>CM057820.1:11277257-11889757 GCA_030067965.1 Latrodectus elegans
AAGGCACTACAATTAAGCCCTGTAGTTATGATAATGGATGTAAAATTAATATTAAAGCTACAATGTCTAGAGATAGCTTTACAGTAAATCCAATTAAGAAAAATATAAGCTTTAGATTTTGTGGACCTATTCATGTAAAAACCAACTGGTGCTCATTAGGATTACTAACAAATTTCAATACCTACATCAACCTCAATTTGTCAGAAAAATAATTGCTAAATGCTGATACTTTTATTGTAACATATACTTTTAATCAATAAAATTTTACTTTTTAAAGACATATTTGATGAAATAAAAATTTATATTCCTGTAAAAACAAATGAAAAATCAAATTACTAAGACTTGTCTAGCCAATCTTTACTTCGCTTATTTAAAATTACAGTAAAAATGATAAATTACAGTCAAAATAATGGCTTTAAGAATTTTTTTTTTATGCCAAACAGAACATAACATAAATATTAGAATTTGATTAGCAACCCTAATAGGCTTCAGTGGACTGTATTTAAGAGGTAGCAAACAAATAAAAAATTGGAAAAAAGATGATGACATTTTTAAATAGCTAAAGTAATGATATAAGAATAAAAAAATCAATAAAAATTAAGTTTTTTTTTTTTTTTTTTAATATTTTTAAACAAAAATTGAAGAAATATCTAACAAGAAAGGAAAATGAAGAGTGGAAATAGTGTAACATAGTAATACAATTAAAACTACCTTTAATTTATATTTAATAATAAATAAAATAAGGGATTTAAAATTTGCTTAATAGATGTTTGTAATCAGATAACAGTGTAATAAAATTATTTTGCTGAATCAATTGATTTTATATGCTATTTTTCAAGTTATTAGAACATCCAAAATATATATTTTTTAATTTCATTTAACAATTATATAATAAAAAAGATATGTACATTTTATACCATCAAGCACCTTTGCCAAAAAATACATATATTTAAATAATGGAACAAGGTACAATATAAATTAAAATTAAACCTCGCCTTTATCACACAAACAGAATAAATTTTTCAAAGACTCCATTTTCAATAAATAAAAATCAAGTAGCTTTGAATTTTACAAACAAAATTTTTCAGATTTAAATTTAAAAGTAAAACTACAAATAGCACAAATTAGAATTATAAGTCTTGTGACTCTTTTAGTGATGCCATAAGTAAAGTATATGATTGATTCATGCATTTGAAAACATGTGTAAATTCAATGGTTTAATTATCTTTCGAATGTAATACTATACAAGTTAAAAACAAATTTTACTAAGCTAATAATAGCTTGTCAACAACAAAAAATAGCCCAAATTTGGTAATTTTTGTCTTGTTGCCAAATGGAGTACATTCATCACTAAATGCTGCAATTCAACATTTGACTTTTTACATGAAACAAACATCATTTGTGGATTGCTTACAATATATATTTGATTTTAAAAATTGTATCTGAGTATATAAAAGAATGTCCAATTTAATTTTAGTTAACAATTTGATAGCACCTTTTTAGTTTTTATTTCTTTAAAACACAATATTATTTCAGAATAATTAAATTACTAAACAGCCTTTTGAAAACATAAACTAATTGTTACAAGCACAAGCAAATCACATTCAATATCTGACTTTGACTTCACAAGAAATGAATATTAAGAGTGAATTTACAATATTGATAATTCTAATTTGTACTATTTGCAGTTTTAAAAATATCCCATTCACAGCATAATTTGATTTTATCAAAATAAGTTTTAAAAAAATTATGCACTGTTTTAGTTCATAGTTCAAATATACATACATTTTAAGTTAAAATATACAAAAAAAATTTTCTTTTTTATAAAAGAGCATTTTTCAATCTAGAATTAGATTACAGAAAACTGTTATCAGAATATTGAAAGTGAAGAATGATACAAAAGCAAAATTTTGAAAATTAATCTTGGTTAAATTATGGTTTATTTTATAAAAATGTAACATGTATATATTGATAAAAATATAATAATTGCAAATTATTAGTTAAAAATGAAGTTTTGTATGATAAATTTCATAACAAGGCTAAGTCCTACCTTGGAATCTGATTTGAAGTATATCTTCAACATACTTGAAATTAGAGTCAAGAGCAGTGTTGAAAATATAAACAGGAATATCGGTTCTGTCAGACATCTTTGAGATTTGAAAAATGTGCACAAAACTCCGCAAAAAATTCTTGTATATTTTCCAGAACTGTGGACAACTAACATAACCTGTTAGCCCACATCTATTTAAAAAATTAAACATTACAAAAAAGCTGAAATGAAACCAGCATGTAGGAAGAAAGAGTTGATTGCATAATTAAATAGACAGGAAAAATGCATTTCCACAGAAGCCAGGATTGTGGGTTGTGTAAATTTTCCTACTTCCTCATTGCTTGTAGAGTAAAAATTATACAGCTAGAAAGTAAGTGCTGAAAGAGTTTATATTTGAAATTTAAGATTACTGAATATCATGTGTTAAGATCGAATCTATAAAGGTCAGGAGATCAATTCTGGTTGTGTAATAAAGATAAATTTATTTTAATATATATATACCATTCAGTTGTATCATTTAAATGTATACATTTATTCATAAATTTAGTTGATAGATAAGATGTACATATCTTTTTTATCATACAATTGTTAACTAAAATCTCAAAAATATTTCACATTTTAATATAATTTACAGAATTTTATCCAAAATCAGCTGATTTTATTAAACAGATATCAAGTTATAAATATATTTACAGATTCTAAAATTTCTTATTTTAAATCATTTTTAATAAGAGATTATAAAATGTAATTTTAAAGTAGGCAATTGTGAATTTGATATTTTATAATTACATTACGTAATTTCTGCTACTTCATTTCTATCTTTTTGTATATTTCCTAAACTTTTTGTTTAAAAATAATAATCAATTCTTAATATGATTACTGTATTCTTCTATGTCATTAAGGTTAGCAATTTAAATATGCAGCATTTTTTATCCCAATTTATATAGTTACTATCCTTAAAAAAAACCATTTGGCATTTTTTAGGATTGAAAACCAAACCCTAATAACTCAGATTGCCAGAAAAGTAACCGCTACATATCTTTACTCTGTTATATTCACTTTTACTTGAAATGCAAATATAAAAATACATAAATATGTAAAAGAAGCAGTAAATATTTATGACAAGTGACAAAAATTGAAGAAGTATTTAGTGAAGAATTGAGTCCATTAACATAGTGTCAATCAACATTTGGAAATTCATTGTTTTAGGGATGGAAAAGGCACAATATTTGGCTATTTTTGCCTTAGGTGAATTGTGACTGTAATTATTAGCTGAAATTATTAAAGATTAAATGACGTTTGTGCACTATGATTTCATAAAAATACAGTTATTTTATACAAATAAGCATCTAAATCAAGGAAAAATTGATAAAAAAGAAACTATCAAACAAATAATATATATAGATGAAAAACAATTTTAAGCTATTTATTACAGTAAATTAACTTACACAAATGTTGAGCTTTAGAAACTTCAAGTTTCAACCACTCATTATCATTATAAAAACAGGGATCAACAATTAAAAATGCAGTTCGTTTATAAAAATAGTAATATAAAACTGCACAGCTTCTCTGTAATATGAACAAAACAAGTAAATGTGTGGTCCAATAATATGAAAGCGGATTGTTCCATTTAGATTTTAAATCCCAAAAATGCCATGCAATTGTTAAAGCTAGGTAAAGAAAACAAGTAATAAGAGCTATGCGATAACGAGATATTAAAATTCCTAATAGACCAGCACGAAATACATAAGTATTAGCAAACATTAAAAATAACACAATGACATTACAAACTATTCCAATATCTTGAACAACATATAACACAAGCAAAATAACAAAGTCGTATCTCCCGAAATCACAGAAAGTATTCAAAACAATGTCAGTTAATAATAGTACATTTTGCAATGATAAAATAAACATATATTTTGAATTTTTCTTCATTGATTTAAAAAAATAGAAGCTAAAAACAATTAGGTCAAATCAGTTCCTACATAAAAAAAGATAATATTACTTTTTCACTTCTTGTTGCGGTTTCCATGACAACAGATATAAAATAACAAAAATATATTTCAGTGTGATTCCACAATATTATTAAATTTAGAGTAATAAAGTTTTAAATTTTGATTAGTGGAAAAATCAGGTGAGCCGTTTATATATATATAGGACATATTTTTAATATTTCTACTATCACTTTATTAACTTAATTAAAATTTATTTTTTCAACTTTAATCAATTTTTAATTTAAATAGCATTTAAAATCTGATCACAAGTTATAGAAGTTAAAATTTTTGTTACATCTGTTCAATTTTTGTGCAATTTAATCAAAAACTTATATTTTTTTAAATTCTAGTATACATCAAATATATTATAATGCTTTTATTTTTATAATATAATTCAGTTGGATAAGACATTATTATTATTCTTATTTGACTGTCAAAATTTAACGAATTAAATCTGGAAAATGTTTTTTTCATACAAATAAAAATTAATCGAATTTTTGTCTGTATGAATAAAACATTCGAACATGAAACGGCAAATATTTTTAGAGTTCGATACATTTCCTCTGATAGTTACACATTGTACTGTGCCAGTTTGCACGCTGTTCACATCATCTAAAATCTTTTCATATTATAAATTGGTTGACAATAATTCATTTCAGTTGGTCGATATAAGCCACCGGGCTAAGAGTAGTAGTTGTAAATAAATAAAAAATCACTAATTTTGAACTCTGAGGTTGCGTAATTTAGACCGGTGACCAAATGAAAACTCAATTTTACTCAATGCCAGCTATAAGTCTATGAGCATAAAGCTCCAAAACAGTTTTTTGTCGTAACCTAACTTAACACAACCTTGAACTCTGATTATTTTGTCATTATTTAATGTTTTATTTGACTCTTTTTCTCATTTATCGTGTTGAAATTATCATCTGACTTTGGTATAGTGTTTGATTTTGTTCTTTCGTTTTTACTATTTAAATTTTTTTTTATTATTATTATTATGCATTCAAAATGACTGAAGCAGAGATTGAAATGATTTACACGGATTGCGATTTGCGCATTTCAAAAATAAACACTTAAATAATATTGACTTTCGAAGATTCTATTCCCCAACTAATCCATTTAGTTGTGGAAAATGGTATTACAAAGTTATATTATTATTCTAAGTTATATTACTATTCCAGATAGCGGAAAATGGTATTACTAAGATCTTCATTTTCCTGTCTCCCACTGATGATACAGCATCTATTCCAAAGAAACCTTTAAAGCAAGAAATAATTCAACTTGTAAAGAATCACAAGAAAATAATACAAATTCAACACATCTGTCAAGGTAAGCTTCTATTCGAAATTAATTGCCCAGATATTGCTGTAGAAATAAGCAAGGTAAACAATATTCTTGGAGTACTGTTAACTCCAGTTTTCAACCTGAATACATTTCTTCAAGATTTCTTATAAAAGAAATAAATGTAGATTTACCTTTACATCTTGTTGCTGAAGGAATTGCACAAAATGGCTTAACGATATTTAGCTTACAAAGATTTACAAAAAAGAATTCTGAAGAACTGAGCGAAAATATTTTAGTAAGTGTCATTGGACATCATCTACCTCAAACTATTAACTTATTCTATTCCATAACTCCAATTTCTCCTTTTATTGATAATGTTCGCCAATGCGGAAAATGCTATAAATACACTCACCCTACGAAAAAACGTAAACAAGAATTCTTCCTATGTAAAAACTGTGGAACATTCCATAAAGACTCTCCCTGCGCCATTAAAACAACTAAATGTATAAATTGTCAGGGAAATCATGCAGCTAATGACATTTCTTGACCTACAAGGGTTGAAGAAGAAAATTCTTACATTTTAAAAGCATGAACCACCTTCCATTTATTGAGGCGATAAGACGTTATAATAAATCTTTGAAAACCAGTTACTCCAGTGTAACCAAAAGTCATCTTCTTTTTGTGCCAAATGAATGAAAATTAAGTAACTGATATTGTTAAAAAGCAGTGACAGAGATGGCTTCTGTTTTTGAAGCAGAACTACTTGCGATACAAGCTAGACAAGATCAAATGGTCCAACAAATGTTCTTATTCATGAAAGAATGTATGCGAACATTTTCGAATCCAGCTAGATCACTTTCTAGATCTCCTCCAAGAAAGAATCGTGCAATATCTATCCAGTCAAGAAAGATAAGTCCAAAAAATCTCCCGAGCAACCTATTATGAAGTCTCTTCAACCAAATATTAAATATGCAGAACCTAACATTGAAGAAGGAATTGAGCCAGGTAGAAGGCGAAATAAACATTCATACTTTTTTTTAAAAATAATATTCTTCTTCTACGAGCGCATTTTTTTATCTTTAATAGCTGTTCAGGTTTTTCGTTTTATTTAATGTTCAATTTAATTTCTTGGAATGCAAGAAGCGTCTATCTAAGCGCCCGTATGTAAGACTTCCGTACTTTCAATCTTCCGATATCTTAGCAATTCAAGAAAAGTTTCTTAAAAAATCCGACTTATTTCAAATTTGTAATAAAACAATAATTAGATTAGATAGGCAAGGTGGTCGTGGTGGAGGGCTTCTTTTTTCTGTTGATAAATCTCTACCTGTGCAAGTTTTAAATATATCCCGCTCAGAAGATAACGATACAGAAATATTAGCTATAAAAATTACTATATCCAAATCATCTCTAACTTTAGTAAATGTATACGTCTTACAAGGTAAATTTTCAAGTTCTTTGTTCCATAGCATCATATCAAATATTCATCATCCTTTCATAATAATTGGAGACTTTAATATACGAAATTCGGTGCTTAGTAGTTATTCAAACTCTCCCGAATCTTCAGAATTCCTCGATTGGATACTGAATAGCAACATTTATTTTTTAAATACCTGTTGGCCTACTCATTCCGGACTCTACCAAAGACCATCTCTTATCGATTATAACTTTGTATCTCCTGATAATTTTCCTTTTGATACTTTCTCAATCAGTTCAGATAGTTATGGTAGTGACCATTTCTCTTTTCAAACAAGTGTCAAAATCTACAATAACGAATATTCGAAAGGTACTTCCCGCAACAGAATTTTATGGACTGGCTTCTTCAATTCAATGAACACTTAAACGCCTTTATTTCCGAGCAAATCAATAACTCTAATTCCATCTTTACATCAGAGACTTTGGCTTTATATCTGGCGGTGACTAAACTCTGTATTTCCCCCTCCAACTATGTCATATTATCAGACTCCTTATCCTGTCAAAGCAGTTTGAAAAGTTTCTCAACTTCTTCCCCAACCATCATTCAACACATCGGACCAGCTTTAGGAAATGCAACTAAGATTTGTGAATCTATTCAATTAGTTTGGATTCCAGGTCATTCCGGAATTTCTGGGAACGAAAACGTAGATGCTCTTGCAAAATCACCCATTAATAAAAGTTAAATTCTGCACTCGATTTCACCTAAAGACCTTATCCATAATATAAGAAACATTTTTATCAATCATAATAACAACGAATGGAATAATAATAAATATGCCTCAAATTTTTCGCACATGTCTTCTATCACGAAAATTTACTGCAATTATACTAATTCTCGCCTTGAAGAAGTGTAGTTAGCTAGAGTTAGAACAAGATCTTTTCCAACAAATGCTAAATTACATAAATTCAGACTTTCTTCAACGGATAAATGCTCTTGTGGAAAAAGAGAAATCGTGGATCACATAATTCTATCGTGTCCTCGATATGATTAAGCAAGAAATTCTTTAAGAGAAAAACTTGGTATTGGAGCTCTTTCTTTCTCTTGGATCTTAGATTTGTCAACGAGTCCTAAAGAGAAAATTGACGCAACAATTTCTTTTTTGAAACAAATTAATAGATTCCATTTTTTTTCTCGTCTTTGTATTTCAAGCGGCAAAATTTCCCCTTCATTTATCAATCAAACGCCGTTCTTATCTTAAAGATCTAAAACAGTTTTTTTTGACGTAACCTACCTAATTTAACAAAAAATCGCTTAAGTTATCAATCTGTGCTTGATAATTTTCAATAAAAATTTTTCAATTTAGATTATTTTCTACTACTTAATAAATATAATTTTAATAAATAGGTATTGCAGATTTGAACTGTTTCGTTTTGTATATAAGACTTTTTAATTCAAATTTTGATTTAAAATCAATTTTAATGTTTACTTATAAATACTTTCAAATTGTTTGGGGATAATAAATCGGAATCATTGTGTTATTTTAATACACTTAACTCTAAATTACTATTCATGTACTACAAATTAAAATTAGTAGCAGTAATTTATAAACTAGTGAAAAGCTTCACAGTTAAATTCTTAAATATTTTTCAACAAGTTATTAATAAATTATTTAATAACAGCTTATTTAATTTTCATCATAAAAATTGAAGTTTTGTTTATTGTTTCCTAGAAAAGTTTCTTATTCAATTTAAATATTTGAGAGAATGAACTTCAATAAATAGTGTATTTGCTTCATAATTTAATGTATTCTAATCTTACTTCAATAATAAAAAATCAATCAATAATTCAAAAAGTCGTAGCTTCTTACATGAATTCAAATAAAAATTAAATCAGTTTTGGAGATATAATACAAAATATTATATTTACTATTTATTCAATATTTTAAATAATACATGTGATTCGTGATAAATTTCTTAGATAAATTTTACTTTAAAATTTATGTTTATTAGCAAAGTAAAGTTGAATTAAAGTTAAAACATTTGATTTTATATTTTCTCTAGCCTTGTTTAGTCGTAAATTCGTCATTGTTCAATATGTTAGCATTTTTTAACTGTTTAGTTTAAGAAATATTAGCCGAGCTGGCAGCCGAATGGTTAGCGCTTTTGCCTTCGGTTCAACAGTTCGTGGGTTCGAATTTCACCTTTGGCATGGCTGTTTTTAGTAGTTCGGAATGCACTTTAAACCGTAGATCTCGGTCTATTTAGCCCTCGTGCGCAAAAAATGACCTTTGAGCGACAAACAAACCAACCTTAAGAAATATTAACATATTTAACAGAATAATACAATTGATTAACATTGCCGCCTTATAAAAATTAAACCTAAAGTTCGACATACTTTTATTACAAATATAGTTTGATAAATTTCAATGATATGAATGAAGATGTTCAAATAAAAATTTAATTTATACTTGCTTAAAATTCTAAGAAAATAATCCTGTAATAGGAATCCTCTGTTTTGTCACCACATAGTTGTGTTTCAACACTTACATTTGTTGCAAAGAAGAATGATATCTCACTGATACGTAATTTCTCTTATTTTTATATAAATAAGCATTCATATTTTTTTATGAAATGTTTGTGTCCCTCAATGGTCATTTTTAGACACGACGCCTAACTAGATTTTTTATTGTAACATTAATCTTTCCTAAAACTGAATAAAATCTTCTCTTATTAGCTAATTACTAAAGTTTCAAATTTATCTTAGAAGATAATACTATTTTATGTCATTTTAGTCAATCATTATGAATTATGTAACAGTTGCTGGAATTAAGAATAAAATTTTTATGTGCAAACTACTTTTACTTAATAAACTGAAAATTCAACGCATTTGTGCTTGTTGATAAAATAGTTTATTAAAATGTGTTTTATAATATGTGATTACATTTAAAACTATTAAAAATGAGAAAATCTCCTTTTTACTTTTATATAACTTTTAAATAATTTTTGATGGGATTTTGAATTAATGAGAAATTTAAAAAATTGTATTGATTTAGCATTACTTAAAAATTTATATTAGACTGACGAAAAAATTGCTATTAATTATATTTTAAATTCGTTCTGTATGATTTCTTAATTTTTTATTTACAAATAGATAATTTTCTTGAATTTGCATGTTGAAAAAGTATTTTCAGCTTAAAGATACCAAATGTATTGATGGTTTATGGGAATGATATATTTTTCCTTCTCGCGGTATAAGTAACATCCTGTGAAAGTCAATTCTCGGAACGCAGCTGTGGGACTGCAGTTGTACCAAGGGATTTCATCTCCCTTTCTAGCCCTCCACATTCTTCCGATAAGATTTCGTTTGCAGAGTTGAAGGAAACCGGACATTGGGGTCCGAAAGTAGTAAAATTTGAAAGTAACTAGTGTGAAGAATTTTGGCAAAAAACCGAGCACAGTGATTCTTTTTTTTTTTTTTTTTTTAATAAAAAATTAGTCCTTTATTTCGAACAGTTTTAAAATTATATTAAAATTATATTAACTTTTTTTCGAAAAAAAATTAATGACTCCATATTTTGAGGATTTGACAGATGAAAAAATCAAAAAACATCTGAATTATTAAAAAAAAAAAAAAAAAAAAAAATGGTAAAAAATGTAAAGTAAAAAATACTTTACAAATAATAGTGGTGATTCCTATGACAAATTTGGATTAAATGATTCTTTTTTGATGACAATAAATATGTTAATTCATCAAAGTCACTTAACTTTGTTTGGCCATAATGCTAATGCAGATAACAAATACATTAATTTTAAATTTAAAAACTTCAACTATAGAAACATAAATAAAATACTGAGTAAAATGTTTATTTTATTTTTTTTTTTTTATCTATGGATATTTTTTTATACTTCTTTGCTTGCTGAAGAAACAGAAATGGCTTACAAATCTTCAAATTTAGGTCGAGAATAAAAAAATAATAAAACGAAAAACTGTAAATCAAAATTGACTGGTATTTGATTGATTGGAATTAAAACAGTATTTTGGTATTTCCCGTTTTGCAAAAAAATTATGCTGTAGTGGCAGATTTTTATTAAATTTTTGGTAAATAAATTTATCAAAAATTACTAGGTATGTCTGATAAGATATTACAAACATGACTATAGGATAAATCTTTATTAGAATTATATAAAAAATGTAAGAATTGATAAAAATCTGATTTCTCAAAAGTCATTTTTAAAGTTTTCTTTGAAAAATTATAATCCTGCCGTAGAATTTAGCTATTCATATAGTGATATAATTCATTGGAAGTATGATATATTTAAGCAAAATATTCCTAAAAAAAGAAGAAGCAAAGGAGAATAAATCTTTCACATTTGTAATGTATGTGAAATGTTTAATTTCTATTGTAATAAAAATATATGCAGTGATTATCGCCGTATGCATTTTTATTTCGTAGAAAATTTTTAGTACACTATAAATAAGCATTTAATTTTATTGCATTGATTACACATTAGAACAAAAAAAATTAATATATCGTGCATTTTATCAATTTTTTCTGGATTAATTTTCAAGAGACAACATTAATTATTATACGATTTCACTATCATAACATAGTTCTTTATAAATCAATATATCGAATAATATCTTCATAGAGAATCCACTATGATCTATAATTCTCTCTAAGGAATATTGTTCGATTTTTCCGATTATGATATTATTTATGTTTATACTGTCTGTTTGTGTATGGTCAATAGCTCTGGTATCTAAATAATGGACTGTATAATTTTAAATATAAAAAAAGACTCTTTATTTTTTGTAGCTGATTCTTCTCACTCATTTTACAACTGCTCTCCTCAAAAGCAGTAACTCGACTGCTCTCTCACAGTTTTTTTTTTTTTTTTTTTTTTTTTTTTACTTACAAAGATGGCGCTGCTGCATCAGCCCTTCATGGGTACGGAACATTCCGCCCCAAGTTGCAATGTTACATTCAACCAATGAACATACAAATAGTTAAAAAAAAACTTCAGCACAAAATTAATATAAGCATTGTATAAACACAAAATTAATATAAACACAAATTATTATTAAGTATTACATAGTAACACCTAAAATATAATAACAAATTATATACTAATAAGTAAAATACAAATTTTTGAAATGGTTCTTTTGAAAATTCCTGAAGGAGTTTTTACTTTAACAACTCTGACCCGTTTGTCATTGCTCAGATAGAGTTGTACTATTCTACATAATGACCATTTTTGAGGAGGTAGATTTTCATCTTTGATGAGCACTATCTCATTGATTTTAACATTTTGTTTCTCAAATCTCCACTTGGATCTCTGTTGCAAATTATTAAGATATTGCACCTGCCATTTCTTCCAAAAAATTTGAATAATTTTTGTTAATTTTTTCCAGTTACTCAATTTATTTTCATTAATGTCCATTAAATTAGGTTCAACAATAGCATTTAAAGGTCTACCAACTAGGAAGTGAGCAGGTGTTAATACATCATACACGTCAGTATCTGAGGACAGAGGTACAAGTGGTCTGGAGTTAAGAATACCCTCTATCTGAGTAATGACAGTTAAAAACTCTTCATAATTAAGTTTAGCATTGATACACACTCTAGTAAAATGAAATTTAAATATTTTCACACCACTCTCCCACAAACCACCAAAGTTGGGGGATCTAGGAGGAAGAAAGTGCCAATCAATTCCTTCAGTTGAAAGATAACTTGCAAGTTTCTCATCTGGTTTTAAAACCAAATGGTGCAATCTAGACAATTCTTTATTTGCACCTGTGAAATTTGTTGCATTATCGGAATATAGTTTTGAACATAAACCTCTACGAGCAACAAATCTCTTTAAACATGCAATGAATGCTTCTGATGTCAAATCTGTTACCATTTCAAGATGAATGGCTTTGGTTACTAAGCATATAAAGATACATACATATACTTTGATATCTATATTTTATATTAAATGGTCCACAGAAATCAACTCCTGAGCAATTAAATGGGAAATCAGGAGTAACTCTCTCTTTAGGCAAATCACCCATTAATTGCTCAACTCCTATAGGTTTAACTTTAAAACATGTAATACAATCATGCACAATTTTTCGACACGTTGTTTTACCTTGTATAGGCCAAAATTTTTGTCTGACATAATTCAGCAAAGCAGTTGGACCTAAATGAAAATATCGCTTATGATACATTTCTATAATGATTTTTGTGAGCTTATGGCCCTTAGGAAGAATAATAGGAAATTTACTATTGAAATTTATACTTGCATTTTTTTTATTCTACCATTTACTCTTAATAATCCATCCTGGTCTAAAAAGGGGCATAAACATTTTATCTTACTTTTATCAGGTACAGGTTTTTGTTGGCCCAAATATTTCATTTCGGTGGGGAATTCTAGTTTCTGAACCTCTTTTACTAAGAATTTTTCTGCTACCTTGATTTCTTCTGTTGATAATTCTCCCATCCTCCTTTTAGAAGAGCTCTTTAAGTTGTATAGGAATCTGAAAATATAACTTACAACACGCAATATTTTAGTATAATTATTACTAATATTGAGTAAGTCATAAATAAAGGTATTTGAAGTTAAAGTCAACACAGATGAGTCATTGTGAGGCACATTTCTCAGTTCAGAGGTAAACTCATCTTGTATCACTAATGATGGAATTTCTCGGTTGGGATAGACTTTTTCAGCAAGGAAACTGGGGCCATTAAACCATAGTTCACTTTCAATCAGTTTGTTGGGTTCCATTCCTCTCGAGATAAGGTCAGCAGGATTGTCCCTCGATGACACATGGCGCCACTGATGAATCTCAGTCAAGTCTTGTATTAGGGCAACTCGGTTGGCAACAGACGTCTTTAGTAGGTAAGATTCCTTCCGGATCCAGGAAAGAGTTATCATGGAATCACTCCACAGATGGACATTCTTACTGCAGTCTTTAAGCTGTAGGGCATCTTTAACTTTTGTAATCAGCTTCGCTAAAAGAACTGCTGCACACAATTCCAACCTCGGGATTGTAACTCTCTTAAGGGGTGCCACTCGTGACTTGCTACAAACCAAAGTCACTTCAGAATCTCCAGTCTCAGATGTTGATTTGCAATAGATGACACATCCATCCGCAGACTCAGATGCATCCACAAATCCATGAAGCTCAATGTGCATTGAGTTGTGCATCATAATGCATCGTTTGAATTCAACATTGTTGATCGTTGGCAAAGTTTCAATAAAGTTCTGCCATTGCTGGGCTTCCATTGCAGGAAGGGCATCACTCCACTCTAGCTTTAAACACCAAAGTTTTTGCAAGAAAATCTTTGCTTTAGTTATCACTGGACCCAAGAGGCCAAGGGGATCAAAGGTTCTTGCAATTGTAGAAAGCACTGATCTTTTAGTTGGAGGAATTGCACTCTCAAGATGTATTTGAAAAGTGAAATGATCTGCGCTGTGTCTCCACAGAACTCCTAACGCCTTTGTCTCTTTCTGGAAACGGTAGTCATTATCAGAACCTGTCTTTAATTCAGAATTATTACTACACCACTTGTGTAGCGTCATTCCTCCACTCCTAAGGATATGCTCCAGTTCAGTTTGAAGCTGTTTGGTTTCAGTTATGGTGGCAGCTCCACTAAGCACATCGTCCATGTAAAAGTCTCTCTGTAGGACGGGTGATGCTAGGGGGTACTTCTCTCTTTCATCATTTGCTAATTGAAAAAGCAAGGTCTTGGGTCCAGTGATAACTTTAGTTGCAAGGTATGGTGCACTAACCGTGCCATACGTAATTGTTTTGAGCTCATAAGTTTTAACTGGTTCATTCACTCCCTCTCTCCAAAGAATTCTCAAAAGTTTAGTTTGATTCGGATCAATTAGAATCATTCTATACATTTGTTTAATATCTGCTACAAAGGCAAAAATGTGTTTACGAAACCTCACCATTATTGAAAAAAGATCCTCTTGTAAGGTACCACCATTAAATTGTAAGGAATTACTCCACAAAGCAAAAGTAAGCGATTACTTGAATCTCCATAGTTATTACTATACTAATTTAATAAATAACTGCAACTTTTGTTTAAGAGTAAATAATTGCAACTTTATTTTGTTTAAGAGTAATTAATGTTATGTAAACATATTTATATTGCATAATAGGCACGAGACGTGTTTCTTAAGGTATGCAGGAAGAATTGAGATTCTATCTATGCATAAAGCTTGAGAAATATTTGATAAGATAAAAAAAGAAACAATACATAAAATGAATTCACAAAATAAAAAAGCCATTATACTGATGATTTTTAATTCGCACAGAAATCACAAATTTCCAACATAATTATTTTAATGGTCTAAGCTGTAATAAGATTTTCATTACATCGGAGATTACAAATGAAAATGATTAAAAATTATGCGATTGAAATATTCATGGGTAATAGTTTTTATATTTGGAGTAACACAATTGCCAACAAATAATTATTATAAAATGTCCTCTTCCCCATGAATTTTGAAGAATAATAGTCATAATATCCCATCGTGTCCTTTAAACTCCTTAGATCGATCAAGTTGATAGACGAAATTTTTTTTAATATTTTTATTTTTGTAAAATTTATTTCTGTATTTTAAAATAACGTGGAGGAAAGGATTAATACAAAAGAGCAGTTCATAAATAATCTTATACTGAAGTTATTATTTATGGTAATCACAATATATTTCAATATATATTTTAATTATTGCATATACTATAAACTATAATAAAAAGTTTAAAAATTTAGATTTTCTACAATTTCTGAGAAATTTAAACATGGGATTTGTATTTTTCTTGGTTTTAACTGACAAATTTAATTCATATATGTTCGTATTTTATATGTAGTCTATATATACTTTGTAAGTGAATTAGAAAGCATTAAAAATTATTGTTGTTTTTCACTAATTATTGAGATGATCCACTGCCAAACTTTTTATTTTAAATCATTCCATTATGATTACATCATTTAATATCTAGTTATAAGTATTCCATTCCTTAATCACTATAAAATGTTTCTTATAAGACAACTGCTTAGAAAATCATCTGATAGAGATTTAAATTTCTTTAAAAACAAAAATAATGAGTACCAATATTTGAGATGTGGTAAATGGTAATATTAACTATATAACGTTTGCCATTCATAATAAATTGAATTGTAACTTCTGGTTTTATGACAAAATAAAGTATAAGTTTTATCTTACGCATTTAATACCTTTTAATTGTGTTGAACATTAACAATGTTGTGGTTTAGATTATTGTTGCTATCTTTCTAAAAAAAAATTAATCTACATCTTTATAAATGATTTGAATAATAAATCTAAGCTTGATTAATTTCAATTATTTAACAGCAGACATAAAGCTGGAAATGAATTTTAAAAATTTCAGAGTTATGTTTATTATTATATCCATGATCTCCAGGAAAAGAATTTAATCTTATTGAAACAGGTAGCAAAACAAAAAAATATTCCACTGACAAAATGTTATGCATAATACATTATTAACTGCTGAAACAGAAAAAATAATTTCTGATGCTCCTATTTTAAAAGTAATTCCCAATAAAATTAGTCATGTATAATGGTGGTGATTTATATAAACCTTTAAGTTTAAGTAAATCACTAATATTATATATGACGAAATTATTTGATTTATAAAAAATATAACAATTTATACAATTTTTTATATGAATACAAAAAAATTAATATAAATTTTGGTTACATTAAAACACTTGAAAAACATGTGAAGAAAAACAATCTAACAAAAAGTAGATAAACTAATATTTAAAATAAAAAAGTAGATTTATATATATGTGAGCATTTAAAAAAATTTAATTTGTTTTAATTTTTTTCTTTAAAGTAATTCTTAATTTTCTCCATTGTTTCGCTTTCCATTCCCGTAAACCTTCTACAAATTAGTTAAGATTAAAGGCTATTTTTAAGAGTTAAATGTGACCACGCCTCTTTGAGTGCTTATCCAACAAGGAGGTGTTGGAAATAGCTTAGGTTTACTATACATAGGTATCGGTAGTGAATATGCTAATAGTTCATCTTGGCGAAGCATTTTGCGCCACATTTCTGCTTATGGAAATATCCCCAATTGTTTCGCTGTGTAAATTATATATGGAAAATTTAGAAATATTCAAGTTTAGGCTTGTGATAACTTAGAATGTGGCAAGAGCTATCTTGTAATTTCTGGGAACTAAATTTAGATATTACTCTTGGCGGCGGGCAGTCATTCAGGTATATTGTCTTGCACTTTTGAAATAATTACTTTATATACAAATATTTCTGTTAAAAGTCGATGAAATATGTATATATTATCACCTTAAATGCGGCACGTGTGTTTTATCATACAATTCTTAAGATTAATTTATTTTTTCAGAAATGAACTGTTGCACATATACTGTTTTTTTAGTATATTTTTTAATTTTTTGATGATTAAAAGATGACGCCAAAATGAACTAATTATTATGATATAGTGCTTTTAAAAATGAGGGATTTTTTAGTTTGATTATAAAATATTATTTAAATTATAAATGTTATTAATAAAGAATTAAAAAATTCATTTGAATTATTCTCATAAGAATTCTAATGAAATATGAAGTTTAAACAGTGTTCCAAATTATCTCAGGATAACATATGAACTAGGGTTGCCAATTTTGAATGTTGCTCTACAAGAAAGAAAGAAGAGCTTAAAACTCTTGTCAGCTCAATGAAACGTCGATTTGAAGCTGTAATCCAAAATAAAAGGTACTCTTCTAAGTACTGATAACTCACTGCAATCATCACTATCTAATGTATATCGATAACTATTATCGTTTAATTTTTTTGTCTTGCAAATAATTGAATTTTGTGTTTTGTATTGAATTTAGTAATAAATTCTCATTAAAATGATATGTACAAGTTTGCATTTTGTAAAATGTAATGCTTACTATAAGCATACTAAGTTCAAAAACATAAAAATTACCAAAAGTGTCCACAATGTTGGCCACCACTGTATATATATATATATATATATATATATATATATATATATATATATATATATATATTAAGAATTCTTTAATAAAACAAAGAACTACAGATTTTTTTAAAATTAAATATCAACAGAGTGTATTGTAATATCATATAAATATTCTTAAAAAGAAATAAAAATATAAATTTGTGAAAAAATTTATATTTATGAGAAAAATATAAAATTTTTCAATGAGTTTAGTTATAAATTATAAGAAATATGTAAATCTAGTAAAAATCTCATTTCAAATCATGCATAAAAAATATCAATTAGCATACTATTTATAGTAGCCTATTACTTTTTTATGAAAATTACGCTTGCCATTACATTTTTATGAAAATTATGCAAGAATTTAACAAAAGATAATGATTCTTTATGGCAAAACCTTCAATACTAAATGGAAAGAAAATATCCTCTCCTTTTTATAAAGGTATATGAAATGTCTTCCTCATACTGGAGTAGAGACACTTTTTTAACACAAAAATGCAATTCAATCAAAATATTATTTTATGGTGATTTTTTTATACTTTCTGTTATATTTATAGTAAATAGGAAAAATAGAAATTCTCTGAACATTGATTGAAAAGCTCTAAATATTTTCTGTTCATATAACTGCCATTTCATAAATATCAGAGTAATGTCTATGGAAACTAGTTATATGGATAACTAGTGAAATCCAGGTAAAAACTTTATCATAAAAAAATGCAAAAATCATTAATATTTTAGGAAAAATATTACTGAAAATAATGTGGGAATTATTTTAGCACATTACTCACTGTTTTAGAGCATATGCTTAAAATAACAAACTTCTTCTAACTGGTTCTTGTTGCTCCATCATACTTCACAGAATTTTGGAGCTTTATGCTAACTTAAGTGCTTACAATTCACATCAATGAAGAAACAAAAAATTTTATGAAGTGATTCAATTTAGAAATATTGGGGAGTAATTGAGCCTCTGTATTTTAAAAGCATGAACCAAGCAAAACATCCCAAGATTTGATATATTACCTCCTGAGGTATTATTTCATGTGAGGACCTTTTAATTTTAACCTTATTTAACATACCCCTGGCACCTTTACTGAATGTAATAGATGTTCCATTAAATGTGAACAACCCAAACCTTCTAATAGTGAAATTTATACCTTTCCCAATCAAGCTGTAGTGGTCTCCACAATGTTGATAAACTTTACAGTATAATATATTTTCATCACAAAATTGGTTCCATGAGTTATTTTAAAAATGTTTTATAATAACTTGCAAATGATTATATTCAATTTTGTAATGGCACTTTAGTTCAGTTTAACCTTATGAATTTGTAAAAACAATTAGTATAAATGCTTTTTGTGATAAAATAAACTGTATTATAATATTTTTTCTAGCATTGGTCATGAGGAAATCCATCATTTTTTATTAAAATTTTAATTTATATATTAGACAAAAAGTATGAAAATATCACAAAAAGTGTTTCAACATTTTGTCTGTTGTAACATGCTTTTCATATCTCTTAATCTCAGCAACTTAAAAATGAAGCTATTTCTTATTACAAATTTTAATTATTAAAGTTATTGCATTTTATTTAAACTATTATTAATGTCATCAAATTTCTGAATAGTTGTTACCAAATCTTATATAATGTTAAGATTCATATCTTAATAAAAAAAATAAATAAATAAAATAAAACACTTTATAGTAGTAGAAATTTTATAGTAAGTAGAAATTTTAATTATAAAAATAATTTAAATTTAAGCAAATAAATTTAATAACTTTATAAGGCTTAGTTTTGATGATTATTTTCAAATAATATTGTTATGTATATAATTTCCATACTTAAAAGCTTTGAAAGAAATGTGTAAGTTATTTAATTGAAAATAGTACATTATAAAATAGAATTTTATGTACACTTGTCATTAAAAACATTTATGTATTATATTTTCTCTAAATATGAGCAAATTTTCTGTTTGTGAAGTTATTATAAGCAATTATAATAAATCAAAGGACTTTCATTTTCTTTATACTAAATAACTAAATATGAAATCTCATATTTAAATACAAAGATTATCAGATAATAAACTTAGGAAAATTATTCATTTTCATATTCCTATTTTATTGTAAAATTATGTTTTGCTGTAATGATTTCAAATCTATTTATCTTAGCATTTAAATTTTCTAATATTTTAATAAATAAAAAAATGTATGCATCTTTAAGAAAATGTGTTTTATTTCATGCTTTTCAAATAGTGAAGAACCAGCTTGATTTAATTATATGTAGTGGAAAGCATTAAATTTTTTTATAAAATTAATGTTGTACATTGCTAGGTGGAAAAAGCTCAACAATGGTGATTGGATTGGTATGATACATGACACAGTTTTTACTTTAAGACAAGATGAAGATGGCAATTTACTATATTTTTCACATAATGGAGTTGTTGGCAATGCAGAAGGCATGAAAAGTAGCCTTGTTACTGAATTTAAGGAAATATCTTCTCCCCATGCTGTAAAAAGAAAGAAATACTCACATAAAGGGAATTCAACAGATGTCCTTGATGAGGTACCCTTGAAAAAAACAAAAAGACAAGAAGGAAATGTAACTAAAGAAACTATATTAGAAATTCCTTCTTCAAAAGAGGAAAGTATTCTAAAAGATTATTTAAATTTAAATTTTAAATTAGAAAATCTTTATAAATTGTGGAGTAAGAATGATAAAAATTTTAAAAACATTTGTCATCAATACAAAGGTATCAGAATCCTACGTCAAAATCCTATTGAGAATTTATTCTCATTCATTTGTTCAGCAAATAATAACATTCCTAGGTTAGTTTTAAAATTTTATTTCATTAACTTAAAATATTTAATGTATTATTAATTGTCATATTTTCTATTTATAAATCTGTTTAAAAAATATGATTTCTATTTTCTTATTGACAATGGTAGTTAATTAGAATGAAAAATATAATTTTCAAAATTTTTGGATTGTGGATTCAATTTTATTTTTGTTTAATTAAAATTTGTTATGTACTTTTAGAATTACAAGTATGGTTGAGAAGCTTTGTTTAAATTATGGTAAGAAAATATTGGAATTTGATGGTGAACTATTTTATACCTTTCCACCAATAGCATGTTTAGCACAAGATGGAGTAGAAATGAAACTGAGAAAGTTAGGGTTTGGTTATCGTGCAAAGTATATTAGCCAAACTGCAAAGATTTTGTATGAAACAAAGCCTACAAATTGGTTAGAAAATCTTCGAAATGTCCCTTATAGAGAAGCACATGAAGCATTATTAGCATTACCTGGAGTAGGTGCCAAAGTAAGCAAATACATTAACTTATGTGTTTTGTATTTGAAATAAAAAAAATCAATAATAAACATTTTCATATGTTGTGATTATTGAATTTGTACTATTTATGAATTTGTTGATTATATCTCCTGTCTGCATTATATTATAAAATATATGTTACTTATTCAATATCATTAACTATTCTTTAAGAAATATGTTATATATTTTGTAAAGACCAGTAGTTGTACTTTTTCTTTACATAATTTCTTTTGATTCAAAATTGGATTTATTTTAAAGATAATTATGTAATTAAGGTATTAAATTATTTATAGTAATATATTAAAAAGTATAAGATTTTTTTCAACTTCATCCTTTTAAAAGATTCTGACATTTTTATCTTGAAAGGTAATTCTTATTGTTTTCCCTTCAGGGGGTTTACCTTCTTTAGGTAAACACGGGTGTCACAATCCCGAGGTACCCTAGTGAATTATCCTCTTTTTTTCTTCTTTTCTCTCCTCTTCTGCCATTTCTTCCTTTTCTCCCTCATTGTGGTTGCCTTGTAAGAGGTTGAGGGCTCCCTTTGAGTAGCTATTGCTGCACTGTTGCTATTAGCTTCTTTTGGGGACTAAATCATCCGCGTGTTTGCTATGCATGGAGACCCGTGTCCCTGGAAAAGAGGATCCTGGTGATTGAGGCTCTCAGAGACCAACACATCACTTTGGCCTCTGCTTCAGGTAAACGGGGGGGGGGGTGTTGTGGTCCTCAGCATGCCAATTGGCTTCCATGGATCAAGTGATCATATATCTGCTCTGTGAATCGATAAGGGTGGAGGCCACGTCAGGGATAATTTGAAAGCGTATAAGGTCTGGCTAGCATTGATGCAGGTATACTGCATCCCCTTGTTGGGCTCGATGGTGGGTGGTACAGTCAGGCCTTGAAGTAATTAACCTATTTCTATGGAATGTACTTCTAATTCTATACTCCCTATGGAGCAACAAATGACACAGGATCAGAAATATTTTCTTATTAAAAGAACTGAGGGCAATTTTGATAATGTTTCTCCTTTCTTAATTAATAAGTGTCTTATTGGTACTGTTGGAAATGTCAAAAATGTTCGCAAGATGAAATCTGGTGATCTCTTAGTTGAAGTTTTATCAACTGAACAGGCCAAAACCATCCTAAAACTAAAATGCCTTGGTAATATAGATGTTATGGTATGTCCTCATAGTAGGCTAAATTCTACATGGGGATTAATTTCAGCAGATGATCTATATAATATTTCAGAGGAGGAAATTTTGGATAATCTTGTTGACCAAAAAGTACAACGTGTGCAGCCCATTACAATCAGGAGAGAAGGTAAAATTATAAGAACTAAACACCTTATACTCACGTTTGCTACTCTTATATTACCTCAATCTATTAAAGCTGGCTATCTAAATTGTAGTGTTTCACCCCTTCATACCAAATCCATTACGTTGCTTTAAATGTCAGCGATTTGGCCATGGAAAAACTACTTGTAGAGGACATTTGACTTGTGCTCGATGTGCATCTGTTGGACATGACAGTAGTCAGTGTCAATTACAAGAAAAATGTGTCAACTGCAGTGGTGAACATCCCTCATACTCCCGATCATGCCCAACCTGGATATTAGAAAAGGAAATTATTACTGTGAAAATAAAACAAAACTTATCTTACCCTGAAGCCAGGCGAACAGTGTCATCCCGTACCCCTAATCAAGGTATTAGCTATTCACAAGCAGTTAAAAAAGTCATGAAATCTTGCAGTACCCTAACAGATTTCTTGAATTTTTCAAACTTATCCTCAAATATTTCTAACATAAATGTTTCACCAATTCCGAAAGAAATTTCTTCACTGTCTTCCGCAAAATCTAAGTCTCAAAGATCCCTAAAATTAAAGAATGCAAAGGAAGGGCTTCATAAATCATATTTAAAGAGTAAAAGAAGCTCAACTTCTTCCAAGACAGATATAAAGAATGTAGACCCATCAGATGATGAAACACTACTAAGTGGAGATTCATCTGAATCCCAGATGGCGTGCTCCAATGCCAGAGAGCATTCAACTGAGCTTAATGGGAACCTTCGTTTCTTGGAATTGTCGAGGCTTTCGCACTCATATAGAAGATATAAAAACAATTATAAATCTGTATACTCCAATTTGTTTTGCCATCCAAGAAATATTTTTGAAACCTCAGTACAATTTAAAATTGTATGGATATAATTGTGTGAGGAAAGATGTTAATCATGATTCAATTTCTGGAGGTGTATGCATTCTTGTATCTTGTAATATTCCTAGCACTATATATTCCCTTAACACTTAATTACAGGCTGTTGCAGTAAGCATACACAAAACATCTCTCATTACTATTTGTAGCATTTACTTACCTCCCCATGCGATCATCCATGAAAGCGATTTAAACAATTTGCTGGATCAACTACCTGCACCCTTTATTCTACTTGGTGACTTCAATGGTCATAACACCTTATGGGGAAGTGATAATATGAATCCTCGTGGCAATATAATTGAACAGTTCATTTCTAATAACAATATCTGCCTTCTAAATTCCACAGAAATAACAAATTTCCATTAACCATCAAGAACTTTTCATTCATTAGATTTAGCTATTTGTTCTCCATCAATTCTACCTTCATTAAATCTTAATGTTGATAAGGATTTATATAACAGTGATCATTTTCCTTTAATTATAAATCAAACTGGTATAAGCAGACCACAAATCTTCCACTCCTCTTATTCTTATCATCGTGCAGACTGGTCTCCCTACACTCATTTAGCTGCTATTACTGACAGCATGGTTAGAAGTGATAATATCAATGATGCTGTGCAGAAAGTAACTAATACACTTCTAGATGCTGCTAAAAACACAATTCCCAAGCGCACTCCCCAATTCCATGCAAATATCATAAACCATGGTGGAACCGTGAGGAGTGCCAAGTATCATACAAAAAACAAAAAAAGTTGTGGACAATTTTCCGCAGGTGCCCTGCCATGGAAAACCTCATGGCTTTCAAAAAAGCTAAAGCTTTTGCTCGTCGAATACGATGAAATAGTCAAAAAGAATCTTGGATAAGATATGTTTCCTCCATCACTTCAACTTCCAGCAAAGAGTTATGGAAGAAAGTTAAAGCTTCCAGTGGTTTATATAGGGACTTCTCTATCCCAATACTACACACACATTATGACACAATTTCTTTTCAATATGATATTGCCAATCTTTTAGGTGAAACTTTTGCAAAGGTATCTAGTTCAGACTCTTATAATCCTAAATTTCTCAGAATCAAAGAGCAAGCTGAAAAGAAATCTATAAAGTTTCATGATAAAGCCATACATCCATATAATTGCAATTTCTCTTTGCTGGAATTGCAGAGAGCCCTGTCCCAAACTGAAAATACTAGTCCAGGACCAGATGGTATCTCATATAAGATGCTTTGTCATCTTAATCATGAATCTTTAATGAACATTCTTTTTCTATTCAATAGAATATGGAATGAACATGTCTATCCCAGTCTCTGAAGTAAAGCAATTATTATTCTTAAACCTGGGAAAGATCCAGCTAACCCTCAAAACTATCGTCCATTTGCTCTTACAAGTTGCCTTGCTAAAACTTTGGAGTGTATGGTCAATACCCGTCTTGTTTATGCAATTGAAGACAATCAGTACATATCACTTTATCAAAGTGGTTTCCTGAAAGGTCGATCTACTGGGGACAATATTGCATACCTAGAAACACAAATTAGGAATGCCTTTGTACGGAGACAACATTTGGTGTCTATAATTTTTGACATAGAAAAAGTTTATGATAAGACATGCTGTTATGGAATTCTTCAAACTTTGTATAATTTTAATTTCAGAGGAAATTTACCCATTTTTATTCAGAGCTTTTTAAATTCTCGCATTTTAAATGTCCGTATACGATCTGTTTTATCTAATCCATTTATCCAATGTGAGGGGGTTCCTCAGGGAAGTGTTTTAAGTGTAACTGTTTTTAATATTTGCATCAGCAACATTCTTCATGTATTACAACCATCTGTCCATGGAACCTTATATGTTGACGACCTCCAAATTTCTTGCCAAGGTTCCAATATGCGACTGATTGAACGGCAATTACAAACTGCTGTCAATAATCTAGTTGCTTGGTGTAATGAAAATGGGCATACTTTGTCCCCTTGTGAAAGCAAATGTATCCATTTTTGCAGAAAAACTGGACCTCATCCTGATCCAGAAATTAAGATATCAGGCACAACTATTCCCGTAGTTAATCAGGTATCATTTCTTGGGCTTATATTTAATGAAAAGTTAACATTCCTACCACATATCTTAGATTTGCGCAAAAGATGTGAAAAATCACTAAATATTCTGAAAGTTCTCTCTAATACCTCTTGGGGTGCAGATCGTAAAGCATTACTCCGAGTGTATAAGTCATCCTGATCCAGAAATTAAGATTCTATCGCGAATTGACTATGGTAGCGTAGTTTATGGATCAGCCAGATCATCAGTTTTGTGCAAATTAGGCCCTGTTCATCACTCAGCTTTACGAATCTGCTCTGGAGCATTCCGGACATCTCCTGTCGATAGCCTTTATGTAATTTGCAACCAGTTACCTCTTGATCTGAGACGTAAGCAACTCTCTCTACATTACTATTTTAAAATGCTATCAGTATCGCAACACCCTTTGAGATCAATGGTTACTTGTCCCTCTTTAAGAAGGCTATATAATGCATGGCCACATAACATATTACTATTTTATGAGCGTACAAATTCATTCCTGTCTTCATCTGAGTTTCCTGATTTACATATTCAAGCTACAGATGCTCTACAATTTCCTCCTTGGAATATTCCTGTTGTCAATATAATTAAACCCTTTACTGGATACAATAAATCAGCTACATCTCCCCTTATTTTGCAAAAGTTATTTTCACACATTCATTCTCATTATTCCTCCCACATCTCTGTAAATACAGATGGCTCAAAATCAAGTGGTCATGTTGGTTGTGGTATTGTTGTTGGAAATACAGTTTACAGCTATAAACTGCATGCATCATATTCTGTGTATACAGCCGAAGCTGTTGCTATTAAACATGCTCTAGAAATAATACATTCTAGGCCTCATCGAAAATACTGTATCTATACAGATAGCATGAGTGTGGTCATGCAATTAGATCATTTTAATGATAAGTGTCATCCAATTATTATGGAAATATTGGATATATTAAATATATTGAAGAATAAAGGATTTGACATCTTGTTTTGTTGGGTTCCAAGTCATGTTGGCATTGCTGGGAATGAACTTGCAGATAATGCTGCTAAAAATGTTTCTGACATTTTGCATACTCCATTAACATTTTTTGACATTAAGCAAATTATCAAAGATTTCATTTTTATCCACTGGCAAAAAATATGGGATTTGCAGAAAAACAATAAATTATATAGTATATCCTCTCACATCCTTCCATTCCCAGTTGCTCCCATGCGAAGAGTTGATATAAAACTCACACGGCTTCGTATTGGACATACTAGATTTACACACAAGCACTTATTCTTGTCTCGGAGTGCTCCAATCTGTGACATGTGTAATGTACCATATAATGTACATCACATTTTAATTGTCTGTCCTAATTTCAATGATTTACGCATTGTATTTTTTAATACCACAAATTTAATTTTATCCGACTTGATTGGGTTTAAACCACATAGAAATTTGTTTGCATTTTTACGTGCAATAGGTTTCTTGAATTCCATTTAAGATTTTTATCCAAAATAATCTTTACATATGCTTTTCTTAAACTTTTTACACATTCCATTATATACATATGACTAGTCTCTTAACACAGAATTTTTACCTTCAATTTTAAATATTGTACGGTGCAGAAATGTCCAATATTGGACCTTGCATCAGTAAACCTTACAAAATCATAATCATTCTTATTGTTTTTTGAAAAACGCGAATAGTCTAGTTTTCAACAGATTCCAAAGATTATGATTGAATCAACTGCCATGTACAAAAATTTATTGTAAAACAAAATCTCTTAATATTTTGTATAATTTTAATTGTATTTAATGAAGGTGAATGTATCTTACATTATTATTTCAACAAAGTGTTAGTTTATAAGGTATTATTTAATAAAATAAAAATTGTTTTATTATTGTATTAATCAGTTTAAAAATATTATTAAAATTATTGTTCTTAAAATAAAATATATTTCTTTACCTTTCTAAAATTATCACCACTTTATAAAATTATATTTATTGCTGCAAAATAGTAGGACTTGTTTTATTGTTCTTTTAGTATGATATAAAAAAAAATCATGTAAAATACCAACTCAATAAAATCTTTCAAATTTTATACAAATCTTTTCCATATCATATTAAGTTTATTTATTTATATGAATGTTGTTTAATTTTTGTAATTCTTAAGAGTTATTTAAATTAATCCATTTGACAATGAAAAACTAAAATAGATTGAATTTTGACAAAATGTATTTTAATGAATTTTTATTTGTACATAAAAAAGCTTCTAATATTTTAATAAAATTACGATTTTACAATTAAGATTTTAATCTATGTAGTTTATTTAGTTATTCAGTGTTCCTTACTTAATGTGGCAGTTTGTTAAAGGAAAGTTAAAGATTTTTATACTAAATATTTGAATTTGTTTATGATTTCTGAATAAAATGATCAAAATTCCATTTTTTGTGAGTAAAGTGAATAATTATAGGGTTGTTTTTTTTTAGATTTAAAAATAGAAGAATTTTAAATTTGTTTGAATGCTTGGAATAATTTTGTCTTTTGTGTAGTTGTCTTTTAAGAAACACTTCTTTTTTACAATAAATGAATTTTTATTCAGTAAAAGATTTTATCATTGAAATATATATTTTTTAATTAATGTTTATATTTCAGGTTGCTGATTGTGTTTGTTTAATGTCTCTTGACAAATACAGTGCCATTCCAATTGATACACATATTTGGCAAGTGACTGTTAAAGATTACATGCCTCATCTTAAGGATGCAAAAGTATTAAGCAAAAAAACTTACAATGAAATAGGTACAATTGTTTCATAAGTTTCAATTTATTTTATCGATTTTGCCATTGTTTTTGCAAACTGTAAAACTTGATGTTCATAAAAACTTCAAACAACTGCATTTTTTTTTTCAGATTTAAAAAATTTAAATAATGGAGGAAATTTGTTTTTTTTTCTTACTAGATAAAATATTGTTATGATACAAAAATATCACATTATATGCTTATAAACAACCAATTTAATCATCAGAAAACAAGAAAATATTTAACACATTTTTTTTCTGAAATAATTCTATATAAAAACAGCCGAGTTGGCTGCCAAATTTTTAGCGTTCTTGCCTTCAGTTCAACAGTTCTTGGGTTCGAACCCCACCTTGGGCATAGATGTTTGTAGTGGTTCGGAATTCACTTTAAACCGTAAGTTCAGGTCTAATTAGCCCACGTGTGCAAAAAATGATCGTGGAGCAACAAACAAACCAAACCATCATTATAAAAACATAAAAATGAACTTACATGAGTTTTCTATCTATTGGGCAGATTTATGGTATTACCATAGAATACATTCAGCTTATAACACTTAAATGATTATTTGTAATACAAACCTGGCAGGAGTACAGTAAAAAAACATCTTTGTTTATAAAATATTAAAAACATTATAATCTTTATTTGCCATTTAATAAAACTCTTGAATGGTCCTAGTTGGACATCTTGACCTAATAGCTCCTACATACAGCCTTCAATCCATGTAGTGTTTACTTATCTCAAATATAATTATGTGCTGGCTAGCATTACCAGTCTTATAGAAAACTAAATATCAGAGATCATTAGTTACTTCTTGAAGTTATTGATATTACTCTGAAATTTCTTTCTTCATTACTAAAATAATTACCTGCTTGAACATTAAATATGACACTAAATTTCATGCATTAATTCTTAGTTTATAATAAAATATCAGTATACAAATTTCCAAAAGCTATTCTTATATAGACCTAAATGAATTAGTATGTGTAAATATTACATAAATTTCATATTAATTTTGTATGCAGTTTTATTTTCATCATTCAAGTTTTTATTATTCTAAGCTTAGATTAATTGAGTTATAAGTACATTCAATACATAACAATAATTTCTTGACTTTTTTTACTTTTTGTAATTTAAAATATAATCAGGTTTAAAAAAACAATACAAAAAAAGATTTGTTATAATAACCTGATATTTCATCTGAATTTACACAAGGAAAGAGCATTTATATGGTGAAAGAAAAAAATGTAAAGTTTTGTAATGGAGTTTGCTATTCCTGCTATAAAATGTTAATACATGACTAAATGACAAAAAGATATAATTACTACAAGATACTTATTGAAAGGCTTACTATTAAAATTACTTTTTTATAAGGAGGCATGTAAAATTAGACTTAATTTGTGAGATTATTTTAACAAGAATATAAAGACATTAAAACTGTATAAGGAATAAAAAGAGCTACTCAAGTATAATGTCTGCATTTAGTTTATAAAATTGCTGAATAATAGATGAAATTCAAAGTGATGAGTTCATCTGATGTGAAATATGGTAATGGAAGTCAATTACTTCATTATTAATTGAAGATAGAAAATTCAGTGGTCTACATAATGGTAATTTTTGTGAAGCTCTACAAAAAAAATCTAAAGAGCATTTGTTCAAGTATTTGTTTCTACAAACCTGCCAAAAGGAAAATTTTATCATGAAACTTCTAGCTGTAATACATTTTTCAAATTAACAAAACTCACTTTCATCTTCAAGTTTCTTTTATTACTTAAAATAGCACTTGCTAAATGCATACAAGAAAAATTCATTTCAAAATCCACCTGATTTGATGGATTTTGAAATGAATTTTTCTTGCCTGTATTCAACAAGTACCACTTTGCTCCTTTAGTTTAGATAATTCTTTTTTATAAGGTCATTATGAGCAAGTTTGTAGAAGTATTTATCATTGTGTTCTTGTTGAGAAAAATAGTTTCTTCAGTCCTACAATCTGTTCTGTCAATATAAATTACTGTGAATCTTTAGTGCACATTTTATCCTTATAATAGTAAAGATATAAAAATAGCATAGTACTTCAAAATCACATAATTTATGATACGCTTTTCTGTGCATTTCAACATTAGTGCAGCAGTTGTTGAATTTCTATTTTGGAAATGATAAAATTTATGAATTTCCTTTTTCAAACTGCTTGACTGGTGCAGTTGACCTGAATAGGTTTAAGAAAATGGTAGCTCATAAAAGAAAGCAGTTAATAACATACTTAACATTTCTTAAGGAAATTGTATTTAATCAATACAATTCTAGATTTTTTTTTATAATAGTTTCATTACTGTTAGCTTTTTTGAAGAGTTGAAATTTAAAATCTGATTTTATCCAGTCTCCCGTGGTACAATCTTGCATGGTGAATGGGTTTTGATAAAAAATACTATAGCACCATGACATATTCTTTAATTAATATTCTACAGTAAATATATAATGTCATCAACTGAACAACTTTTCAAATATATTTTCTTTTGTTGTACAAATACCCATTACTTCATGTATATTCAAGCCAAACAGTTCATTTTAAATATTGGACATTAATAAGCGTTTTGGTTTTAAACTTTAATTATAATTATTCTATACATCTCTAAGAACTTTAATTCTTATAGCTTTAAAAATACTTAACCTTAAATTGTTATTAACAACTGTTAAATAAGTAATAAAATATTGATCCTGAATTTATAGGGAGCAAAAACTACTCCATGTAAACTTCAAAATAATAATTCCCTATAAATATCAGTATTAAAACCATCTCTTATTCATTTAAAATGCTCATTACAATATTGAATTTTATTAGTAAATGGATTATGAGCTCAGATCACTTGGTGCTTTGAATAAACATTGCATGTGAAAAACATTCTACAATTTTTATAATGAGACTCTTTTATATGAATTGAAAGATTTATTTGAAATTGATTATGAAAAATCTGTTTTACTTATTAGGTGATTTTTATCGAGAACGATTTGGAGAATATGCTGGATGGGCTAACACAGTATGTTAGAATATATTTAAGATATTATAATAATCACTTATTTAATTTCTTTTTAAGGCTTATTATACAGTATCAAAAATAATTAGCAAATGCTATTTTGTTCATGTAATATTATACAAAAATATATCATTCCAAGATATTGAAGATTAAATTTTTAAGAGATACATGTGATATTACAATGATATTATTGTAAATATCACACATTATATTGTATTATACATATATGTAAATATCACATATATGTGTGATACTTATAATAAAATTTCTGTCTTTTTTTCTATGCATACTTTTTAAATCTGTGATTTATAAAATAAAAAAATATACTTTTTCAGAACAAACGTTAATTTAAAAATATGAAAAAATTATATCCCAAGTTTTTGTCTTCAAAAACAATTTTTATTTACTTCTTTTTTTAAATATTAATGCTAATTAACCTGCAAATTACTAAACAGCAAATATAATAAATATTTTTAATTTACTATTAAAACTTTGTAATGAGGAAAAAAAATTTGTTTATTTCGATAATGCACTGTAATTTAAAGATCTTTAGTATTCCTATTGTTAAATACATGTTTTTAAACTTTTGTTTTTCAATTTGGTTTGAACTTTTGTAGCACATTTATAGTTTGATATATGCATAATATTCTTTATTGATATTTTAATTTGTAATAATTTTACTGTGTAATTAAATATTTTTTATTTTAAACACAAATCTGTTGGTACTGTTTGTATAAGCGTGCCTATTATAACTGGCTATTCCTCTGATGTATATATCTGTGTGTGTGTGTGAGAGAGAGAGGGGGGGTATTTAAAATCTAAGAAATTGCTAAAATATAAGAATAGATAAATAATAGTGTTAAGATTAATACAGTTTATAGTTACATAAATATACAGTAACTTGTATTAAAACAAATTTTATTAAAACTCATTAAAAAAAAAAAAAAAAAAAAAAAAAAAAAAAAAGAAAAATTCATGAGCAAATTTTTATTAAAAATAGTAATTACTGTGTTATTTTTTAAAATTTTTTATCATTATGCAGTTTATTGATTATAAAATTATGATATTTAGTTTTGAACACAATTTCTACATACTTAATGTTAAGAAAATTCACAAATCATTTGCGTTTTTTTAGACAGTTGTAATTTTGAATTTTTGTTTTAACCACTAAAACTTTTTTTAATTTGAGTATAAATTTCTAAATTTGTTCATTTGACCATTATGACATTTAATGATATTTTCATATGAAAGCATACCATATTTTATAAAATATCTATCTAAACTGACAAAATCTAGAAAGATCTAACAAAATACTTTACTGGGTCCGATTTATTGCCTTTTTTCTTTTTCAGTTTCATGAATTGTAATTTTTTAAAGTTTTAATACAATTTTTTTCTTTTTAGTATATAACGTGTTAACAGATGTTATTTTATATAATTTGCTAATCATTGCTAATTTAGCTGTTCATAGGATTAGACAACTAGAAACTGATGCCAAAATACAAGTCATAAACAAGTGTCCTTAATTTATTGATTCTCAAACTACCATTGATAAACAGTTTTGCTATTGTCACCAAGCAGAATCAAACAGTGACATTCATTTATGTAATGTATGCTTTCACAAAAAAATATTTTTAAAACAGTATCTGCCACTATACTGTATGAGTAAGAATACACAACATTAGAAATGTATGTAAGATATCACAATTTTGAGTTTTTTTATTCATTCAAACTAAAGAACAGGCACAAAGTAGTATTGCAAAGTTGTCATTTGAATTGTGTCTAATAGTTCTCTTAGAAAATTTGAGATTTGTCCAGAAGTCTATACTTAAGACTCTTAGTCTGCTTTTCATCCATTTTTATGAAATCTGTCTGAGAACATTATATTTATTGAAATGAAAGCATCATGGTCTAAGCCAGAGATAGGCAAATTTTTTCGGTCGTTGGCCTAAAATCGAAAAAAAAATTATTGGTGGACCAAGATAAAATTGTTTTTAAATATTAAAAACAATATACAAATTTTGCAATTTAAATACATTAATACGATGTGTAAAAATTGCAATTTCTCATGTAAAAGTTCCTTAAATAAAGGTTCGAAGTGAGATGTACTAATTCTAAGGAATGAATCTAAATGCTTATATGTCAGTCTACTTCTGAAATGATTCTTTCTAAGGTTCATAGTTGAAAAAACTTGTTCACATATATAAGATGAAGCAAACAGCACTGATTTTCTGGGTGTGAGATATTAAATTTGGGAAACTTACTTTCAATAATGATTTGTAAAACTCTAATTTTGGCATATTTAGAAATAGCTACTCGAGATGATTGTTAGATTGCAACCCAATTAACTCTAGCTGAAAATCTTACCTCACTCACAATTTACAGTGAAAGGTATGGTAAAAAATATCCAATTCTGTTTAAATGGCACTGAAAATTTTGAAATCTATGTGCGTTTGAACTCAAAATGCAGTTTTTTCAAGCCATCTTCATAATTCTTAAGCTTTTTTTATTTATTTACTGAGGGTATTGACTTTTACATAAGGAAATCAGACAAGTCATTCTTAGCTAGCAGCCTAGCAAACAGATTAAGTGTTAGTTTAAAAGCTTTGATTTGCCCAGATATTGTCAATTAATTGTTTTTTCCTTGCATCTTGATATTCAAATTTCTCATATGACAAAGAAAATATGTGAAAATGCAAAGTCCAAAAGTCATTCTGTTTCTTCTAACATTTCATGCTCGGCAGAACACTTTCACATGGAAGAATGACCCAATGTCATCTTTCAGCTGCCAGACATCTTGCACTTAACCACCTTACTTTCGTGTAATACAGTACATCAGAATATTCACATTGCACAATATTCACACAGACTAAAGACAATCTCAAAATTGCCAGTAAGTAAGCCCACGAGATTGACTAATATTTATATGTTTCACAACTGCGTCAAGCATGGGTTTCATATCCAGTGTAGATTTACATAGAGCATATTGATGTATAACACAATGTAGGAAAACAGAATTGTTTCCAGGATAGTTTTGATTACAGAGTCCAAGAAATCCGGAATTTTTTTCTGTCATATTTAATGCTCTATCAGTCGTATATTACATGTATTTGTTATAGGCACTCTCAAATTTAAAAGGTCTTCCTAAAATTCATAAAAATATCACATTTTGCTGTAGTTCTTTTTATGGAACGCATGTATGCTAGTTCCTCTATGATTTCAAAATTCTTAACACCTCCTACAAATAATACTATTTGAGCAGTATCATTTATATCAGTGCTTTCATCCATAGCTATAGAGCAAATTTTAAACTGCTTTACAGCTATGGATAAAAGCACTGAAACTGGTCAATCTTTGACTCTAATTATGATGTTAAATTTTTATCAATGGCTTCGATTCTAGAAGACACTGACTTTTGAGATAAGATTAGTCTCATTATTTAATAAACTCCCCATCACTAAGAACTTTATTATTTTAACAATATGGTATGCTACAATGTAATTTGCATGTTCATCTGCATTTTGAATAGTGTTTACCTTCCTAAAAAATCTTGTCATGCTAATAATACTTTACAAGGACTTTCTACATTTTGTTTTCTTTCATATTCAGACATTGTTTTGTAATTGAAACTCTTATGCTTAGATGTAAAATGACAAGAAATGTTATATTCTTTATAGATTGTTACAGCTTCACTGCACATCAGACACACTGGTATATCTTTAACAACTATAAAAAATATTTCCAGGTCTATTCATCATAAAAACACGGCACTCTGTATCAACTTTGCTTTTTTTCGTAGCCATTTTGGGATTGAAATATTTTACAAATAATCAAACAAGCACAAGGTGCGCTATACTTTTTATGCTTTCACCACGATTTACAATGATGATATATGTCCACACTGTTTTAATATGCAATCAACAATAATACTCGTGCCAAAAGAAATAGCTGCTGGCTGGAGCTTAAAATGTGCAGTCTCCTACAATTAAGGTCTAATTTATCTATATTGGAATCCCATATGACTTCCTCCTAAGAAAAAGATAACGCTTGTTGGTACCAGTCTACAGCTATAACTGAAGAAGAACCTAGCTTTTAACACCTCAACAATTACAGATATCTGTGCTGGTTATTTCCATCAATTTATGTTTTGTAGAACAAAAATAGAAAAAGTAGAAAAGGAGATGGATATATAATATATATATCCATCTCCTTTTCTACTTTATATTTTCTTTTAATTTCTGTCAGACCGACAAATTAAAATTCTATAGCAGGTCGCATAAAACATTCTGCTGGGCCACTCAGGTCTAAGCAATGATTTCAATCAGATATTGCATCAGTGTGCACATCTGTAAGTGGGATTCTTGTGCTGCTTTTCCATAATGGAATAATTGCATGGCATAATTCCGTTATAAGATTGTGCACTTCATTTTAATCTAATGGATGATTTTTAATGAATGTAATTGTTAGCCATTGATGCCATCTTATAATTAAGGAAATTCAATATCATTTTCATCTTTATGTAATTCTTTTCATGAATAAACATATTAGCCACTTTCTTGTAGCATTTTATGTGGAGAAAAATAGTTCTAGTTGATTTCTTTTAGATTCTGTTGTTTTATGCTTAGCTCTTTAAGCCTAGGTAAGGTATTGTAAATAACTTGTTCATTTTCATTCTACATTAATTGGTTTTATTTTTAATTTGATAAAAGAAATGTACAAATTTGCTAATAAGCATTTTGGGCTAATAAAATTAGATTTTGTATATATATTTTAAAGTGTATATTTATAATAGTTGTGAAGATGAAACACTTAACAGACGAGAACTTTCGATTTCGTTAAGTGCAGATGTAAGAGATTCAAGAGGCATAGGGGGAGTGTGTCGGTGCGAGAGGAACGGTATGGATGTGTGAAAAGACGAGTGATAGCGGAGATACCGATTCCAGGCAATGGAAAATGCATGTATTTTGAATAATGTAAAATGAACCATCTAAATTTATGTTTGTGTCTATAATTAATGTTATGTTTGTTAATTTATAATAAATCTGTCGTAAAAAAGAAGATATGTTGGTATTACTGAACGATCCTGGAAATGACAGGTCTGTGAAACAATCACAATAGTAATGTTCAGTTGTTGAAATATGAATTTCTTTTTTAGGTTTTATTTGCAGCTGATTTAAAGATGTTTCAGAAGAAAAAGGCTTTCACTTATTCTTAATTATGTTTTGTAACACTTTGTACCATTAGCGATGTGTGTGTGTAAAAATAAAATAAACTTCAAATTTTTATCTAATTATTTTGATTTGAATAAACCATAACATATTCAAAATTTATTAACTTTTTATAAATTTTGTTGAGAGAGATGTATAATAAATAAATAATTCAAACATATTTGCTTTAATATATTTGGAACATTTTAATAAGAATTTTACAAAATATATAATCTATTAATACTTTAGCAAATATATATATATATATTGTAGAAAATTTTAGTATTGCATGGATTTCATTTATTATTACAACAATTCTCTCCTCTCAAATATTTATCTAAAAATTAAAATTTGGTAAAAAAATATATTTAAAAAAAATCTCAATTATTTCTATCCTTTATTAAAATTTGAAAAGGCATACAAAATATAAAAATACTTAGAATTCTGTATCATTACAATTTAGAATCTAAAATAGCAGAAGTAACTTTTCTAATTATATTGTGAACTTCACTATAATGAGGATCAAGTTCTTTCTGTATTCTTTCTAACCAGCTTTTAACTTTGGGTGCATTAGAAAATGGATCAAATCCAACTGAAAGAGCTTGTTCAATTTCACAAGCACAAAATATATCAGCAACTGATATAATGTCACCACAGATAAATGTTTTATCATGTAAAAATCCTTTTTCTATATCACTCATAACATTGAGAAAATGCTTCTTATAAAATTGCAGTTTTTCTTCATCAACAGACTTTTCACTCCATAGTGGTTTTAGCACCTACAAATAAGGAAATATTAAAGATGTAAATATGTTTTACATTTTATTTTAATCATTTTAAGCTATTTTAAATAATGCACATTAGTGTGCTCAATCTCGAACATCTTCCTTAAATTTTATTAAATTTAAATTGCAAATATTTCTCTCATATTCGAACAATGTTTTGATGATTTAAAGTAAGGAATGCTATTTACCTTGCTAAAAAATCAATTTTGGCTTGCTACCAAAATCTTTTTTAAGAAAATTTCTCTATTATTCATTGTTAGTTTCAACTATTTATTTTATGATTGATTAACTCAATACAGCTCATATTTTATTTATTACTCTCTATTTTTATCAATAGATAACCTTTTCTTGACTGGTGAAAAACTTATTTTAATCATCATTCTATGGCAAAAAAAATTTCAACTAAACAAATAGTTGGCTTGTAACTAAACACTTTGTATTTAGAACTTTTAAAATGATAATTTTGTAGGAAAGTGATATTAAAAAATAAAAATTCTCAATGAAGTTCATTTTATATATTAAATGTTAATTTCTTTAAGATAATATTCTAGTTTTATTTTATTTAGTATCATGTTAAATGCTTTTATTATACATGAAATTAGCACCAATAGTGGCCTATAACTTTGAGCATTGGTTATTAAATGTTATTACTGTCTTAGTTAAGTGTTGTGTTCCACTATATCAGATACATGAGGCTGTAAACCTTAAAATAATTGAGGAAAAGGAGAAGTCTCTCAAGAAACTCTTCCATAGTGAAATCCAGGCAAACAAGTAGGTGTTAGCTTTGCTGGAATTGCACTTCTTACAGATTGGGAAGAGTTTAATTTGCCCCTGAAAGTGAGACTCCTAGTATGACCACTGGCAAATCAACAAGTAGTGGTCTATTCAGCATGAGACCCTTGCACCAAGGGCTCCACCAGGACGCTTGCGGCGATACCAGTTGCGACTTGGAGGAACAATCCAAACTGTTGACATTAGTTTTGCAGAGAGAAAATAATTCTGAAAAAGTGAAGGTCAAATCTGGAGAGGCTGGAAGGGAAGTACCGTCCTTAGCCAACTGGTCAGCACTTTCATTGCCAAATAGGCCGAGGTGAGAAGGTATCCACTGAATGTGGATGTCGTGGGAGGCAGATAGGGCAATTAACATACGAAAGATTGAAACACCAGCTTGGTTCGTTACTCTATCCCAATTGTTCATGTGTCTTAGTTAAGTAATTAATAGATATTAAAAATGAATAAAGTTAAAATGGTCCTTGCTTATTGGAAAATATTAGATTGGGTGAATAAATATTCAAGTTTTGATTATTCAGTAATATATATAATATATACCATATTGCTAAAGCACAATATTGAAAAATAGTAATTAGGTTTGCAAAAGTACATAGCATTTTAATTTTTATTAATTAGCATTATTTGCAAAATCTTTTGATTCTTTGAAAAATATGCAATAATTAATGAACCTTATAAGTTATTTAGTTCAGTTTCATAAATAAAAATTAATTAAATGGTAAACTGAAGTAGTTTTATAAATGAAAGATTTTGCTTGCCATACATTTATTTTTTCTCCAAATTGTATTACAAACTTTAACATTAAAATTTATGAAAATTGTAGCACAAATAACTCAGGCAAAAATATCTTTTTAAATATTGTTTTTATAAGTGAATTTTTAGGAAAATTGGGAATTCTTATAATTCAGACCCTCAATTCATTATAGTGATTAATATTTAATCTTCTCTACAAATTGATTTTATTTTATGCTCTAAACCATAGATTCCCAAAGTGGTCCAGGCGGATCCACAGGGGTCCATATCAGACCACATGGGGGCCCATGTAGAGGAGAAAAGAAAACAGGGGTTCACAAGTTGTAAATGAGGGTCCATGAAAAATTATGTGGTTTTCATAATAAAGAACAAAAATTTTGTTTTGGATTTACCTATCAACGTAAACAGGTATCATTCACTAGGTAGGTACTCAAAAATATTCGAGATTCAATACACACACAAAATTGAATAGAACAATAGATAATAGTACAAGTATACACACAACATGTCGATACTCGCTAAGTGCCGCCCATGCGCTGTGTCATTAAAAGTATAACTATCTTTTTTTGTTGATTTACATTTCTGAGTTCATTGTTGATTTTTGTCGATTGTTTGTAATAATAAATGTTTATAATTTTGTATAACCATAAGAATTATTTTAATAAATAAGACAAGAAAATATGCTACTTTTTTTCTTAACACCTACAATTTAGGGTGATATTTTTTAGGAGTTTTGGGAATACAGAAGAAATGCAGCAGCAGGGGGTCTACCGAAAATAGTAAAACTTTGAAAGTGGTTCACAAGAAAAAAAAAGTTTGGGAGCCATGCTCTAAACAAATTTATGAATGTTGATCTTTTAAGTTATATTTAACATTAAAATTAATAACAAACTTCAGTCTGTGGCATTAATGTAATTATATATAAAATAGATTCATTTTGCAACAAATACACAATTGCTTGAAATTAGAGCCAGTTGAGACATAGTCTAAATATACAATAATGCATTTTTCAGATATGACTAATTTTTATGACAAAACCTAGATGAATATTCTTTAATTTTAATATGTAATGGATTTCTTCATTTAAGTGAATTAGTATAGTTATAAACAGAAAAACTTAAATATTTTCCGTAAATGATAAAACATTTAATCAAAAATTGATTATGATTATATTTCATGTAAGACAAAATGTAGACATTGATGAAGATAATTAAATTTAAAGTCCATATAAATTTCAAGCAATATTAATATTTAACCGATTTATGCTTGTTTGAACAATTTGATTGTTAAAAATATGGAATTCAACGCATCAACTGTTAGTTACCTAAATTACATACATAACAATAAGTACAGAACTATGAATTTGGAAACTGATAGATTTATATAAATCATATTTGACAAATTAATCAATTTATTCTAGACTTTTTTTTTTTTTTTTTTTTTTTTTTTTTTTGTTTTGGGAAATATTGATTAGAATGGGAATGCACAATAAATCTTTTTATAGATAAGATATCTGTTTCAATGCAACCGACCTCATTGTATTTTTTAAAAAAATAAATTATAACATTATTTATGTCAAATTTTTAACAAATTCTTGTTTTATTATAAAAAAATTAAATATAATATGTTAAAATTAAAAAATTTGATTGGACTTTTATAGTTAAAATATTTTTTACCATGGATAATGAAAATTTTAAAAAATCACAAAAATATTCATCTGTTTCAAAGCATCAAAATATCTTTTTTGCCTTCTTCATTGGTACTATAACTTGTTCTTGGCCAAGACCATCTTCTCAAGTTTTCCGCATCTACCTCTATCCCATACAATTGCCCTTCAGTGATTCACTCTTATTGCTTTTAAGTCCCTTTCTACATCATCCAGCCATCTGGTTGGTAGGTTTCCTTTTTGTTTTTTTCTCACCATGTTGCAGAAAGTTATATGTGGTCCAGCAACCTAATGCAAAATGGCTTTACAACCTTTATAATGTTAGGTTCACAATATTTTTTGTATATTTTGTGGTTATAGGCTATTCTCTTAATGTAGTCTTATTTTATTGATCCAAAATTTTTTCTTTCAAAAATCAATAAAACATTTTATGCACTGTTCAAAGACAAGCATTCACTCCCACACAGAATAACAGATTTTATCAAGATTTAATACACACTTATCTTTGTTTTAATGCTGATGTATTTCAATTTCAGTTGGTTTTTAAATAAAACCATAGAAATACCAATTAATCATAGCTAGGCTACTCTTAATTTCAATCTTTAGGTCGTTGCAGCTTAAGATCATAGTGGCCAGGTATTTAAACTGTTTGACATTCCTGAATGTGCAATTATTTACCTTCAGAATGTCTATCTACATTTCAATTTGCAATCTTGTATTATTTAGTTTTATCTTCATTGATGATTAGATCCAGTTTACTTTTTTATCTAGCTAATTGGAAATATTACTGTTTTTACAAACAAATCCAGAAAATGTGAAATACTGGTTTTAAGTTGGTTATGAGGCCCAATTCAATCAATAAATATGCATCAAAGAATTATCTAATAAATGCAAACATAAACATTTAATTGAATTTTAAAAATTGAACTGAAGACCAGAGAATAAACCAATCAGTCATGAATTAAAATCGCTTAGTGCAAAAGTGTTTTTTTTTTTTTTTTTTTTTTTGTGTGTGTGAATTAAAACTTTTTTGCTTTTAATTAAATATTTTCCACAAATCCAAAATAACCCATTTTTTAAAACTTGTATACAGTTAACTCTAATTTAATTTTAGACCATGCATTTTAAAATGGTACCACTAAATTTATTTTAAATATTGATACCAAGTCAATTTTTTATGTGTATCCATAAAATTTATTTCAATGTTAATATTTAAAATAAATTTAGGGGTATCATTTAAAATATATATATATATATATATATATATATATATATATATATATATATATATATATATATTGTTTTAGTGATTTGGGTAATATACAGTAAAATTAATTTTTAAAATAAGAATATGATAAAAGTACATTCTTACTCTTTCACGAAATATCATACTTCCAAATAATCTTGTATTAAGATGTTGCCATTCCAAGTATTCATCTACTTTTGCTTGTTTCTTGCTGTTTTTAGGATACCAATTATCTTGAATATTAAATTCTCTAGAAAGATATCTAATCATAGCTATACTGTGGAAGTAAAAAGCCATTATCAGAATAAGCGTAAATAAATAACTGCTCTGTGAAATTATTTATTCAATTCAGACAGTAAATTAAAAATGCAACATTTGTTTTGTTTATTTTAAGAATATAATGACATTTGTTTAAAGATATTACATTTTTATGTTAAATTAAAAAATAATTTTTAATTAACTTACATAAATATCTATTTTAACCAATTTATTTAAAATCATGAATTATTTAATCTAAATATTGCCCAATAGTTTATAGTAGTATTTTATAATTTTTCTAAATAAAATACAGCCTTATTTTAAATTATCAATTATAAGAAAATATGTCCCATATCATTATTACTTCAACTTTAATTTTGCTATGATGGTGTTTTTATAAAATACCATGCTTTGAACATATTTAATAGCAGAGACATTACACATTGAAAACATTATGAATATATTTAAAATATGATGTGTGGGGATTTAAATATGATTAATTACAAAATGTTTTTACATAAAAAATGTATTATATTTCTTGATTAACAAATTCAAATTTTGATCATTTTTTTTTACAAAAAAATAATTAAAAGATTTATAAAAATAACTATTTAAAGTAAATTTTAATTTATCCAGTTCTTTTCATTAAAAATTTTTTGGTACAATTCCATTATACCCCTTTCTTATAAGGACGAGAGGCTCTTTTCAGTGTGTCATTGGTGTGAGGTTGTTCAAGCCTCCTCCAGTAATATTCTTATTTGTCTAAATTTTACTGTATTTGAGATTTTAATTGATCCGATTTTATTTTTGAACCTTCTGGACATCTTTGGTTTTATGGAGCTACATCATATGGGATTAGAAACAAACACAACAATAACGATAATCTTCATAACGGATAGAAAAAATCGTAATTACTGTCATAAATATTTGCATTGCTTAAGAAGATCTACATTTTTAAAATTGCTAAAAAATAAAACAAACATTTTATTTAAATTTTATAAACTGAATAATTATTATTCATTGACAAAACTTAGAAATAAACACCTAGGTTTATTCCTGATGGAATCTGCTTAGCAATCGATTCAATGATAGATTTAATTAACAAACTTCTACATAGCATAAAAAAACATATTGAAAAGTATATTCTTTGATATATATTTATTAAATTTGATAGTTTATTTCAACATTCATATTTTTTTATAAATTGGTTTTGTTTAAATTCAAATGGAATTGCATAATGTATGTAGTTTACGAACCAAAGTAATTATTAAATATAAATGAACATAATTCAATGATTAACTATGAAATAAATACTCAAATAATAAATTCCAGACATATTAATATTTTAAATGTAAAAATAACAAATAAACAATTACATGCAATTAGTACTGCATCAGGCACAGACTGACAACAAGGAAATAACATTCAGTATACCTTACACTAAACTAGGTTATAGAAATACAAGAGTTGGGACTATGTATAATACTAACTACAACATGTCCAAATTGTTCTCATACCATTTTTATAAGGCATTTAAGGCTGTTTATACATTGTTTGAACACACTTTATAAAAATACTATTAGCAATAGAAAATCATAAATATTATTTGAGTTATAAATATGCCTTTTTTATTGACTAATATAAAATCTTCAATAATTAGTGGGTATCAATGGAAAATATCTTTTATCAATTTTGTTGTGATTGCATTTTATATTAAAACATTCTGTTAATTAAGAAAATTCAACGTTTTTATAATTAACACAATATTTTATATCCGATAAATGTTACCATAAAGAGAACTTTGTATCCATAAATTCTATATTTTTGAAAAACCCATTAAAAAGTTACATCTATAATCTTGCTTTAAATTTGTCACATAAATATTTTTCCATATTTTCATAAATAATTTTCCAATTTACCTTTTAATTTCCATAATGTGAAAGCATGCTTTCTTTGCATTTTTATATTAATACCAATATTACTCATAATTACACTGTGCAAGCTTGTGGAGCGAATGATTCACTCCAGAATAATGAACTGGTTAATTCGGGCGAGAGAAATACACTTCTACCAGACAGTATACTGAGCTCATCGCAGTACAGTGGATCAGCTCCTTTACCTGTGTCAATCAATCATTGATGGACTACAAAAACAACCTCATGAGAAAACTGTGGCTGTTTTTCTTGACTTGTCTTCTGCTTTTGACTGAGTTTGGCAACAAAAACTCGTCCACATTGCCCATAGGGTCGGCATCGAAAGACATGATTCCATTTAGATTAATGAGTTTTTGAGAGACAGACATTTCTCTGTTAGGTTCAATGGTGTATGCTCTAAGACGATTCCTACATTCTAATGTACGATTCCTACATTCATAAGAAAACCAAGATCGCTTGTTACGCAGACGATATTGCTGTTTGGAGTACAAGATCTCAAAACCTCTAAAAAATTCCTGAATCTTAGTTTGAAGCATATAGCAGCATGGGCTGATGATTTCAAATTCTCTTTAAACCCAAATAAGTCAAATTACAGTCTTTTCAACTGATAGAAAGAATAGAAGAGCCTTCCATCCAGTTTTGAAGATTCAAGATACCATTATTGCAGGCATTGAAAATCCAAAGTATCTGGGAGTGATCTTGGATCCAGAATTGCGATTTACAAAGCACATGAAAAATACAGCACATAAGGGTATTAAGAAATTAAACATCCTTCACAAACTCTGCGGCACAAATTGGGGCTCAAGATCATCAACATTAAAAAATACCTACTGCACAGTCATCAGGCCAATACTCGAATATTGCTCGCCCATCTGGACATCTGAGTCTGTTAAGCACACATTAAACTCAGTGCAATATTCTGCATCAAAGATTATTATTGGTGCAGTGTTCTCTACTAATAACATCAAGGTCAAATTTGAAAATGGGCTTGTTTCCTTTGAGAACAGAAGGAAAATTGCAACTCTGAAATTCATCAACAAAATCAGCAGCCAAAACAAGGACCATGTTGCTCACAGAGCTTTTAATGCTTGGACATGTACTTCAAGGTTTCGAAGATCCTCAACATTGCATTTTAACAGAGAAATCAGAGAGGCTGTTCATCTTGACCATACCTCTCTGGATATTTCCTAAGAACTACTTTTACCTTTCAAGCCTCCTATGAGTACAGTAATTAATAGAATCCTATTGGAACCATGTTCTAAAATAGAACCAGCTCAAGTTTTATTACAGAAAGATGAAGATACAGTTCGTTCAATTAAAAAAATAACAGTGCAATTACTTATACTGATGGTTCCTCTGATATTCACTAATAGAGGAGGTACAAGCATCTATATCGTCTACCCCACAGAAAACGTCAAGCTTAAAATACCTTCCAAATCTCACTGAACTTTACTAGTGAACTAACTGCTATTAAAGAGGCTCTCTAGCTCATTGTCTATATTTTTCTCCCTTTGATGACTTGATTGAAGAAATTGTAATTTTCTCAATCACTAAATCATCTCTAGAAGATATACAAAATGGTGAGTCAGCATTGATGGTAGAAATTAACACCCTTCTTCGTTCTTTAAATATGAAATGCATTCTCCAGTGGATTCCAGCACATGTAGGTATTGAGGGGAACGAATATTCTGATTCCCTTTCAAAGGATGCACACGATGAAGAGCTACCTCGAACGGTCACATGTACAGATGCAAATGCTGCTGCCAGGCATAGGATCTACAACCAACATTTTGATAAAGCAACAATCCCTGTACTAGACTATCCAAGAAAGCTCTCCTCTACAATAGATTGGCTATGTACAGGACATTTTAATGGCATGAAAATATCACCAACTAGTGTTAAATTCTATCCCCATTGAAAGTACTTCCTCAATCCCAAATGATGCCGAAACATGTTTTAACTTTCAAGCCATAATCCACTCCCTTTTCCTTCTTGGAGCACTACCAATCGAGATCCTCCATGACCTCCCAGCCCCAGAACTTTTGGAGGAATATAAAACTCATTTGCCCTTTGCACCTTTATGAACACGACAACAACAACAACAAAACCATTTTAAAATATTATTAGTCACTTTATAAAAAAATTGTAACTGACATGATTCATTTATTAACAAATATTTAAATTTTCTCTATTATCTTACTTTTTTACAATACTGTTGGATATGATTGTATGCTATGAAGGTAAAAACAAAAAGATAACAAGTCAATCTGATGAGCTTCCAGCAATATTGTCTTACGTGGAAGGAAAACCAACCAAATCACAAAAAACTGGATGAGCCTGAAATGTTACTTACTTTCTACAACCTTTACTATGAAAGAAATTTTCAGGATGAGATAATTTACAAAAAATTTATACAGCTTTTGATAAAAGTAAAGATTTCAAATAAAAATAATGAATTTCTAAACACTAAGATTGAAATTGTACAAATTGTATCACATTATGAATCTTTGTCTTACTCATACAAATAAAGTATTAATCACAAATAAATTTAACTTCATGAAATGACAGACTACAGGGAACTGCTTAGTGTCATGACAAGCAGTCTGAAATGATAAATTATATTACCAGCTGGCAAAATCATGTTGCAAGTTGGCAAGTCATGATTTTCCACGAGTATTCAACCAACACTTCCACTCTATCTAATAATATAGTGCTCAGTAAGTCTCATACTCTATGATGTTATGAAATGTTTTACTTAAAACATCAAGCCTTTTTCAATCAAAAAAAAGTACTTGAAAACCAGCTAAAGAAGCATCACATTAAGATTTCTACATATTTTGTTGAATTTTTTTTTATATATCAGTTATTATTTTGTTCTGATATAGTACATAAAATTATAAAGTCAGGGATCTGAGCTTTAAAAATTTGTTATATTGCAGGAAATTGAGAAAAATATATTTATTTGATCTGGATTACTTGTGATTGAAATTACATTTCTATTTTATAATTTTAATCTTAGAAAAGTAATGAACATTTAATATTATTTACATAATCGGTTTTGTTTATATAACTACTTAACTATACTGTCAATATTCTTTTTTTTCCTATTAGTGAGTTTGTTTTAAAAATTAGGTAATTTAATAGACCTAAGAAATTACAAATTTAACTAAATTTGTGATTATGATGTATGTTGATGGACAGTAATTATTAAAATACATTACAATGCATTATATTATTATACAAAAAAATTAGTGCAAGTACTCTGATTACATCACAAAAAATGTAAATCCTATTTTAAATACTATAGTTAAAGCACTATGTCATTATTCCTTATGAAGATTTACTTTGATATTTAAATCAGATTAAAACAAAATGTTATTGTTCTTAAATAAAATACTGTATTTTCAGATGTTGATTGATGGTTTCATAAAATTACACATTCATTACAATCATTGAAAATAAATAGAATTTATTATTCTCTTATGTTGTTGCATACAAATTTATTAATAAAATTAATATATGATTATTAAATTTATTTTTAAAATATATTTACCTCTCAGTCAAAATGAAACCATTATGGTCAATGACTGGCACTTTTTGGAAGGGATTCAGTTGAGTGAATTCTGCCGATTTATGCTCACCTGTATTTAAAAGAATTTTAAAATAAAATACAATAAGTTTGCATTTTTTTTTTTTTTTTTTTTTTTTTGAAGTTATAGGTTTATCTAATTTTTAAAATGATTATATTAGCCAAACGTTATATAATAAAATTTGTATGTCCCAGTTTAGATCTTGGGTAAAACTGAGTATTACGGTCTCACCTTGGCGAAATTATTTTTCGCCAAGGGCCTGAGACGGTTGTTTTGGAAATTGATTGGCAACCCAAAAAGAGTGCCAATCGATCTGTACTATTTAATACGATATTTAATCAATCTTACTTTTTAATACAACTATTTGTGTACAATGATTGTTTTGTAATTAAAATATATAAAAAAATTAAAGTTGCACCAATATAAATGGATGAAGATGACACCAAAAATAAGTTGCATACCTTTAATGGAAATGTGCCAACTCATCTTATAAAATATGTAGTAATCTATCTTAATATTTAAATCTGATACAGATAGATAATTTTTTGAAAGATACATTTTCTTATTCATTAATGAGAAGTAATGATGAAAATGTTATTAGTAATTTTTTTATGATTTAGTGCATTAACACCTGCCTAACAGCATGTCTTTTTTAAAGGCCAGAGTAATTGATTTTATTAAAAATGGTTCATAATAAAAAATGATACTAATTTATGCAAAGTGCATCATTATTTTATTATATCTTAGTTTTTGTATGTTTTAGTACATTAAATTCGATAAATTAAGCGAATTTCAACTTTTTCATAAATATGAAGGTCTACATATCTATGACATAATAAAAACCAGGTTGTCAGATTCATAAGAAAATCCGCAAAAAAATCATCAAACTCAGAACTTGGTTTCATGGATTATACAGCATATGTGACTCTCATTTTAATTTTTCATGAAAAGCTAATATGGAATTTACTGGTAAAATTTCATTAACAGGTATCCTTGATTTTTTCACATTTTTTTTATTACCAAGATGTAAGTAAAAAATGGTAAGACTAATTTTACCTTAGTTAAACTCACAAACCTGTTAGTCTGTGGTTAAATCAATGAAAATATCGGGGTTACCAGAAATTAAATTTTATCGCCAATATTTGTCGTTAAATTGTTTGCTAAATCAAGTGGTACTCATATCTATACTGAATCCAATTTACCAACTCATTAACATGCTTTTTCTCAAAGAATATCATGTTATTTTTTCTTGTTCTATTACATTTATTTGCTTAAGTATTCCTTAATTATGTGCATAATATTATAGAAAAGTGATTTTAAAAAATAAATATTAAACACAAAAGTTTTCCTTATTTATTAATGATGTTACCATTTTAAATAAAAAATTACAATGAATTAACAGATTTAATCCTGGAACAATATATATTCATAAATGCTAAAATGTATATCCTTGATTTATTGAAATTAATGAATACATTTCATTTTTACTAAAAAGTACACAAAAAAATTAAACAAATACCTTTCCTCAGAGCAATTATTTTTGATTCAAATGGAATATTATTAACTTTTAAAAAAATCACTAAAGCTCTGCATGGTTGGGACATTAAGTCATAAAATACTTTGAGTGTCATTCTGTACTTTTGATCGAGTATTAAAATTTCTCAATTAATAAAATGCGATGATCTGCACGCGCGTTATTAGATAACGTAACTCGGAACTTATTTGCGCCAACGAACAAGATAATTATTGTTCTGTGATTTGCGCATTATCTGCTTGTTTGCTTACAGCTGGAAATTTTTACCTACCAAAACTGCTCAGCCAACCACCTCATAATTTGTGGTCTTGAAGTTTCGCTTGTTTCACCCATCCTTGAAATAATTTTAAACTTACATTCATTGAAATTGTGAAACATTTTTATTCAGTAGTAATTATGCAGATTCCTTGCATTTTTTCTTTCAACCGAAAGGTAGGGCACAGGTGTATAATCCAGGACATCAAACTCTGAACTTGATATTTTGACTGATTTTCGTATATATCTAGCAATCTGGTTTTTATTACGTCATAGATATGAAGACCTATAAAAATTATTAGTGTCTCAAGATAGAGCTCTGAATATGGACTTCAAATAGGAGTTCTTACCCATATACACTTGAAGAAAATAGTTGCAATAATTTGGCGATATAAAATGTGAATATTGTTCAGACTTAGTTTTAGCAACCCTATGATTTCTTATGGGTTAGTCTAATTGAAAACGAAGATCGCCAGTCGATTTGCTTATTTATATGCCTATTTTTTTTGTGTGCGAGCATAAAACGATATAAAAAAAATGGTTATCTATGCGTTATCCCGTTAATCTTTTCGATTTAAAAATAAATCGTAGAATTTTGTAACTTTTAATAATTATTTTTCGAAATATGAAGAAAAAGGCGAGTAGTTTACTTATTCCTTACTACTATATAAAATAAAAATAAATAAAAACTTTATTTGTATTTTATATGGTGCTAAATAGCATCATCATCGAAATTTATTTTTTCACAGATATGGTAGACGGGATAATGCGCAAGTACTAAAGAAGTGGGGATTGCAATTATTACATTACCTTCTGATTTCTGTATTTTAATGATGATAAGCATAAATGGGAGTAAAATCCTATGGTAAAATTAGTTTTACAAAATAAATTGTTTTGACACTTTATCATGGTTTAATTACAAATTAATATCTCAATGTTTTTTTTTTTTTTTTTTTTTTTCCTCTAATGATAAAACTGAAGTTTTTGTCAATTCACGTCAAAAAATTTTTAAAAAATGTTTTGCACACTTGAATTGTTTCAATCAACTTTGGTTGTAACTTAAAATTTTAATAAAAAAACTGCAGAATTAAAATATTTTGTTATGTAGTGCATACATTGTCTATAACTTTTTAATTAAAAATGCTGAATAAGATAAATCACAAGCTGTAAATATGGAATATCAGTAATTCAATTTAAGACTACAACTCATTTATTTAAAAAAAATCAGGTTTTTTAATTTTTAAAAATGAGAAAATTTATAAATAATTTATAAATTTCCTCATTTATACGTATAAAAGATTTAAAGGCATTGCGTATCATATTTCCTTCTGATTTTTGTGTTTTAATAAAGATATTTTAATCAAAAATGTGAATAGTGTAAAAAATAAAGGGGGTGAAGTTAAATAAAATTTTTTACTAAATACAACAAACAAAATATTTACAGATTATCATTTTACCATGCTTACATGACAAATGCTATCTTTCATATTAAATTCATTATTTTAAGTAATTTTTATCCTATTTTTCACTTTTATCATGCTCATATCATAAAACTATATTTTATGTTTAATTTAACTATAAACTTATTAGCTCAAGTTGTTCTATTTTAAATTTAATTAAAATTTGTTATAACAAGCTTCATTTAAAAAACTGCAGAATCAAAATTTTTTTTTTATTTAAGGTGTGTAGATTGTCTTTAAACTAAAAATTCTACTAAGATAAATCACAAGCTGACAACACAGTAAATATATGGAATACAAGTCAAAGTATAACTAATTTATTTGAAAAAATAAGATTTTGAGGTTTCTACTTTGCTTTAAAATCTTGTAGGGTGAAAATTTATTGTCCAGTTTACATTTTTAAGTTTAAACGTGAGTTGCCGGCTGATTAAAAACCTATTTATTGTTTTTTTTTTTTTTTTTTTTTTTTTTGATAAGTTTCTTATTAGAATTATAAGTTATATTTTAATATTATATACAGAGAACTAAAATTTATTTCCTCTTCAGCTCAAGTTCAGGGAAAACTTATTGCCTGTTCGAAATAGAAGCATATACTGAATACAGAAGCCATAAGTCTGGTTTCCTTTAAAATTTGAGTATTGGATATTCTACAAAATGAAGATCTAAACAACATGGATTTAAACATGGCAGAAGAAAGCATTTACGGTGCTAACTTCCTTAGGACCACAACAAATGATATGAACTGTCTCTTAGCTGCGAAAGAAAATGGAGCAAACACATTCAACATATTCCTAAAAGCCGGCAATGGAAGGTCAATTCCGAAAAATAAACCCCGGGAATTGAAAAACGAATTGATAATGAAGATAAAAATCTTCAAAAAAATCTCTAACAAGATAATAACAAGAGACGGTCGATTACTAATGACAACGCAGAACATGGAAACAGCTACAGAAATATTTAATATGAAAGAGTTACAAGGGGTACCAGTACACTACCAAATCCTATGGGAAAGCATCTCTACCAGTTTTCTGCTATTTAATATTCCAACGGAAACTCCACTAAAAGAGATTGCAGAGGAGCTGAGCGCTGAAAATGAAATCCCAATTTTAGAATTAAGAAGATTCAATAAAAAAAACCGTGAAGTGTCTCCAGTTCTGGTATCTATTCTTGGAATAAAGATACCAAAAGAAATAAAACTGTTCTTTACTAACCACAGAGTGGAGCTATTCATTGACAGACCTCGCCAATGTGGTAAGTGTTTCAAATTCACTCATAATTCTAACAAATGCCCTTATGAAGTATTGTGCGTATACTGTGGAGACAAAAAATATGGAGAAATATGCGTAAACCAAATGAGATGCTCCAATTGTACAGGCTCGCATAGAGCCGATTAAAATTAGTGCCCAACCAGAGCAAAAGAAAAGAAATACTCAAATTTAAGGCAGAAAATAATTTGACACTAAGTGAAGCCAGAAGGCGATTCGCAAACAAAAACACTTCATACGTAAAGAAAGTTTCCATGCCTAAAACTGGACATAGAATCGATGCAAGGGATCTTTGATAAATTGGCCCTTAAATTGATAGCCTCAATCGAAACGATCATATAACAAAAACTAAAATTTATAATATGTTTAAAAAATCATTAGACTCCACAGTGAATAAAATCAATGAAACTGTCTTGACTAAAATGAATGAAACGCATTCTAAATTTCTCCAGAAAGAGAAAGGAAGAAAAAATCAAAGATAATAAAAAATCCCAAATCCTCAAAGTCAGACCAGATGGACAACCAGCGATATGAAACAGAGAGAGAGATTGATCTCTCAGATTTTTCTCTGTTGGATGATTAGAGTTACCTACTTTTAACCCATTTAATTATATTTTCATATTTGAAGGGAGTTCAAATAAAAAATTCTTATATCAGTTCTATATAAGTGCTAGAAATCTTCAGTTTATTAACACTTTTTCAAAATGAAAATTGTACAGTGGAATGCGAGGAGCGTTACCAACAAAATAGACATATTTAAGTCAGAACCATTTATATCCGCAGATGTATTAATTATACAAGAAAATTTCCTTGGACCAAGAGACTTATTTAATCTAATGAAAAAAATCACCTATAGAAAAGACAGAGGAACTAGAAGCGGAGGTAGCCTAGTGATTGCAGTGACAAAATCATCATCATCATCAAAAGTAATTTATAAGAACATATATAGCAGCAGTGGAAGTATTGATTGTTGATAGTTAAAATCACTAAAAAAGTATTGATAGTTAAAATCACTAATAGGAACGACACTATCAACATATTCAATATGTATTCACCCAAAGGAAAAATTGAACGTAATGAATATCAAGACATACAAAAATACATAACACATAAATGCCTAATTTTAGGAGATTTCAATATCAAACATGACTTATGGGGCGGGGAAACTAGCACTCATGAGGGACAAAAATTGGCCGACTGGATCAAGGAGCACGATCTATGCATCCTGAACCTATTTACTTTGACACATATTTCTCCTGCAGGAAAAGTTTCAATTATACACTACTGGCTATTAAAATTGCTACACCAGGAAGAAATGCAGATAACAAAATGATATTTATTGGGAAAATATATTATGCTAGAAATAACAAATGATTAAATTTTCAAAAAATTTGGCTGAATATAGATCCTGATAAATCAGTACCCGTAACAACCACCTCTGGCAGTAATAACATCAGTTATACGCCTGGGCATTGAGTCAAACAGAGATTGGATTGCATGTACAGGTACAGATGTCCATGCAGCTTCAACACGATGCCACAGTTCAACAATCGTAGTGACTGGCGTTTGGTGATGAGCCAGTCGCTCGGCAACCATTGACCAGACGTTTTCTATTGGTGAAAGATCTGGAGAACGTGCTGGCCAGAGCAACAGCCGGACATGTTCCGTATCAAGGAAGGTCCGTACAATACTGGCAACATGCGGTCGGGCATTATCCTGCTAAAACGTAGGGTTTCGCAGGGCTCGAATAAAGGGTAGAGCCACGTGTCGTAACACACCAGAAATGTAACGTGCACTGTTCAAAGCACCGTCAATGCGAATAAAAGGTGACCGAGACGTGTATCCAATGGCACCCCATACCATCACGCCAGGTGATAAGTCAGTATGACGATGACAAATGCACGCTGCCAGTGTGCGTTCACTACGATGCCGCCAAACACGGATGCGACCATCATGATGCTGTATACAGAACCTGGATTCATCTGAAAAGATGACGTCTCGCCATTCGTGCGCCCAAGTTCGTCGTTGATCACACCATTGAAGGCGCTCTTGTCTATGACACAGCGTCAAGGGAAGCCGCAGCCATGGTCTCCGAGCTGAGAGTCCATGCTGCTGCAAACGTCTTCGAACTGTTCGTGCAGACACTTGTTGTCTTCCAAACGACCCCGTTTCTTGACTCACGGCTCGTGATGTGGTTGCACGATCCATTACGGCAATACGAATAATATTCCTGTCTTCTCGGCTGCTAGTGATAGGTGGCCGTTGAGATCCCGCATGGCGGTCCGTATTACCGTCCTGAACCCATTAATTCCATATTTTTCTAACAGTTATTGGATCTCGACCGACGCGAGCAGCAATACTGCGATAGGATAAACCGCAATCCCGGTACGCTACAATTCGACTTTTATCAAAGTCAGAAACGTGCTGGTACGCATTTCTCCTTCTTACACGAGGCATCACAACATTTTTTCACCAGGCAGCAACGTTCAAATGCAATTTGTGTATGAGGAACCGGCTGAACAATTCCTTCATTTATACACAATGTAGGTGTCGCTACTGGCGCCTGCTTTGTCTGAAGGCGCTGAAAAGCTAATCATTTGCTTATCACAGCACCTTCTTCCTTTCGTATAAATTTCACGTCTGTAGCATGTCACCTTCTTGGTGTAGCAATTTTAATGACCAGTAGTGTAGATATATTATTTATACTTCTAACTTATTTCCACAATGCCATACAACAATAGAAGAAGATTCATTTTTTCAGTGACCATTAGCCTATAGTCATAGATCTTACCCCCAGATCAAACCCCAAGAGTGTACAGGATACGGAGATGGAAAGAGATCATTAATCAAATAAACGGAGAGTTGAATAGCGAAACCAACAGTTCATATGACAATTTCCAGAATATTGCAGTTAAAGCCATTAAAGACAACAGCCATGAGCAGAAAATACCTGAAAAGCAGCACCCTCGTGGAATAATTTATGTAGTAAATTTTCATTTCTAAAAAAAGTGTATATAAAGAAAGCAAGAAATACCTTAAAAAACAAGAATCTGATTTTGTGCAAAAAATTTTCTGCAAAATTAAGACGCATCATAAAATCCTCTAAAACCAAATGTTGGGATAATGTCTGCAAGAAGCATCAATACCCGTACCTACTTTTCTGTATATTTAACTCAGTGAATCGTCAGTACAAAGATATGCAAAATTCTAACCTCTTAATAAATTTTAATAACCAAGTACTGCATTCACCAAAATCTCAAAGTGAAGCTTTCGCCATACACTTTAATAACAAGATATACCATGAGCCAATACCAATAGACTACTCTGGACGAGAGGATACGACTTTAAATAAAACGTTTACAGTCAACGAGCTCAATTTAGCGATTAAGGGAACTAGAATATCCACACCATGACAAGACAAAATTTCTTCAAAAATATTTAAATCCCTAAATGAAGTAAACACACGCCATATACTTAAACTTTTCAATGAGATATTTGACCAATGCTCTATTCCTGACAGCTGGAAATCGTCTATTATAACACCAATCCCAAAACCAAACAAACCACAATCCACATTGAATTCATACAGGCCTATATATCTCTAACCTCTGTTCCTGCTAAAATATTTGAAAGAATGCTGTCCTATAGAATCTCAAATTTCCTAATTTCTAATCAAAAGATAGAAGAACGACGTCTAGGGTTCATACCTTTTCGATACTGTCAAACTGCAATACAACTTTTTCACTATGATCTGCATCAGGCAAAAGCCCAAAAGAAATTCATCATTGCAATATAATTGGATATAAAATCTGCATATGACTCCGTGTACATTGATGGATTAATATACAAATGCCTGCAGCTGGGAATAACAGGAAAAACTGCCAAATGGATTCATAATTTTCTACAAGATAGAAGGCTAAAAGTAAGATGGAGAAATACATGTTCACAATCGGTTCAGTCAACAAAAGGAGTTCCACAAGGTAGTGTGCTATCTCCCATTACATACATATACACTGGTGTGCAAAACTTAAGCAACAAGTGGTTTTTCGGCCACAGCTCCCCAACAAAGTATAAGATAGCCATGAAATTGCAATATAATATGCACATAATTCAATAGAAAGATTATTTGCATGCAAATTTTCGAAATAAAACGTCATAGGTGGTGTAAGTATACGTAAACCTTGTGGGTCGGCGCGCGCAGGTCAAAACTGTGATAAAAGGATGAAGAGCACCGTAGTTAAAGACATTCGCTGTAAGTGCAAGTGATTTATTTTGTGGAACATGTCTTCAAGAAATCATTTAGACGACTTTACTCGAGGAAGAATGATTGAGAAGTTTGAGGAGGGGCATAGTGTGACCAGTGTCACCGAAGAGTTCGGGATCATCAAAAGTGTTGCTTCTCTTGCTTGGAATGCCTTTAAAACTATTGGTACAGCTGTTCGGAAGGTTGGTGGTGGCCGTCCAAGGAAAACAACACCAAAAGATGACCGTTACATTGTCCTCCAGGCGAAAAGAAAGCGTTTTCAGTCAGCCAGCGCCATATCTCAGCAACTGTGCACAGCCATAGGACGACAAGTATCAAGATTTACAGTGTCCAGACGCCTCCACAAAGGTGGCTTATTTGCTAGACGTCCTGAACGCTGCATACCTTTAAAAGTTTGCCATCGGCGGCACCGTTTAGAGGGGTGCAGAGAACACGAAACCTGGACACCTCATCAATGGAGTCGCGTCCTCTTCACAGATGAGAGTCGTTTTTGTGCTACAAGCGATTCTCGACGTCAGTTGATCTGGAGAGAGGTTGGAGCTCAATTTCATCCTAATAACATCGCGGAAAGAGATCGTTACGGTGGTCCTGGAGTTCTCGTCTGGTGTGGCATTATGTTGAACGGGTGGACTGAGCTTCAGATCTAAGATCGAGGTTCTGTAACTGGAGACCACTACTGCAATGAGGTAATCCTACCCCATGTGCGTCTGTTCCGAGGGGCCATTGGACCAGACTTCATATTTTTGGATGATAATGCCCGCCCACACCGTACTGCTAATGTTTAAGAGCTACTGGAAATTGAAGATATCACACGAATGTACTGGCCAGCTTACTCTCCAGATCTAAATCTAATAAAGCATGTGTGGGATGCATTAGGGAGACGTCTTGCGACACGACAGTATCCTCCTGGTAACACCCATCAGGTAAAAGAAGCGTTAAAGGAAGAATTGAGACGTTTACCCCAAGAACTCCTGGATAATCTGGTGCTTAGCATGGAGAGACGATGCCAAGCAACAATTACAGTAAGGAGAGGGCATATCCCATACTAGGGAACATCTGCCAGTTGTACTAACGCTTCTTCAGGCAATCATGTGTAACGCCACTATATGTCAAATAAAGCCTTTTTTGTTCCATACCCTACTTTAAGCTTTATATTCATTTCTGCGCCATTATTCTTTTACCATCGTTTAAGTACAGAATAATGTACATCATATTCAAATTTCATGTCAATCGGATGATTTCCTGCAGAGTTATGACAAAAAACACACTTGTTGCTTAAGTTTTGCACACCAGTGTATTTACAATCTTCCTGTCAGATTTCCATGAAACAATCCCTTAAGGAGTTAAGCATTTAATATACGCAGACGACATACTTATTTATTGTACAGATGAAAATTTGGAAATAATTAAGAAAAAACTGCAAGAAACTTTGTATAATATAGAAAAATGGAGCAATTACTGGAAACTACAGGCAGCTTATCAAAAGTTTTCAGTAGTAAACTTGTCCGGGCGTAGAGGAAATCCTGGTTGGTTAATACAATACAATAATGAAAAAATTTAATGGAAAGACACTCTAAAGTTCTTAGGAATAATATTAACAAAAAATGGAAACTTCCGGCCGTTCGTAACACACTTAAAATATAAAGCAACTAAAAGAATAAACATTTTAAAAGCACTCTCTAATAAAAGTTATGGAGCAAGATCGCATCACTTAATCCAGCTGGCAAAATCATCTATCTGCAGTATTCTTCATCACACTAGCAATATTTTTACCTTAACAAACCATTCAGTCACAAAACCTTTAGAAACAATACAAAAACATCGGCATTCAGAATTGTACTATAATTACCTAGATTTACTCCTAATATCCTCCTGCGAAAAATTGCAAATACTGGCACAATAGAATCTGAATTTAGGAAAATATCAAACAGATTTTGGCTGAAACATATCTCATTGGAACAACAATCACCTCTCAAAAATATCATCCAAAATAGCTGCAATACAGTTGAAAACAGATATCACATACCCCTACTGAAAACAATAGAGAAAGAAAACATTAATATATCCCCGTTTATTCAGTTTAAGTACACACAAATTCACTCTCCAAACAATTTCTCCATCCATGTAAGCAAATACGATTTCCAAGATAAATCTCTCACCAACCAAGAAATTATTCAACTTTTTAACGATTTTGACAATAGACTACCAGATTAAACCAACAGAATAGCCCAGATGCTTTTAAAAATAAAATATAACATCTATTACTGGATGGTCTGTAAAAGGATCATTTGGATACATAGTTAACAATATAAATTCGGTCTTTTCTGCGGAAGCAATGGTGATCTGTCAAGCTCTAGATGAATTAATCATTTATGAAAGAAGTAATATAATATATACAGACAGTAAATCTGACCTAATGGCACTTGATGGAATGTAACCAAAAATCAGCAAGTATAATATTAAGATTAAAACACAAAATATGGCAGGACTCAAAAATTTTTCAAAGAACTTCAAATTATTTGGGTTCTAGTCCACAAAGATATTATAATAAATGAAAAAGTTGATAAACTAGCCAAAACGGTCACAAAAGATAATGTTGATATAGGATGGATTACCATAGATTACCCATTATCATCACCATACCCATGTTTTATCTTTTTAAGCTGTTGCCAAACTCGAATTAATTTTTTATAATTTAATTTGTAATTTCCGGTTACGTCCGCTGCTGTTCGCTGTACAAAACTAACAGACTGTCGCAAAAATTTTTGTGTTTGTTTGTGTTTACGTTTCAATGTTCATTTAAATGTTTTTCTTTTCCTAGATAGAGTGTTTAATCATTCGCTACAAATTTATTTATATATTTTCTGCTTTATCGTAAATTGATTTTATTTTTTTCTCTTTTTGTAAAATTTAAATGCTTATTGTTTTTTTTTATCAACAGGTGTGGCAAATCATACAAATCTAAGATTAATTATTAAACTGTCATCTCTTGATAAGATCTGAATTTAAAGTTTCATTTTCGCTACAATATCTAAATTATCGTCCTTTGTTTAACTCATGTTTTCCATTTATGGAGGAATTATTAGGTAAAAAAGATGGTATGGCTGACAGAAGAGCAGAATTGGAAAGGAAACGTCAGAAGTTGGCTCTTTTACGCGAAGAAAAAGCTCGAAGGAAACGTGAAAAAGAATCTCAAAGGGTAATTTTTTGATCGGATTTATTGTAAGGTTTGTCAATCTTACATTAAAAAATTGCTTTAATTGTTTCCATGTAAAAAAATAGGTAAAAAACTTATTAAATGATACATATTTAATTTTTTTAAGTATTTATAACTGAAATAAACAGATTTTATGATATATTATATCCATACTAAAGTATTAGAATTCTGAATTTTTATTTAGATATAAATTACATATATGGTTACTTAATATATGTTTTCTTATGTCATTTATAATTAGTTTCATAATAATAAAGTTACTGATCATTCAAATTTTGTTAAAATTAATCAAAGTTGATTATATTTTGAGATTTGAAACTATATATATTATATGTTTTTTCATGCTTGTTATTTAACTAAATTAAAATGTAATTAAGAATTTCTTATATTAAAGTAACCATTTGTAAAATGTGCATCTAATTTTATTATATATTATTCATAAGTAGTGTCCTTTATTTTAGGTTTTAATAATTTTTTTTTTAATTTAGAAGCTTGTATTGTTTTACATTTATAGTATTTTTTAAAATCTTTTTCAGTTCTGATTTATGTTTTAAAGAAGTTATATTTTAATGTATTTATAAATTTTTGTAAAGATTTTATACCTTTCTTTTTCTATAGAATGAGGAACTTCAAATAATCAATTCAAAGCGTGAAAGAGATGTTTTAATTGAAACGGATAAATTACTTGCCTCGCTAAATGTCACTACTTCAATTGGTAAGTGCTTTTATAATGTGTGCATGCATTTAAAATTAAAATTATGTTATCATTTACTTAAGTGATGTGTACAAATGTATATAATAAATAAATCAGTATAGTAAGTAAAATAATAAAGGAAATGGTTAGTAAATTCATTTACTTATAATGATAAGTAAATGAATTACTTATCATTATATTTTATGCACAGAGTTAGCATAAATGATTCAATTGTCTTGAAAAGACTGTATTTTCCAAATATTGCTCATATACACGTGAAAGACATGAAAGAACCACAAACTCACCTTAATACTCAAAAATACAAAGCTTATTACCCATTTTTGAACATAGTAACTTTTTAATGCCACACTTAATCTGAAAGATAATAGACTCGTTCTGCCATCAGGAATATCTAGTACAAACTTGGTGAAAATGTTATTTCTTTTCACATATTTTTCATATGTATAGGAAAAATACTTTTGAAAATATGACTTTTTCAAAATAAATTAATCATATATGCTAATTTTTACTATAAACAATGTCAAGGCTTGTTAAATGTTTTAGTAACTTCATATTCTTGAATGAGTGTTAATGTTTTTACATTAATTGTTGACTTTGATAAAGATTTTATGTACAGTAGAATCTCCACTAACAGGCACCTCTCATAATCAGCAAAACTAATTACTCACTTCACAAGGGACATTTCACAAAATAACTCCCAGATTGTGGGTAGGTTACAGCGGATTGTGTTCTGCATGTATTCCAGTGTCTTCATAATGTCACTTGTGATATCACATTTTCTCAAACTTGTCTTATATGTACATGGATAAAAATTAATTTAAATCACTTCCAAATTGTTCCTTCCCGCAAGATTATCGATGAAGTGTCGGAAGTGCTTACCAAGAGAACCTTAACTTCTGCTTGGAAGAAGCTTTGACCAGAGAACATTGTTATATGTGCCTTTGAGGGGTTTGAAACAGTACTTCTATAATCTGTAGTCAGCGATATTGTGTCTTTGGCTACTATCATGGAATCGGAGGGGAATGATATTGAAGATCTTGTGGAAGAGCATAGCCAAAGGTTGATCACCAAAGAGCTTATGGGGCTACACTGTTTCATGATGAAAAATTTGGAGGAAAGATTGTCACAGGAGGAGAAGTTTACATTGAAAAGACATCACCCTAATTTGGAAGTGACTATTTGTTAATGATAATTACAAATTTGTTTTATGATAATGATTTTTTTGTTACTTTTTTTGCATTTTCACAAAATTTTTAAACTTTGGCAAGAATAAATGTCTGAACATTTTTTTAGAATAAAATAATTTGGCATGTGTTATAATTTCAATTTATATGTTTTCTACAGATTGAATTGGTATTCCAAAATGGATTCATTCCAAAGTAGAAAGAAAAATAATTCACTCTTTTTAACAATATGTAATTAACTTTCTTTGAGTAAATGTTATATGTATTATTCTGTAATTTTTCAACATATCATATTTTACATTAATTTATATAAGAAAAATTGTTTTGTACAACAAATGTTTCACTTAAAGAGCATAATTTGTCCCAAACTCATGTTCATAAAGTGAAGTTCTATTGCATATATCAGGTGGGCAGTCAAATACAGACTACTTCTAATTATTTCAATGTGATTCAGTCCTCCAATCACTGGATTGAAAAAAATTAGTAAATTATCTTGAAAAAATTATGTGGGAGAAATTCAAGAATAAAAATTACAACTATTATTGTAAGAATAGGTAAAATTCTAGCGTAGGTAATGTGCTTGGCATGATTTTCAAAAACATCTCCACTCTCAATAACCTATCAAATCTTGTCAAATAAGCAACAACAGGTTGCAGTAAAATTATAGTTTTCTAAATCCCAATCATGATCAATCACTAGTACAAAATTTACATATTACAAAACAAATATAAATCTCTAAAAGTCAGTACTATTCATATTCAAACAATAAAATCAATCAATTGTTTCTTTAATTTTCATTTCAAAAGATTACAAATACTTTAAAAATACACAGTATATAACAAAACAAAGTAGGTATCAACAATTGTGCTATGTATCTAAATTAATAACTTAAATAATATTCACTTCATGTAAATTCTTTTTGTTTATTAAGATGTTACTAAAGATTCTAATTAACTGGACTCTGTCCCATCTTAAAATAACATAATATTCTGATTTTAATTAGTCAAATAATACAATTCGGCAACAGATATCTGAAATATTTCTATACACATAATAAATTTTACTGCATAAAATGACAAATTAATGGAATAATGCAAAGTTAATGTACTTACTTAATCAACTTCCCTCATGCTTTATATTTAAAAAAAAACTTTCCAAAATATAAATTCAGTTTCAAAAATAACTTTCAAAGCTATAAATTAAAAAGCAAGCAACTTTAAAAAATATATAACAACTAAATAACATAATTATTTTTAATAATAATAAAATAAACAAAATTTCCCAGACATAACCAGTTAAAAACAAACTTTAAAATAATAATAATAAACCATGTCGTAAGCTTAAGAGTTGCTAAAGCTGCAAAAAAATTTCTCACATTGGAATACAAATCCATTTTGGCTCAGTAATTACTGGTTTCACACATTTAATGCCCATACCAACTTGTGTGGTGTAGCTAAGATCACAATTTTTTATCACCCTCTTAAATGTTCTAAACAATGCCAATCTCTTCAAATCCACTGCTTTATGTAAACTACAATTAAGCAAAAGTAAATTCTAATCACTCTTATTCTCAATAAAGAAATTATAAAATGATGCTATTTTGATCATCAAAAAATTTAAATCTTCTGTTGACTTTCATATACTAAATCTTGATAATATCTGTTTATATGTTTGTATGTTTATATTATTTTTTGCTTAGATAATTTTATTGATTACATTTAATTTTCTTATAATAGCTTTTGTAATTTCAGCTTCTCTCCCTAGTGCATCTGACTCAAGTTTATCAGATACTTCCTTAAACAAATCTATTAGTATACAGCCTTCTCCCCCAAAACCAAAGTAATAAACTTTTTATCCATCTTAATTATGTTTTTATGTTACTGAAAGATAGCTTTCTATCTTACTAAATCTTTCATTTTATTCCTATGTGTGTATGCATCATTTGAGATAGTATTTTTTATCATTATTATGCTGTGCAATTTTGAACCATCTAATGGATCAGTTAAAGGAATTTTTTAAAATTATAACTTTTCATTTGCTCACATAAGAATTAATAAATTTTGATAACATGTTTCATTTATAAAAAAAAATAATACAAAGCATTTTTAATTATCTCAAAAAATTGAATGATTTTTATACTCTATTATATTTTACATAGGCATGTGCTTGAACTTAAAAATTTTTAAATTTAATTTTACTAATTCTTATACATTAAAGTTTTTAATTGTAAAATCCTTCAAACCAATACAAGTTTAGTCTGATGATTTTAAAGTTTTAAGCCAAGTGCTCCAGAATTGTTTTGGCAAAATATGGTTTTACAAATCCTAATTGCACTCAAATTTGATTTTAAACATTGCAATCTTTGTACCATTTTGTATTTCAAATATAAAAATTTTGAATATTTCATTATAATTATTTCCTACAGAAGTATTACAAAAGTAATTAGAAACTAATTTCACAAAGATAACATGTTATGAAACAAGTATAAATTAATTAAATACTATGCAGTTTAAAATGGTAGACAACTGGACAATAAAATGCAAGTAACGCAAATAACAGACATTTTTAATAAAAACTTCATTTTAATTAACTGAACAGCAGTGCCCACCTTAAAAAAACATCAGTGTAAATACTGTCAAGCATAAGAGACAACTGAGCAATAAAGCTAAATCAATAACGTAAAGGACATACATTTTTTAGGAATATTTAGATTTTAATTAAACAGAGTAGAGGTTTAAAAATACATCTGTGAAAACACAATCTTCACCAGAGATAACTGAACCATAAAGCTGAATCAATAATGCAAATATGATAAATTCTTATGAAAACTCAAGTTTCTAATTAGCAAACATTCATCATTACTTAAAGCTAATCATTGCTTAAAGACTCATTATCACTGATCAAACAATGTACATCTAATGACCTCTGAAAATTTTCCCACAATGTTATCAGAATGTTTATTCCTCCATATTTATGGCAGAAGGTACAGATCAAATTGAACTGGTGCATGTTTCTTACTCCAAATTGATCTCTTATTGGACCAGGTGCCTTCAGTGAAGTTTGTGTGAGTACCTGTATTCAAATCTTTAAATGTCAAACTAAGATTAACTGTTTCAAATAAAGGCTTCAAATGCCCTTATCTGAAAGATAGTCATATGCTTTCCAACAGTCTGATATAACAGAACTCAGAAGAGAAACTCTTTAAAAACTTATATTCGAAGTTAGTAAATTTTTAAAATAAATTTCACATTTCATATGTTTAAATGTACCGCCAATGAAAGCATCAAAAGCTTGATGGGTTATTAGTTCTCCAAACAAATTTTGCTGAAGTGCACAATCAAGTTACGTCATAAAAATGCAAGAAAATATTTTGATGTAGTAAACTACAGTTTCGCACATTTATTGCTGTATCAACTCGTAGAATTTATTCTTGTTAAATAGTTTTGTTTTTAATCTTTTTCCTCATATTAGTAAACATATATTATCAAAAATATTAAGTCATTACTTGAGATTAAGAAATATTTATTAGTGAAAAAGTATTCTTTTTGTGTTCTTGTTGTGCAAAAGGGTAATTTCGTTAGTTTGATTTATTACTTTTAAACTTTTTGCTCTTAGATAAATGTTACTTTATAGTAAAAAAATTATCTTTCCCTAAATTCTTGTTTTTGTAAATAATTTTCTTTGACTAAATAAATGCTTTAAATTAAGTTATGGTGTATTCTTAATGATATTTATAATGAGTTTTATTTTTAAATGTTATATAAGAATTGTATCTGTATATTACAAATTTTTAAATGCATTCCAGACTGTCTTTTAAAGTAATAATAAAACATTTTCATTACTTTAAAGTTAAAATTCTTTCTGTTGTTGTTGTTGCTTATCCCAACTAGAGTGACAGTAGTATTACACCAGCTCCATGAATCTATGAGTTTTCAGCCTCTTCAGAACCACCTCTGGACTCAATTTCACATCACCCCTCTCACAACTGACACACTGAAGAATATGAGAGGGAGAGGCCAGTGTGTCTTGACATTTGGAGCAGAGAGGGTAAACCTTGACACCAGAAACATGTCTCTGAGCAAGCAGGTGGCTGCTTCTCAGTCTCGTCAGAATCGTTTGATGGCATCTTTTTTGTGCGTACCCAGTAAAGCAAAACCAGGATATTTGCCTTGGTACCATACATGGACAGGTGTGGCATCTCTAAAAACAGCATTTATGTCCATCCTGACACAAGAGGTCAGCTCTGATGATGACACACAGTCTCCAATAACGGTATTCTGCAGGCTGCCCTCCTTGGTTAATTGGTCCTCAAACTCACTACCATATATATTGACATGGAATGATACCACTGGAAGACTATGGTATTTGCCTGCAAATCAGTGAGGTATTGGAATATATTAGTTGTTGTGCTATCACCATGCCGCCGCCACTGAGCCAGATGTTGTATAGAGCTTCAGCTATCACCGTAGATCCAAATAATCTCTGAAACTATCCTCTCCTTAACACAGAAACCTAGAGCCTCTTCAATTGCCAGAAGTTCGGCTCGGAAAACAAAACAATAATCTGGATTTCTTCTACATATTCTTTTGCCATCTCCCTGCCTAATTTATACTCCACTATCAGACTCAGCATTCTCACCCCTACATCCATCAGTATGATTTGCAGTGTATTATGGGTAATCTGGTGGATTACCTCCAAAGCTAACTGTCTGAGATATTCTGGTTGTTGGGAGCTCTTATTAGAGTATGAGCATAATTCTGTCATAAAAAAGGCTCAACTATGCAAGGTCATCTTTGCCCCGTGCAGCAGACCAGAGAGACAGGCTCTACCTTCTCATGCAAGCAATCCTCCTTCATCTTCTACTCAGTGGGCTGCCTCGTTTTAGTCTTTGGTTTGACCTCCAGGCGTTCACAAAACTAGAAGTTCTTTTCTGGTTTCCATAGCTGGCAAGCCAGGCAAAGTAGTTTGTCAGTAAAATTTTTCTTCCTAGTCCAAGGGGAAGTAGGTTGGCCTCAAAATGAACAATGTCTCTTAGGCAGCTATTTCGAAGACCATTGATGATTCTGCCAGCTGATAACTGTACCTTTTCGAGTTTATCAAGATTACTGATGGTGGCAGACTGATAAACCTGGAAACCATATTCGAGTATTGGGCAGATAAGGGCAATATAAGTATTTCTCAAAGTTTGAGCATTTTCACCCCAATTCCTACCTGATATATACTTTAATATTTTTAGCCTGTTTACCTCTTAATACCAAGTTGTCGATATGTGCTTGTCCAAGCATCCCCTGATCCAACGTTATACTTACGTTGCTATTCCATGTAATCATATCATCTGCATACATACCTATGTGGGTATTAGAGCCAGAACTAGCCTCAATTCCAGCAACAAAGAGAGAAAACAAAGTGGGGCTAAGCACAAAAATTCTTTTTTATATTGTTAATTAAGTTTTATTCTTCTTAGTTTTATTGATTGAAAATTACACCTTCTTGTGGTTTTTATATTGTTTATTTGTAATGGTAAATAAAAGAATTGATCTCTTATTTTAGGAAAGTTAATTTGTCTCTTGTGAATGTCCATCAGACAACTGTTCCACCCTTTGAAAAAGTTGTGTATGATAAACAGACTCAGACTTTGCAGTCTAATATAGATAAAGAAGGTTAGTATATTGTGCTACTACATAAACCTTTCTGTTAGTTGAATACATTATAATGTGCATCATGTATTTAAATAAATTTTAACCATGAATTTATCAGCTAGGAGGTTTGGTAGCTGTTTTTGCATAAATCGGCTATACATTTTTTATAATTTTAAGTATAAAAATTTTAAACTCCTTAATACCAGGTAATGTACTCCTTAATACCAGGCAATACCAGGTAATGTTCTTTTAAACTAAATAACTCTAAAAAAATTAATATTAAAGAGAACTTAAGCAATAATAAAAAGAGAGAAAAAAAAAAAAAAAACTAACTCAAAAGATTGTTAACAAGGATAATTGAAATTGGGGTAAAATTCTTGGAGCTTGCCCAGGTTTGACTTGATTTCCAATTTTTGTGCCTAATGCTGTACAGTTATTTTACAAAACTAAATGACATCACTTCGCACAAAACCCAGTTTCCAAATCCTGATCACGCTTATACTTGAAATTTGCTATTTCCAGTATTTTAATTACCACTATTTTGAATCTTCCACTATTTTAACTTACAAATATTATCAAAATTTTGAATATTATATTATAATTGCTTAATGCAGAAGTATTAAAATTCTAGTAACTAGAAACTAGTTTTGGAAAAATTACCTATTAAGATACAAATATATGTTAAATATTATGCAGTCTGCTGCAAAAAAATACCAGGTAATGTAGCTAAATTTTCAACATAAATAACATACATTTTTAACAAAACTCAGATTTTAATTAACATTGCAATAGCACCAACTTTTTTTTAAAAAAAAAAAAAAAAAAAAAAAAAAAACTGTATAACATTGTCCATTTTGGAGATAAGCAATAAAACTAAATTTGTAATATTGATAACAAACATTGTTATAAATACTTGAATTTAAGCCTAATAATTCATTGTGGTAAAGTTAAATAATCTGTCAAATATTTTTACTCAATACTCAATAAAGCAGAAATTTTTATTGAATAACTCATAAAATTAAAATATTTTATCATTTGTATGGTTAAAAAAAAAATGCAAATTCAATTTATCACTATCCATACCTTTCTTGCACACTAACATTAAAATACTTCAGACTACATCATAAAATGCAAGTTATGTTATCCAATGCAAAAAAATAATTCCGACACAGTAAACCAGTGAGGTGAATTTCATCGCTGAGCAAGTTCTTAGGACTTCCTCAATACTTTAATTGTTTACCTGAAAATCCACTATTTATGTCTGAGGGAAAAAAAAAAAAAAAAAAAAAAAAAAATGAAAATTAAAAAGACTCTTATATTATTTTTGTAAGTTTATAATTTTAAATAAAAACTTAAATTGTTCAAATGAATGTGTTTAAATTGTTCAAATGAATGTGTTCACAAAACAATGTGTTCAAATGAATTAATAAAGTAAATTTAATTATTTGTTATAAACATCCTTATAAATTAAATGAAATTATAAATTTCCTTCAAAGTAGTATCTAGTTTATAAACAAGCAGTTAATTTTAGTGCAAAAGAAGTCTTTATTTTAGATATTCATTAAAACCACAATAATATGAAATGTTTTGTTAACTATAATGTGATCATTAAAACTAATTCACTTAAAAAGAAAAGCAAATCTTGAATAAATAAATGAATAATTTTCTTTTTCACCATTTTTAACTTTGAATTGATTGTTGTATTACTTTAAATAGATTATATATGTATACCATTTTATTACTAGCCTTGTTGAGAATAATATTTTGCTTCCAATATTCAATGACATGAATTTTGTTTATTAATCTTTTGCTAATCTCTCCCTTTTATAAAAAAGAAATTTGATTTTAAATTATAAAATTAAATGTAGTATTTATAAATATATTTATTTAATACATATAAGCTAATTAATGAATATTGTAAATTAGTAAACCAAACTCCATTGCACTTGGATTAAAAAAATATCCAATTTTTAAAATTATTTTGAAAAGTTCATAAATATAGCATGTTATAGGTTTTATTGATTTTAATTGCACATTTCATATTAATAATTGCATTAAACATAATATATTTGATATTAAATATATTTTCCTTTGTAAAACCTAATATTCCCTCTGTAAAACAGATGTATATCTGTTTTGATTTATGTTTTAAGGCATAACACAGGGCAGTTAATAAAAGCCATTGTGTTCTGGTTGATTGGGTGTCCATTCTTGTTATCGGAAAGTAGTGATTACGAATCCCAACCCTGCCGGAAATTCTTCATGATCTGGCGTCTGGGATTCTTCTTCTTATAGCATCTGGGGTTTGTTAATGTATTTCAATTGCAATGTCCTTCACGTGAAATGATAGCAGACTGTGTTTGGGGTTCTTCTGCTTCTAAATTATGTGAACACCCTTTCGGTGCAAAGATGGCACACCTATTAGGTACTCCATTATATAAAGAGCCTTACAGTTCTGAAAGGTTAAAATCCTAACAACTGGCCTTTGGAACAGCACAGAGCAAATAATTATTGCAGAAAAATCAATGTTTGTTTTGAAAAAGTAGTAAATTTTTACAGTTATACAGCAAAAAATTTATTTCCTTGTGGTCCTTTAATCTATCATAGAAAAATTTCTTTTAGAGCAATAATGTTAGATAACATTAAATTTATTAAAAAAGATTTGTATCATTAATATTGTAACGAGAGAAAGCAAATTTTTTATATTATAATTTATATTGCTTAAATTGTCAGTTGAGAGTAAGTTTGATCAAAATCTTGTATAAAAGTATAAAAATAAAAAGTACATAATAAAACAATTTAATAGTAAAACAGGCAATTGCATGCAGTTTTTTTCAATGTAAATTAATAGTAAATATTGCAAATATTATGGTTATAGTTTGAAATAAATACAAATTGTGGCACATCTTTAAAGAATTTTTTACCATCTAAATTAGAAATAAAAAGCTTAGAAAATTATTATTTTATTTTTAAGGTTTTTAATATTTTATTTATATTTTATTATTGACAATTTTACTATATGTAAAATGCAACTTAAATGAAACTTGTACCAATTTTGAGAGTATGTTTAGAAAATATTTTCGTTCATGAAGCCACAAAAATCTACATTTAAAAGTATATTGACATAAAAATTAATAAAAATAATTATCATAAAGGAAGAAATGCAATTTTCAACTGAGGCTAGTAGTCACATGCAATCCATGCTTTTGATGTAGTTGTTCAAAATATGCTAATCAGTTGTTGTAAAATACAGGTATTTTTAAATTATTGAGTGAAAGTTTAAACTTATATGTTTTGCCATCATGCCCTGGCTTTGAATCCAAATGTTTCATATTACTAGTGGTATCATATGTATCAATTCACCATTTCTAAATTACTAAAGTTTCAAATTTGCGAGAATAACAAGTGTGTCAGTTAAACTCAAGATTAAAATTTCTTACAGATTGTCAAAATGATGGATCATTTAAGAGCTTATAACATTTTATAGTTAATAACTCCTGTTCTTGTTAACTTAAAATTTATTTAGATATTTTCTTTCCTGGAATTATTAATTGGAATTCAAGAATTAATTTCAAATTAATGGGTTCATCAATATAGAAATTATTGTATTACTTATGAGTGATTTAAGTGGGATATTAGGAATCTGTGTCAGTGCAGAATGATATGCCGACAAAATGAGATTTGTGTGTATTATCATTCAGGCCATATATTCCTAATCCTTGTTTCTTCAATGCCTAAAGTTTAACTTTTCTTTTTTGAAGAAATACCTTCACTTAAGTTTGTCAGCATTTATTTTCTTTTTTTTTTTCCATTTGAATAATTTTTTTTCAAATAAAATTGTTAGTATATTAAAAAATGTATTTTGTAATTTACTGTCAATAAATAAAATTATAACATGTTAATTTTTTATATTATAGCATAAATAGCAAAGTATTGTAAAACTTTCTTCAAAAGATTAGATATATTGCATTTTGGAATGAGCTTTTCCATGATTAAAGTATAATAGTTTCTATACATTTACAATGAAAACCTATCCTTGTCTCCTATTTCCCTCATTAAACAGTATTTTCTCAATGCATGCTCTTTTCCTTCAATGTATTTCTATTCTAAATATTTCTGTCTTTTATTCCCATTTTTATTTATTACTTTTTATTCATTTATAAATTAAATGATTAATCTTATTCTTATTGAAAATTTATTTTGATATTAAAAAATCTCTTCTTGTTGTGTTTTTAATTATTTTTTTTAATTTTTGAAGGAATTTTCATTAATTACTTAATGTTTTCCAAAATTTTAATCAAAATTTATGCATGTAATGTAATGATCAAAGTTTTCTTTTTTCAGTTTTAGTGACTTTTTCAAAAAACTTATTTTATGATGTACTTGTTCTTAAAATCAATGTTATGTAAAATTTTGAAAAGTTGCCATTTAAGTTTATACTTATAAAATAAATTTTTCTTGTTATGTTCATTAAGATTTCCTTTTTTTTTTTTTCAGCGGCATCTCTTGACTATTATGGTGAGACTTTTATTTATTGATAAAAGAATAGTGTGTGCTAAATATATAGAAACGTTATAAATAATATAATCGTATTAAAAACAGTGTAATTTATAAGATTAATATTTCATATATTGAAAATAAATTATGATTTAAAAGTAAACTATGAATTATTGCTAAGATAAATCTTGGATATATCTGTTAATTGAACATTTTAATCCCTTATATAGCTTTATACTGTTTAATTTATTCACGCATGTATAATGCAAAAATATTAAATATTGCAAAAATTTAAATTTTATCTAGTATCTAACCAATAGATTTTTTCCTTGTATATTTATATTATCTGTTTTGAAACATTTTTAGAAAATAATCAAAATAGTTATTTTAAAAAGTAAATTTTTGGCTTAAGTCAGATGATTGGTTAGCTCTCTGACCTATAATTCAACAATTTTTGAACAAATCCAATTTAAACTGTTGGTCCCAATCTAAGTAGTTTTTCTGTATAAATGATGACTATTTGAATTCGACAAAGCAAACAAATTTGGTTTAAATCCTAAAGAATGATTAAAAAATAAATTTTATATGTGAGGTTTAGGAATGTTAAAATCATTAATAATGTGATTTATATTAATGATTTTTAATCACAACATTCTTTCAGTCCAATGTTTGCCATTAATCACACACAAAAAAAACTTTCTCTGAACATTTTATTTATAAAATATCTTCTATCTGAGAAAACACCTCAAATGAACAAATAAAATGTAACATTAACTTAACAAATTCATCTTTATGAACAAATGCACAATATGTTAATTTTAATTTGTCGTTGAAAGTATTAACCTGTTTATGTTTTGTTTTTAATTTTTATAAAAAAATATTTATAGTAAACATTCTGCATATTTTATAATATTTTGTTATTATTGATAATTTAATTACTTTATATCATTTGATATTTTATTAAATAATGAGTAATATAATCTTGTATTTATTTTATTTAAACATATCACATGTTTATTTTAAGTATTATCTTATATTGATGTAAAGAACTTAAAAAAATTTTAGCGCATAAGTTTAACTGTTTACTTTAAATAACAAAGCAATTTCCTTGTTTGGTTAATAAAGCTTATGTTTAATCAAAATGTGAAACCAATTTATGCATATATATGTAGAAACCAAGAAAGAAATTGTAAATTGTATACCATACAAGCATTTGGATTTGATGAATAAATTCATTTAATATATATAATTTTAATTTCATATACTGTTTATTAAAAGTGGCCAGTTCACCTATAGTGTTTCCAATTCAGGAATTCATATTATTTTTTTTTCTCCTTAAGTTTTAGTGTTGAACAAGTGAACGAAATAAGTAAGTTTTTTATGTAAAATATACTGAAATTTATTTGTTGAAAATTCTATACTTGCAGTATATATTTTTAAACATGCATGTTTTTCTCTTTTACTTGTTCTTCTTTATGTGTTGTACTTTTTGTCTGCTTACTGAAAAACCTGCTGTGAAAATGTGTTTCATTCATAATAAGTTTTCATCATATTTAATAAAAATTGTGTGCTTTTGTTAACAATATTGTGACACAATTTTTGTGGCATTAGTCCTTACTCTTATGAGTTTTAAATCCAAAAATGTGAGTAATGTTATATAAATCTTATATATAATTATGCAGCTTATTTTTTACTGTTGTGAATTATATTTTAACAAAAGTTAAATTTTAAAAATTATTCTAATTGTTAAAGTATTTTAAAATTTATTCATAAATTATTTCATAATTTATTCTATTATAATTTGAAATAAGATTAACATGGCATGCACTGCTTTTAATGAAATTTATAAAATTCCATGAGAGGACTCCTTCATTGCAAACAATAATTTTTTAGTAACAAAAACACTTCAAAAGAGAAACATTGATTTGTATTTTTGTTAAAGTCAGATGAGTGTTATTTTTCATACAATATATAAAAATTCTCTTTGAATATTTATGTGAAAAACTGTTATTGATTTTTACTATGCTTTAGAAACATATCACATGTTTATTTTAAGTAGCCTTAAATTAAAATACAGGCTTTAAACGATTATTTTTGTGAAACGAAAATTGGATGCCAAAAAAAAAATAATAATAATAATGAGTTGAATATACCCTAATGTGATTGATAATTTGTTTGAAAGGAATTAATTTAAAGTATAAATTAAATTATAATTTAAAATTTTTTATGTTTTAAAACACAAAATTTCTTAATTTTGTGCATGAACTATTATTATAATAAGTATATATTAGTTCTACTAGAATGTTTTGTCCATTGATCGAGTATGATGTTGTTAAAACCATAGACAGGAGGGTCTTTTTCAACAAAATTGGCGATGGCAGAAAGTTTAATTCTGCTTAGCTTGCTATTTCAGACCATATTCAAAAGATAATATTGGTGTGGAATTATTTAAAATGAGTTTCTCATGTATTAAGTCTGAAGAATTTTGATGACTGAGTCATGATATGCCTATCTCTGCTTATTCACATCAGAATCGATCCCTTCTTGAACCAGTTAATAACTGGAAATGAAAAGTAAATTACCTATGAAAACATCATAAGGAAAAGGGTATATTGTGTGGGAAACTTAGCTTTTAAAACTTTAAAACAAATTTGACTCTTAATAAGAAAATATTGTGTATATGGAGGGATATTTGAGGACCAATACATTATGAACATTAGAAATTGTATGAAAAGCTCAATTCAGAAAAATATTATCAGAAACTGGATAATTTAAAGGGAGCAGTCCAAGAAGAGAGGCAGATAATTTTCCAAGAAAGAGGTCAAGAAAAGAGTGTTAAAAAAAATCTCAGAACTAGGTAGGAAAATCTGTCCCAAACACCATATTCTCTGGGATTATCAATCTCCAACTATCATTTGTTTTGTCCTTTCAGAATTTTTTGAAGAGCAACAAATTAAAAATTGAGGATGTCAATCAAGCACTATTTCAGTTTTTCACATGAAAAGATTAAACATTTTTCAAAAATGGGGTTTACAAATTGTCCTTACACTGCCAAGAAGGTATTAATAATGATGGCAATTATATTATTTAATAAAGTTTGTTGATGCTTCTGATAAATTTGTTATTGGTTTTATTTCAAAAATAGACAGAGCTTTCCAGTAGACCTAATATACATTTTTATGAGTTAATAAATTATTTTCAAAAATAATAAAAGTGCAATGTTTGCTATTACTCTTATTAGTTTTTTTAAGAGTTCTCTTATAGTTCTTAATAAAATTGAAATTCAAAGTTCTGTATCATATTTAAACGTTTTGCTATAGTTTAAACGTAGTATAATGCTTTGCTAAAATTTTATGGTCATATAAAATATATTTTAAAGAATGAAACAAAAGTAATTTTTAGTTAATTTTAACACTATAAGAGAAACTTTTCCTTAGAAGTATGTACCTTATGTACTAAAGAATATATTTATTTTATTGGGTAATATCTTTGAAAGTATTTTCCTAATAACTAAAATTTAAACTTGTTAAAGCTGTTTTTTATTTCAAAATTTATTTTTAATCTTCTTTAATCATGTTTATTAACATTTTTCCTAGTGTTTGTAATGCTCATTTTCATAATTGTATTCTCTCATTATTTCCTCTCATAAATTATATCAAAATATTTTTTATTTTTTGCATTGTTTCATGATTCTTACCTGCTGTGAGGTGAAGCTTCCCTTTTTTTTCATCATTTTAGAATGGGAAGATGAATTTCAAGGTATGTAACACATCGCTTTTGCATGAACTTTCTCCTAAATTTCTGTCTCATTCTTTGCTATTCACTGCGAGTATAGAATTTTCATAAAGTGTGTGCTAATATTTTTACATATTTCTTGACTAATTAATTTTAACTTTAATAATTTTTATCTGCTCACAAATTTTTTTACCTACTAATGAACAACTTTTTTCTCTATGCCTCGTTTCGTATGTATTTTTAGCTTTTTAAGTAATAAGAATATTGTTTTAGAGTATTATCAGAGGGAATGCATTTATATTTCTAGCTAAAGCAAGCTGACTAAATTATAATTTGTTTTTCGTGTGCAAAATTTAACATTTTGTTAAGTGCTAAAATTTAAGCATGTTTTATATTTATTCATTACTCCTATTTATAAAACTTAAAATATTAATCAAAATTAAATTATGAAACAGTTGTTGTCATATGCATGTGAGATATTCAGTAATTGTAAACAATATGCTTGCACTTATGTTTTAAATTGTATTAAATTAATTTTAGTACCATATTAACAAATTTTTAAAGCTTATTTAAAATAAAAGCTACAAGAAAAAATAATTTATGATGTAATTTTCTTTTTAGTCTATAAAAATCTTGATTTTATTATTACAAAAAATATCATGTGATAAAATTTTACTAGTTAAAGGGTGTACAATTTTTTTTCATTTAAATAAAAAAAAATGCATTTTTTATAAAGAGATATTTATTCGCACAATTTTTTTAAACACTTTACTTAGTATTAGACAATATAATTTTTATAATATTTTCTGCTTTTGAAGTTATAGTCCAATGTTCTGTGTGATAATAGCTTAACTGTTAATTTACTTTCATATTTCTTTATTAACTATGCATAATATTGGTAGCTAGTATATTAAAGCTGTCGTGTTTTACTTATTTGCCGAATGAAATGCTTGATTCTTGAATATTAAGTTTAATATTAAAAGTAAACATTTTGACAACAACAGTATAACATTTTGACAGACTCATGAAAATTTTAGTTGCAGTATCTATCATTCCTCATTGAGACACAATTACTTAATAAATAAAAAAAGAAAAATTACAAAGCACACAATAAAATGTTGTAATCTTACGATTACCACTTTGGCATTTCTACTTAAGTACCTTGACTCATGGTAAAATTAACTTGTGTTAAAAACTTTGCTTAATATTTTAAACTCATCTTCTAGTGTATTTTTACTCCAATTTATTGCTTTTGAATTTTTCATTATTACAGGTTTGTTTTAGCAGTGTTAAATATTATCAATATCTAGGCTGATTATATAGGTCAATTGTAGTTGTTCTCATAGTGCTCCTGTCATTTGTGTATTTACAATTCAAATAATCTATTTACAAATTTCAAAAGAATTTTCTTGGCTAAGAAAAGAATTTCTCATTTTATTAGCTGCAATGTTTTAATTTTAATATTTCAAAATTTTAAATATCCATTCTAATTGCCAATATTAAATTTTCCTAATAAGTTATGTTAGATGATAAATTTTAAGAAAATATTTAACCTAGAAGTCAAGTCAAATTGGAATTGAAATATCATGTTACTTTATTTATAATTTGAATTATTAACTTATAGAAATTCTTAATTTGCAGCACATTAATTATAAAAATAATTTTTATAATTTTTAAAAAATAAGAATTTATTAATGCATTTTACATAATTATAAAATATATGTGCAAAATAATATAGCTGATGTAATCATTTATTTATGTGTTAGAAATATGGATTATGTCATTTAAATTCATCAGAAGAAAATTAAAATTTTAATGATAAGACCAATTCTTATATAATTGTTTTATACAGTATTTTTCTCCAAAATAATCTCAAGTGTTTCATATAACTAATAACAAAGTATAAAAAAATACTAATCATATATTTATATAATCAGAAACTAATTTCTTAATTTATTGGAAAGAAAATCGAATTCACATGTTTTCATTAATGGATTTAATTTGTATTCATATTAAGCAATACATAATTGGATAATCTACTTTGAAATGAATAAAATGCATTATTGTTGACTTATTAAAAGTTGGGAAAAACATGTTCAGATATCTTTTAATGCTATTTGTTTAATATTATCCAAAAAATAATTTACTGTAGAATTTTAGAGGTATAGTATAAATACCTTCTATCTTAGTATAATTTTATAATTATTTTTTATAAAATTCCATCCAATGATTTTTGTAATTGATTTCAGATTGTAAATATTTGTCAAATGAATCACATAATGTTCCAGTACTTTTATAATGAAATTATTAAGTGTACTCTATTAATTTAAATTATATTTGTAGTAGAAGCTTACAAAATTTATTAATTCAATGAATGATATTTTTAATTAAAGTTACTTCTGACCTTATATTAAATATATTAGTCCCAAATTCAAAATAAAATTTTAAAATCCTCCATTTTAATATTACAAACAGTAAAATTACATTTTATTTTTGCTGTTATGAATTTTCCTGTTAAATTTGTGTGATATTTCTAGAAAAAAGTATGTTTTACACTAAAAAATTATCAATGTAGGGCCATATGATTCTTTTAATGTTACAGAGTTTCTTAAGGGGTTTTCAAAATAAATCATTTCAAAAAGTGTTATAATTTGAGAATGAAAGTCACATTGTTGTCAAAAAGCAACGTAAAATGTAAATATTAATAATAAAGAAGTAAAAAAAAATTTTTTTTTAGAAAGTGCTTACACTGTTTACTATAACTTTTCACATTTTTTAAAAATATTTTTAGTCAAACATTTTTTGAATTTAATTTATGAAATAGTCAATTTTTTGCTTGCATGGATTTTTTTGTAAGCTGTTGAAAATTTAAAAAAACGAAGAATTAAATATCATCCAATATTAAAAATGTAATAAAAGCTCGATTATCTTCCAATAAAAAATCTTAATACTGTCATTGGATATATTCTAACTAAAATTTTACAATGTGATATTTCTAGAAAAAAATATTAATTATGTTTTAACACAATGGAATTTCTCATATGATTGAATGAGATTCTTTGACAAAAACATACTGAATTATAACTGAGTATATAACACTTAAAATACCAAATTCATATTTTCAGTTATATATATATATATTTTTCACATTTGCATATCCAGTTGAAAATCATTTAAATTAGGAAAAGTACTTATTCTGTGAAATATTTTCTTGTAAAAAGCCTTAATTTATCTCATTTCCATCGAGATTCTTTTATGAATTTTGCAAAAACCATCAGAAGTGGATATTTGACCTTTGTAACTTTGCCTCATCATTTTATATTTTTCTTATTATAGTTCTGACTTATGACGATTCTTCAATCTCTGAAGATGGTGAAAGTTTATCATTAACGTCTACAGATGGCGTTGTTCATCATTTTTCAAAACACCACAAAGTAACTGGAATGTCAAATATGAATGCTATAAAAGCTGCTAAAATTGCTTTGGATGAAAAAGTTAACAGTGATGAAAATCAAATTCCAGAGAAGAAAAAAGGTATGTTATTTATGAATTTCATGAAATTGTAACTATATTAATTTAATCTTCTTATTGCTTAAGACAGTTTAATTTTTTTTTTTTTTTTTTTTTTTTTTGTGTGTGTGTGTACCAAATAGCTCAAAATATTTTTAAGATCAGTCTTATTCATTTTCACCTTAAAAATGAGTTTGAGTAAAAATAAATGCTACTTTTTTTACACAATATAGCTCCCAATTGAATTGTGAGATCTAATTTTTGATGTTGTTTTTTTATGTTCTTTAACCTCAGTATTGCTTTTATGTTCATATAAATTAAAATGAACTGTTTTCTTACAAAAAAAATTTTTTATCTTTTAGTTGCTGATCTAAGTGAAGAAGAAAAATTGCGTTCAATGAGAAGTGAAAGTTTCCAGCACTTTATAGATCGATCTGCACGCATCATTGAAAGAGCTATTTGTGAAGATGCTGATATTTTTATAGATTATACTGGTGGAAAAGAAGAATGTGAAAGGTATTTTCTTTATTTTTTTCCAGGACTAAACATGCATAGTAAATTATATGTAATTCTGTGTTTAATTTATAAAGTTTTCTCATCTTTGATCATTTCTGTGAGCTGAGTTAACTAATAGATTAGATTTCTTTTTATTTCCTATTTTTTAAACTAATCTTTATAAGACTGGAATAGTTTTTTCCATTAATTAACCTTACAACTGAATCTGTTTCCCAAAAAAATGCATGTTTTTAGAACTAATTTAAAATGCAATCAAATGAAACTTTTATGATAATGAAGAAAGTGCAAAAAATTATATAAACTTTTAGATTAATGCTCATTGTTGTAGAAAATTTGTAACTCACATTTTCTAGACTAAAATTATCATTAAAACTATATAAATTTAGTTTAATGAAGATATTAGACCTATGGTTTTTTTAATTACAATTTCAAGTTGCATGAAATTGCATATAAGATATATATTTCTAATATCAATTCTTATTTGATATATGTAAGGTAATGTATTTATTAATGTTCGTTCAGATGTTTAATAGATTCTCCATTTTTATTTCCTAAGTACATAAAAAATGTTAAATATATCTTTCTAAAAAAATTAAAAGATTAAACATAAGTTGATTACATTGTAACAGAAAAATTTTAATAAATTGTCAGTGTTGGATTTTATATAAACAAAAACTTTTTGGAAATATTTTCTTATATTAAAAAAATTCATTTTTTAAGCATTCCAGACAAATTTTTAATGCTATGCAATGCATATGCTTATGAATTTCACTATTATGCTAAATACTTTGTGTATATCATTACATCTTTAAACCAATTAATTTTGATTGTATATTCTGATATGAAAATTGTTTGTGTTGATGTTAAAAGATTTTAAACATTTTCCAGTGAAGACCGAACAGGCATGTCCTTATCTTTGAATCGTTGCTTTTCTGATGATACTTGGTCAAAAAATAGAACTGTTACTTCATTTGATTGGTCATCACAGGTAAATAATCTGATTTCTTTAATTGTATGTTTTGCATCATTTGCTTGTATGAATATATATCTGGTTGGTTTTCATATAAATAAAAACACACAACAAGAGAATTTATTTTTTAAATTGCAAAAAACATGATAACAATGTTTAGTAATTTTCCCAACTGTTAAATTTCTAAGTTCAACGCCTTCATCAGATGTATGTGTTTGTGATAATTCAAACTCCTCATTAAGTTATATGTTCAATTTTAATTTTTGTGAAGAAAATGATAGTAGTTATTGATCAAACCAAATCAAGTAAAAATAATTAAAATGCTACTTAATAAGAGGTTTGAATAGAATTGGTGATTTAAAAAACACTTCTTAAGCAAAACCTTTTTGTACTATATAGTACTAATGATTATATCTTTAATATTTCTGCTACTTAAAAAGAAATTGAGATAGAAATTTTTTACGCAGTTTAATTTTGATGTATCTAAAGATAATCTTATGTTATCTGTTTTATTTATTTATTTATTTTTATTTTTTGTCATATTTTTAAAAAAATATTGAAAATTTTCAGTCATAATCCTGTGAGTGTTACTGCTGTTAAATTGAAAATTTCTACAGTCTCATTTCAGTAACACCTAGAATAGATAGTTCATGTTGCTAAATAAGTTTTCTGCTGAATAACACATGAAATTCAATTAAACATATGTATAATACTTTTTAAATGAAATTTTCTAATACAAAGTCAAAACGTTTAGCAAAATTTAAATTGATATTTTTATTTAAAAAATATATCATTTTAAGCTATTATATTAGTTTTATTGTACATGAATTTTTTAAACCATAAAATGGTTGCTACTTTTATTCCAGCTAAGATCAGGACAATGAAACTTTTTTACAATTCTCATTGGTTTAAAATAACCATCACATCAAACAAGCTTTTATGTAGGTCACACTTAATTAATGACGACATTGTATTGAGATGGCGCTGTAAATTCAACTTGTCAATGAATTTGCTACCTACTTTTAAATGCATTCTTCAAGTGGCAGCAAAAAATATCCACTTTATAATTAGTTTAAACCAGCAAGCACAATTTAATTTTTTAAATTTCATTTTTTAATAGAATTTTAAATTAATAGTTGCAATATTTGTGAACAATCTCTTTTAAATCTAAGACTAATGCCTTTCTTTCGCCATCATTAAAAATTTTCTTTTTAACTTTTTATTTTTCCTTTACAAGTTTCCTGAACTTCTTTGTGCCTCTTATAACCAAAATGAAGACGCTCCTCATCAGCCTGATGGAGTTTGTCTAGTCTGGAATATGAAATTCAAAAAGAATACTCCTGAATACATCTTCCATTGTCAGGTTTGTCATATAAAAGTTATTTTATCTTCATTTATCCTCTTGGCTTCAATACATTCACAAGCTGTTTAGAAAATATTTCTACACAGTTTTATAAATTTATTTAATTAATTTTTGTTTTTAGGATTTTATTACAATAATTTTTTGTTTATAGGATTAAGTTAAATATTTTAAAAGGAGATTAAAATAACTTTAAGTTTTTAATTATTTTGAACCTGTTATTAATTTACATTATTCTGGAAATTTTATTTTTTAAAATTTAATATTTTATTCATGAATAATTTGAATGTTGTTTCAGGTATTGATTCATATTACTCAACTTCATAAAAAATTTTAATAACACCTAGATTAAATTATATATATTCTAAGATATTTATTAAATTTTTTTAAAAAAGTATTCATGAAAAATAATGTAAAAGATGCTGAAATTTATTACATTGCTTTATATATGGAAACTATTTTTGTAAATTGCTTGAAGTTATTATATCATAAACAAAATTATTGGTATAATAACTTTTTGGTGTGTTCATTTGCTGATAAATGAATTTAATTTTATTTGTTCACATTTGGCTTTTATTATTTTTTTTCTCTTGAATCTTTTAGTTTACTTAAATACGATGTTCAGTGAGTACTTTTTGTGGAATTTTCCTTCTTTTCATTAAGATCTTAATTTGAATTTTCTGATAACTATTTACTATTCATATTTATTTTTTTAAATTTTCCATGGAAATTGTGCTACACAAAAGTGTTTCATAATAAAGTTTTCTTTCATCTATTCAGTCTTAGACCAAAGTAAATTACAAAAAGTGTTACTTTTTAACTGTTTGTAAAAGTGTAACTTGTTAATAACACCTAATGATGTAATTACACATAATAATTGTTAGTAAGACAATGATGAATATTAAATTCAATTATATATATAAAGAAAGTAGTTATTATTCATGTCAGTTACTCTTCATTTCTTGGGAAGATTACTTGCATATTTTCTTTATAATTGAATCAATAATAATTCCTGATACATTCTTCTTGTTTCTTTCTTTAAATGAATTTTGAAAAACAAGATGTGAGTTGTTCCCATGTGATACTGAATTATATTTTATTTCTTCATTAAGCCAATGAAGAATACTGGATACTTTCCAAATGGACATAAATTGCTATCTAATCTCGTATCATAAAATTTTGTATTGAGAACACAACAGCACTGGAAATAATTTCATGAAATCTTTTCCATTAATTCAAAGAAGAATGTTTGTTTATTCAAAAACTTCTCTGAGTCAGATAATTTTTGCCGCTATGCCTACAAAACAAAATACGACAATCTTTTATATTTATAGAATATTTTAATGATTCTATTCACTTGATCTGTTTTATATAGCAAATATTTAAAAAAAAAAAAAAAAAAAGCTTGTATGTAGCGAAAATGATTTTAAAAAAATTTATTGCAATTCAGAATATTAAGATTAAATGATTTTAAATGACAATTTGATAAATGTTTTAAAAAACTTTTTATTTAAATATATCAGTTTGTTATATAATATATTATAACAGACTAATATATTTTATTTAAAAAAAATTATTGTTTTCATGTGAAAACTCAGCTATTTAAAAAAAAATTTTTCATTTGTATGACAATATTTGATGCCTCAATTTGTTACTGTCATATTGCTAAATTTAAGCAATATGACAGTAACAAATTGAGAAGTTTTTTCCCTTTTTTTGCTTCAAATCATGGGTTTAACTGCTCCTAATTAATTTTGCTATTCGAACTTTAATTATGTATGATGTTAAGGAAGATTTTGGAATAAAGAGTTCTTTTTTTAATGTGAAAAAAAAAAAGAAATTTTTTAATATTCATGTAGTAGTTACATGGAAACATGCCTCTAATTTAATTAAAAATATGATGATTTCTTACTCACTTTTTATAGAAATTTGAGAAAATATTCTTTTACATAGTTTAGAAGTGTTTAAATATGTTAAATTGTAATTTTTTTTTTATTTTGCTTTTACTCATTGATTGACATTTATCTCAATTTTTTTATTGTTTATGGAATTATAAATCTATTCTGATTGTTGAATTGTTAGAGCTTTATTTCACAGTATGTAAATTTAATTTTTTTCTTGGGTGTTTGTGTTTCAATCATAGATTTAGAGTAGCTCTTGCGGGGGAAAAATTACAGTAAAGCGCAAAATGGGTAAACCATGATTGTGCGTATTAAAATAAGTAAACCACTTGTTTCTCATGGTTTACCATTGCTTTTTAATCGTAAATATGAATCTGTAAATTTCAAAGAGAGATCTGCAAATGATCTCAAATGACAAAAAATTTTATATTTTACTATTTTTTTTTTTTTTAAATATTTTTATTAACTTTTGTCTTGGCTTTTGAACTTTATTGAAATGCTTTTTAAAATATTTTTATTTTAGTCTCCTATCACTACTACTTGCTTTGCAAAATATCATCCCAATCTAGTCGTTGGTGGAACATATTCTGGTCAAATTGTTTTGTGGGATAACAGAAGTAACAAACGAACTCCTGTACAAAGAAGTCCACTGTCTGCTATTGCACATACAGTAAGATTTACATTAATAAATACTTTTTTACATTAATAAATACTTTTTTACATTAATAAATACTTTTTTACATTAATAAATGTCAAAATATTTAAACTGTTCAGAATTGTTAGAAATATTGTGCTTCATTATATGATGAATTTGATTGCATTTATTTTGCTCAAAAGAAAGTTTTTACATCCAACTTATATGAGTGAAACCTAAAAGTTTTTATTTTTAAAGTAAGATTTTAATTAAAATTTTAATTAATGAATATTCAAATATGCTGTAGTATAATGTCATCACTATACAAAGTTATATTAATTAATTAAAATCACATTTGAGAAATATTTTTGAATGTGATCGAATTGAATAGAATAGAAAAAGCAAAGCTTAGAGAAAACATTTTGTCAATTTCATAGCCTTTGATTTGATAACTTAATTGAATAAAACACAATAGTCTGTATAAATAATATATAAATATGAAAATCACATTCATAGCATTTGCAATGCTTTTTCTGGAAATGAGATGGGTTATTTAAACTTTATTTTCTCAATTCAGATTCTGACTTTTCAGTTTTTCAAACAATTAGTTGTATAAATGTAACTTCTATGGATATAAATAAAATACGCATATGCACTATCTGTTTCACAGTTGGAAGCTTTTACAAAATTCAGTTTCCTTCTTTGTTGCTTATCAGGGAAAAAATGTTTCTGCGAATATCTCCTGTGAGATTTTAATTGAAAAAAGATTGAATCTTTCAAGAAATACAACCTTTTTTGAAATTGTAGGGTTTAAAGTTTACTTTATGGTAACTTGATTCTTAAATTTACTGTAACAATATTTTAAAACAGATGAATGAATCGCTGCTTTGATATTGTGCCACAGGAATAATTCTCTTCCATTTAATCAATAATAATTTCATCATGTTGGCTCTTTTAAATGTCTTATTTGGAATTTCTTGCAACTTGTTAAGTTTGTGTTTAAAATTTAAGAAAATTAATTTCTTCCTTGAAGTAAACTATTTTGTTTCTTATGGAAAGTATTGAATAAATTTAACTAAATAAAATAAAAATTCTCCAAAACTTAGGCAAAATAGAATGTTGGCATCAAGGAAAGCCCCTGGGAATAATCACAGCTTTTAAAATAGAATCTCTGAAAATTGCCATCACTCTGGTGCTATTCTGATTGGGGTTGGGAACAGCCAGGATCAGACAACTCTCACAAAATTTCAAAGTGAACAAACTCGTGTACAGCGCCATGTACTGGTCTACAAAGTTTATCCTCTGTGTCCAAAATGCAGTAAGACTCAGGCTGCTCCTGCCCACATGGTGCTCTTGCCTTCAGTTCAACAGTTTGTGGGTTTGAATCCCATCTTGGGCATGAATGTTTTTAGTGGTTCGGAATCCACTTTAAACCCTAGGTCTTGATGTAATTAGCCCTCGTGTGCAAAAAATGACCGTTGAGCGGCAACCAACCAAATCAATATGTGAAAGCATTCAGTCTCATGGAACTGGTTTGACATTGTTATCAACCAAGAGGGATAAACCACAACAACACATATCATGTAAAGACATTTTATGATTTTAATTGATTATTTTAAATAATGAAAAATGTTTTAATAAATGTTAGTCTACACACAGAGAATTCACTTAAATTCTTCTCCTGTTTTTTCTTTTGTCAATAAAAATAATGAAGACCAGCTAATTTATATATAAAACTTATGTAGCTAGTCTTCAGTGTGATAGTAATAAATGTGTTGATTTCATAATATGCTAATTCATAAAATATATTATTCGAACATTTAGTGAAAAATACATTGTTTCTGTAATATGTGAATCTAATTTACAATATTCTTAATTTAAAAGTAATTTTTCAAAATGTAATGGAAGTGGAAGAAAAATTCTGTAAAAGTTATTTTGTGTAAATATATTCTATTTGTTATAAATATATGATGAATATAATAATAAATATATGTCTCAGTAAAAAATTCCATTGCTCAAAATTCTAAGAAATGTTGGAATATTTTTATGTAATTAAATCCCAGAAAATATCTCCATTTGGAATTTGCAATCTTGTAAATTCTTAAATTCCTTCCTAAAATAAGCTTTTTTATCCCATCCCAAGAACCAATAAAACATTTTGAAATTTGATTAGTGCCTTTTGAAAATGTGTATAATTTTTCTTACTAAATATCAGAAAAATTTACGTAAAAAATTAATTGGTGAAATTTTCTTTAATCCCTTAACTGTGTGACATATTTCAGAAAAATGGACTAAAAATGGAAATTTTTTTGACTGTTTAATTTTATTCTTTATATTATTATAAAAGTTAGAAACTGCTTTTTTATTCCAAAAATAAAGTTTTAAATACAATATATAATTTTATACTATATTTATAATTTTAATATACACATAAAACATTGATTGCACATACATGTTATTCATATTGAGTAAATTAAAACGAAATTTTGAAGCTAAATACAGTAAACTCTCGTTATAACAATACCCGATACAACAATAACTCCCTCTATTACAATAATGTTTTGTGGTCCTGGTGATTTTGCATATAAACTAATGTTAATCTCCCCTCAATATTGCGATATTCTCTAGAATAATAAACCTCTGTAAAACGATTTTTTCAATCTAAATTTCAGTTAATCGTGTCCAACGTCGGGCATCTTGCAAATAGTCGCATTCAGATTCTTCTTCATCAGATGTAATGTCATATTCCAACATTTCTGATCCTGATGAAGAACGAAAATAGTTATCCAGCTCATTGTCATCACTATCAGACATATTGGACAAAAAATAAAAAGCTTTTATAACATACTCTAACAAAAATGAAAGAGAAAGAATAAAAAGTTACGATGTGCTTTAAGAACGTAAAAAGTCTTCCTGTAGAGTATAAAGCAAATAAGAAGGCTTGGATGACGTCTAAATTTTTTTTCCGAATGGTTACAGAAGTTAGACAATCAAATGAAGAAGAGAAAGAAAAAAATCGTTTTGTTGACAGATAACTGCGGTGCTCACATGTCATTTCCAAAGCTATAAAGTATCGAAATCGCTTTTTTCCCTGCCAATTGCACTTCAATTTTAGTTATTTCAATTTTACAGCCTCTTGATATGGGCATAATTAAAAGCTTCAAAGGATGTTACAGAAAACGATTGGTGGACCCCATACTTGTAAACTTTGAAAATAAATTAGAAGACCCTTTCAAAGCTGTAAATGTCAAGGAAGCGTAAGACAATATTACTGGAAGCTGGTGGGAAGTAACAGTAAAAAACCATTCGGAATTGCTGGAAATAGGCTGGTCTTAGTGTTATGGAAAATAAGAAATCTGATAATGAAAATTCCATAGACAATGATCTCTCAGATGATCAAGAATGTGTTTTGCACATCAAAAAATCTGTATCCCAACTTGAGGAAACAAGCGGTAAAAAGTCTGGAATTAGTATAGAAGACTATTTAACAGCAGATGATGATCTTATGGTTTTCGCAGGAGTAACTGATGAAGATATTCTCTCTGAAATTACTGATGAATAGGAAACAATGATGAAGATGGTGATGATATTGATGATGATAATACAGGTCCATCGCAGTCCTTATTGTCATCCCAGGAAGCTCTTCAATCTGTGAATTCTCTACGGACAATTTTTTTCAAGGTTTCCGTCTACAAATGAAGAACATTTTAGTGCACTAAACTCAGTGCATACAGTATTGGTGAACTTAACAGTTAAAAAAATGAATAAACGAACAAAAATATTGGATTATTTTCAATAAAAAGTGTTTTCAGGTATGTGAATATTTCTGTTCTTATTTTCTGAATTTATCTTATTTATTTTTTTAGTATTTAAACCACTATTATTAGTATTTTACAAATTAATTTCTAAATATAGACTTAAAAGTAGTATGTTATGCACCTTAAACTAATAATAATAATAAAAAAAAAAAACTCTTATTAAATGCTCAAAATATGTGCGCCCTTGATATAACAATATGCTTCTCTATAACAATATATTTGTTTGGTCCCTAAAATATTGTTGTAACGAGGTTTCACTGTATAACTAGTATAAACTAGCACAATATAAAAACATGACAATATGATTTTCAATACATAAATTTTACAAATCTTTTACAGTATGGTATATCCCAAAACAAGATACTGCTCAAAAGCTTATATATTGCACTTTTTACAATAAATTCTTGTCTCATGCCTTATTCTCTTCCCTTGCTCATCAGTTTTACGACAGCATATAAAGCACAGCCTGGTTGGAGTAGATTTTTTCCCCATTGATTGGATGTGTTCTGGAAAGTGTCGACCTGTGAGGTGGAGTAAGTTTACACTAGGATGCCCTGGTAGTTGAACATTTGGTTTATTTAGTTCAACAATTGATTTTCTGAAGTTCATATTTTTTGCACCTCCTGCTGAAGTATGCAAAATAAAAGAGTTATTTATATAACGCCTGATGTAGGAGATGGAAAAATATTTTCTAGTAATATTTTTTACCTCCTTTTCCAGCAATTGGGAAGTCTCTATGATTTACTATTATGAGAATTTTTTCAATAAAAAATGGTTCCTTGAAATTTAACATAAATTTTCTTAATGATAACATCATTAAGAATATGTACTTTTTTGTAAAATAAAAATGAATTCTCATTCCCTAATTAATTATAATTACAGCATCCAGTTTATTCCATAAGCATGGTTGGCTCTGAAAATGCTCATAATTTGGTAACAATTTCTACTGATGGAAAATGTTGCACGTGGAGTGTTGATATGCTATCATATCCTCAAGTAAGTTAAAATTTTATTACAGCAATTTGTGGTTATTTTATAATTTAGTTAAAGTTTTTTTTATATATATTTTTTGTTATTTTCTCATGTGTTAAATTATTGATTATGAAAATATAAAAAAAAAACTGTCTAATATTCAAATAGAATTTTTTTTTTCTCTTTTATGTGTATTTCAGTATGTAGGTAATTGTTTACTCATCAAGCCTTAAATAAAAACTGAATATAGATGTTAAATGTAAATAAATTTGTAAATATCTTAGAAATATATCCTTGTACATTTAATATTGGTTCAGAAAGGATTTTTGTAAAAGTGTATAGAAGTAATAGATACCATCAAAAAGGAGGAAATACAATTTCGATCATTTTAAAGTGTATTGAAATCTGATGATTCATTGTATACATACTAAATGTTAATTAATTTGTTAACTGAGCTAACAAAAAGTATGGAGGAAATAAAATTTTATGAAAAAAGTCAATAATTGATTAACTGTATTTATCTTATTTTATGAAATATGAAAAATATGGTAAATGTTTTTTCTTAAATGTCAAGTGTAAAAATTAATTTTTTGGTATATTTTTCAAGAGAATTATTAATGAAAACAATTTTATGATTTTGCTCTAAATTTTTTTTTTTAACTTATGATAGTTAATTTTTAACTCAAATTATCAATTTTTATATAAAGTTGGTGATTTATATTTTATTAGTTTATTTATAGATATAAGTATGAGTGAACTAAGTTTTTTTATACCAATGGTCAAGTGTTTTATATTGTTACTTATATTTTTAACATTATACTATTTATTTTGATTATACTCTTAATGACAATGTAAATATTTTTAATTTTTACAAATATACAATCAAAATAGAATTATACAGTTTGAAAGTTGTTACAGTAAAAAAATAATAATAACAATACATATTCAATATATAATAATATATTCAACATATAATAATAACAATACAATAACAATACTGATACAACAATACAGATTCTTATTATTGAACAATCAATGTGTATGTTTAAATTTTAAAGATATTCAATTTTAAAGCTATAATAAATTGTACTAAAATCTTTTATTTTTATTTTATCAATATCTAATTAATGCAATATTTTTAAAATACTTTTCTGTTAATTATCAATGAAATTGAATGTTTTAGAATCTTAAGCCAAATTAAATTTGTAATGTGAATTTCTTATCATTACTTAATAGCATCACAACTACATTTAATCTGGGAAGAAATTGTGTAATATGAAGAAAATGAACAGAATCTCTTATGAAAATTTTTGAGAAAGAAATAACTTATTATATAATTAAAATTGGAATGTAAATGTTTTTGCTAGGATGAGTTGAGCAATAAAAAAGATTTTGGTAATTTATTTTTAATATGCAATTGTTTCTTTTTGTTTTCTCTTATAAAAAAATAAGCTATTGTATTGATTTTCATATGATTATTTTGCAACTCAAGTTGAATACTTGGAACAGATATTTTAAGCTTTTTGTCAATTGAGCTTGTGTGTTGAAATACAGTCAACAAGTTTGAGAATTTGTTTTAAAGAAATAGTTCACAAATATACTGAAGGATAAAGTGCCTGTCCTTTTCATTATTCAAAACAATTCTTGTTCTGCAACTGTTATTAAAATGATAAATGATTTCAAGTGTTTTAGGTTAGAATTTTGTATTCATAAATACTAACACAAACTTTATATGAAGCTAGGTATAAAATAGTTTTCCTTTAACTCTTTTTAAAAAAATTTGCTAAATTTTACAGAATTTACAAATTAAGAGTAAGTTATATCATTTGACTGTTCTTTTGAATTTGATTATAGTAATAGAGAGCTAATTCAAATGAATTCCTTTGGAGTGGTTTGTCTTAAAGAGATGCATTAACTGATAGTCTGGTTGAAATTCTTTGGAGCTGTTATCGTATAATGTGATTCAAAAAAGCAAATTTCATGTTTTCTTATGAGTATGGAAATTAAAAATGAAATCCTCAGCTAAACAAATAACAAAATTTTCATATCTATCATTATGCTGAATATTACTAAATATAAAATACTAATTAAAAAATATTTAAATAAAATTCCTGAATTATTTATTACTTCAAATTAATAATCTTAAAATGAAATTGAGAGTAATGAATGGGAAAACAATTCAACAATTTCCTTCTCTATATTTACCTTGTGTAATTAGCAATTATGTGATAATTATATCTATTGACAATAAAGAATTAAATGACTGTGATTGAAAGTATAATTATGCATATGAGTAATTGTTCAATTTTATTTCTTATTCACCAAAATATAAATAAATAGTGACATTTATTGCTTTTTGTTCATAATTCATTATTTTAATAAAATCCAAAAATTAGCTTTTGATTTTTGCTCTGCATTTGCTAACTGACTTCTACTGTGATTTTTAAGTTAACTTCAAAGTCAAAATGCATTTTTAGGAAATATTATTGGCCACGATGAGTTTAAATTTCTCTGAAATTATGAGTAAATTGCTCTCTCTCTCTGAAATTATATTGAAATAGCTATGCATAAAAGTTTCCTTATTTCACACAATTAGTTAAATACATAATATCTAGCAAATGTATTTTTGTTACATTAGACAAATTATTATTTTTATTGTAACCAAAATTGTGTATTAAGTATATATCATTTTACAAAAGTTGAAAATATTCATAATTCTTAAATTTTTATTGAAATTTTTTTGATATTTATGAATTTTGAAAGTTTGCTTAGTGAATACCCTGAATGTTATTCTAAATTAAAAATAAATAATTCAAATATTTAAAAAATTTAGCAATAGAATATATAAAACTGTTATGAACAGTAAATTTTCTTTTATTTTTAAAAAAGGATACAATAGAACTGAATCAACAAAAGCAATCACGAACAGTAGCAGTGACATGCATGGCTTTTCCTAATGATGAATTCAATAACTTTGTTGTTGGTAGTGAAGATGGTTTGGTTTATTCGGGTTAGTATTATTTATAAATTTTACATATTTTCATGTATTTTAGTTATTTTATCGATTTTTTAATTTAGTATATTTTTTATGTATAACATATTTAAAGAAAAATTTACTTTTTCATAATTTTTTATGTTTTTAATTATTTTGATTTGTGTCTCCTTAATATTCTACAGCTTGTCGTCATGGAAATAAGAGTGGCATTGTTGACATATTTGAAAGTCATCAGGGTCCAGTAACAGCCATTAGCACTCATAAGAGTAGAGGATCTGTTGAATTTCCAGATTTGTTTTTAACATCTTCTTTTGATTGGACAATCAAGCTATGGAATCTAAAAGTAAATTGTATTTATATTTTATTCTTAAGATATAGAATCTATAATGACTTGAGCTCTGCAACTGACATTCATTAAAACATTTTTTGTAGAAAAATCAACCACTTTATTCCTTTGAACATAATTCCGATTATGTGCTTGATGTTAGTTGGTCACCCGTACATCCTGCATTATTTGCATGTGTTGATGGTTTAGGTAACCTTGACCTATGGAACCTGAATTGTGATTCTGAGGTGAGATGAATTGGAAATTAATACAATTGCTAGAATGTGATAATTTTTTGATTTTTAAAGTTTTTTTTTTCATATAGAGTTAAAAATATGAGCATTTATGTTTTATTATACCAATATAAATATTAAATTTTATTTATATCTAGTTTAAATCATTTTCTAATACAGTATAAAATTCTTAAATAATAGATTGAGTGATTGGCTATGATGATCTAGATAAGTCTTTGTAAGATAATACAAAGAGAATTATAATTAGAACTAGTATAGAATCATAATCAGGACGTAATAGATTAATCATAATCAATCATCTCATCACTATAATTTTAAGGTATTTCTTTTTTAACTTCTATTTATAATTTTATTTACCCATAAATCATTGAAAAGTACTTAAAAGAATTATTATTTTGCTTTCTCATGTTTTATCATTGAATCATTAATTTACAAGTGTTTATGATAAAGTATTCCCTTTAATTGTTAGAGGTTTTTTTTACAGCTACCAACAGTTGGTGTGCAGATAGATGGCAGTCCTGCATTAAACAGGGTTTCTTGGACTCACTCTGGGCAGCATGTTGCAGTTGGGGATGCAGTGGGGAAAATATGGTTGTATGATGTAGGAGAGGTAAGTTAGCAAGATTTTATTTTAAAAAATCATTAATTTGTTTAAATTTAATACTTTTATTTACTTGTTCATTTATTAAGGAAATATATTTTCTTTATGTGAAGAAAATAATTAAGCTGAGATAAATTTAAGCTTTCACATATTAGTTATATTATCAATATTACATGTGTGGAATGTTTAGCTTAAAATTTATTCTTTATAATTAATCAATATAAGTAATTCATATTTTTACTAAAATTTCAAACTTTGTGTTAGCAAATGTATTGAAACTTTTCAAATTAATAAAAATCAAAATTTTGTTATTTTTATTCCTTTGGCAGCAAGAAAACACTTGATTATATTGTCTTCAATGAATTTAATTTGTATGCATAGTATACAACTTTATGAAATTTAAATAACTTTTTTTAATGAAGAATGCATAGTTATTGGGTTAAATATTGTAACGTATAATGAAACTAAACTTTGTAATCTAATCTATTTAAAACTGTATTTATTTGATTATAGCTTTTTTAGATACTTCATGCTTCATTTTTAATGTTTTGAATATTAATATTCCACTACAAGTAAATGCTTTAAAAATGTATTATGTTGCATTTTCAAGGTTTTAAGTACTTAACATAAGTTTCTCATTATTTAATTTCAATGTTATCTTATTTTGAAGTTGATTAATCACTTCAAACAAATAAATTACTCTGTTTCAAACTTAAATCTGCTTTTAATATATAATACTGCACTTGATAAAACTTTATCTTGCAGATATTATGTTTTTGAATCAAAAGTTTTATTTGCCACATCATTTGAATATTTTTTAATGTTTGATTATGGATATAAAATAATGTGTTGTATGCTGTATTTTTTAAAACTATTTTTAGTATTTGAAAAATCTTCGTTTGCTAATGATAATATGAAAGATTAAACACTTCATAAATATCCTATTTAGTAAAATGAGCTAATGAGATGAAATATATATAGATATTTATATAATAGTTTAACAATCTTTACATATTTATGGATGAGATACTTAGGTAGATTTTTTTAGAACATTATATAAATGCTTTTACATTTTCAGAAACTAATTAATCATTTAATTAGCTTTTTGGAGATGTTTCTGCTTGTTCAACTATATTGTACAAGATTATTGCCTTGAATTAATTATGAATACAAAACAAATGCAGATAACAGATAAAATAATTGTTATGGAACATAATATTGCAAACAATATGTAGGCATTAAATATTATAAAGTGCTTAAAAAGCATAGGTATCATTGATGTGACAAAAAGATCAATAATTAAGTTGAAAAATCTGTTTGTTTGATTTCATTACATTAGACCCTATTATCATTACATTAGATCCTATTATAAATTACAATAAATAAAGAAATTGATAAAAAAAAAAAAGGATTTTTTTAAAGGAATGATTACAATATAACTTATGCAATGCAGTTCAATGTCAGGAGGAATTCAATGCGAAAAAGATAAACATAGTAAGTGCAATAAGTATATTTTTTAAATATATTAATTGTACTTTATTTCATTTTCAATTATGTATTTGAAGATCATGCTATTACATATTTTTCTTTAATTTTTTTATCTATTTTTTATATTTTTGAGTATTTTTTTACCATTGAGCACATTTAACTTTTCAAAATTATTTTTGTTATTTTCTCAGAAACTAAACTTGTTGTGTAATTATCATGATTTAATATAATTATTGTTTATAATAATCTTGTTAATAGTAATGCTTAGTGTATAAATGTTTCATGTTGCCTGTCTAAATCTGATGTTGGTACATATGCATTTATGTATATATATAATGTATGTATTTGTTGCAATAAAATGCTGTAATCATTAAGAATAATTTAAATATTTCTTTTTAAGCAACTGTCTAATCCTAAACCTGATGAATGGTCGAAATTTATGAATACTTTAGAAGAGTTTCAAAGTAATCAACCTTACATCAGTGCAGAAACTTTACCTCCACAACCTGTATCTGCCTTAACTCCACAATCTCCTTATTTACCCATGACTCCTGTTCGATAGGACATTTGTGTGATAATTTCTCAATGCTCGCTTCCGTCCACTTAGGTCTCTCAGTGATTGTTAACTGGGCTCATAAATTATTTTGACAGAAATAATTGTTACAATTTACAATAATATTTTTGTATTTATTTTTTCGTGCCTTTGAAGTTATGAGGGGAAATGAAACTCCAATTAGAGCTTTTGGTGCCTTATTTTGAAATACTCTCTGTGATTGCTTTTCACCAAATGGAATTTTTATCTTGTTATTTACTTCACAGTTATTATATTAATCTAGAAAATAAGTAGGTACTTTTTAATCAAAAATGTTAGCATGTAAATATATTAAAGTTCTGATTTGTATTTATAAGATTTGATACTTTTTTTCCTTCACAATTTTTATAAACTTGTTTCTTTTCTTTCTTTCTTTTTTTTCTAAAGTTTATAATTTTTTTATAAAAATTTATTCTTGTGAATATTATTCTACATTATTTATTGCTCATATTTATTTTACTATCAAATATGAATGAAATATATTAATTGATTTTGTTGTTGATTGTGAAAAATGTTCCTGAAATTTCTATTTTATAGTTGAAATCTATTAAAACAAAAAATGTTACCATTATTAAAGGTTGCTATTCTTTCTGTTAAATGTGAATAAATAATATCTTTACATTATTTTAAATTATTGAATCTTTCCACTTCTGAAATTACATCAATGATGATATTAGAAAAATGTTTTGATCATTTGCTTATTTTTATTTTGAAAATACAAATAAATTTTCTGTCTACTATTTTGCATTTCATTTTACTGTTTGTGGATCTTCTAAGTTGTAAGAAAAATAATTTTAGTAAGTGTTTCAAGAAAAATGAGTCGATCATTTCAATGAGCTGGAAAACCACATGTCCAATTACTCCCAATTCTTGATACCCTGGTATCAAATGTAATAGTAGATACATTTGTTTGAATAAACAAAAGTTTTTTTATTAATTTAATTTTAAATTTAATAAGTTGTTGTAAAGAAGATAAATGATAATTTTCCATAACGGGGAGTCTAAATGAAAAATATCTGCTGATAACACTGCATGCTCTTACAAAATTTTCAATAAATTTAGATTTCTTTATATGTTTCTTACTTTATTAAATTTTAACTGGACTATATTTAAATAAATTCTGCAGTTATATAAATTTTTCTACAAGTTATTTATTCAAAGCTAAAACATTTTTTTAATAAATTAATTTCTAGCTCTGAATAAATGCACTTTTTATTGTAATTGTTCATGAGCAAAGAAAATTAAACAATCATGGCTGCTGAAATAGTAAGTTTAAACGTTCATTTACAAATGCAACTATTTGAGTGTTAAAATACATACTTTTGTTAAGGAGTTCAGAAGAGATTTGAACTAAACTGATCTTTTATAAAAAATAAATGCAACTTCTTTACTTCATATTGAAGGAAATAACTTGGAAATGCATCAAATGTTTTATTTGTTTATATTTTAATTTTTGGATTTTCCCTTTCTTTGATTGAATTCTGAACAAATCATTAATCTCACACATTGGTTTACTGATTCTAATACATTAACACAAATAATCAAAATGAATTTTTCTTCTAAAAAATTTATATAAGGGGAGATTTTAATAATTCAATTGTGGACATATCTAAATAATAATTCTTGAATAAATGTCCTAATAGTTTTAATAACACCTTAATTTATTATTAAAAATGTAAAATTATATCCTTCTAAATTAAATGAAAAAAATAATTCATTATATTAGTATGTGAATTTGTATTGTCTTTTAACCTATGAATAATTAAATATAAGCAATATGCACAAAAATTTCTCACATAAAATTTTTTGCAATAATTGAATTAATTTTTAAAATGTGACTTACAATAAAGATAAATATTTTAGAGAGAGAGAGTATTATTTAACAAGGTCACTAAAATTATGAATGGCAATTGTTTACAATTTTTTTAAATAGGGATCCTTATTTAAAATTAAGTGAGAAACACATTTATTAGCAATATGATTTTATTCCCAAAGGAAATATTTTATGCCATTTATAAATATTTTGTGTAATATATAATTTTTGTTCATTTTAGTTAGTAAATTTTCAAGAAAAATTTATCAGAGCAAATTATTATTTATCCCAGAAATTTATGGAAGTGAACTGGAATGATTTTTATTAAAAAGAAAAGAAAAACATCTTTACACTGTATAAAATTGTAAAGATTTATATTAAGTGTTAGTAAAAAATATTAATAATGAATTAATTTAAATAAAATAGTCCAATTTGATTTGCAATTGCTATGCTGAAGTGTGAAAATGTAATTCCTAAAATTAATAAATATATTAATTCATTTAAAATTTCAGAAGTAATATATCTGCACAATTAATAATTTTAGCTAATTAATCTAATATTTATATTTTTCTGGGTAATTTTATGTACTATCCACCATTAAAATTACTGTATGTAAAATTTTCAAGATTCGATTTACACCAGATGATTTTTAAATAAAAATGTATTCAACAGTGAATTGCAAACAGTGCATTCATAATGCAAAGATATAATGTGTATTTGCAATATACTTGAGATTAATGTGTCTTTCAAAATTTCAGTTGGATTTAGATGTAATTGTTAGATTTTGGGATCAATCAAGAAAGTATGTTTTTTTCCTATATAAAAATCATAATATTGAAAGTGTAGTAAGGGTATTGATTTTGTTGTCGAATTTAGTATCTTATAACAACCTAAATAAATGCAAGAGTTTTCCATGATATTTTTGTGTTTTTCATCTATCTCTCAAAATAGTGCATTAAAATTCATTTGTTCAATGAGATTATTTCTCATATCGGTCCAAATTTTGCTGTTGAATCTTCCATCACCCAGTATATTGATTCATGTTACTGGTGTTCCTGGAATTTAACAAGTTCCCTTCATAGTCAAAATTTGACCCCTGACTTCAAAAGGAATTTTGTTAAGCATTAATTTGGTAGTTAACTTGTACCCTCTTGACTAAAGTCTCAAAATAGCTATTACACTCCAGAATCATACCAAACAATTGGAAAATTGTTTTAGTCATACTTTTTACCAATGTGGTCAACATCCCCTAAAAAAACTGGTCCTGTTGGTACTTTATTTGAGTTATTGTGATTTTCCAATTTATATTCTGTATATTTATTTAAATTATTCAGGTTTTAAATTTCATTTTATCTATTGGTTGAATATTCTATTTGCTATATTCAAGCAATCTTTGATTATATATACTTTGGTAATTCTATCAAACTGGCTTTCAGTTGAATATATTGCCAGACATATAATTTTTGTATATATTTCAAATTATGCTTGAATATATCTACAGAATAAAGGAAATGATTTGATGTGATTGGTATAAATGGTTTTTGAATCAGTTTATTACAAGCAATATATCTAGAGTTATTAGCTATGCATCTCTGTTGCCTTTAAACTTTTGTGACAGGATATTTAAGCAAAAATCTGAAATATTAAAATTCACTTCTAAGCTCTCAAAAATTTGGAAATTATTCTTAAGCTCTAAATTTCTGTAATTGCAAAAAATCATTCACATGTATTATCTTATAATAATCAGATTATTAGAGAGTAGTTATTAAAAAGAATAAAGAAAATAGAAAGTGATCACAAAAGAGACTTCATTTCCCCTATTAAAAATGATATCCCTACTGAACCATGAGGAGGAGCAATAAGAAAAACTCATTTTGTTTCTACAGAAACAAAACCGATTGTTTTTATCAATGTCTTCATATGCATATTTTAGCTCACCTGAGAAGTTGCTTTGCACAAGTTTAACATCTCGTTTATCGTGAAACAGTCCACGTTTTGAACAAGAGGGGCTTAAAGTGTCTAAGTATGAAATCAAAATCTTATGCGTGATTTTGAAAGAAAAGATCCGATCATAAAAACACTACATGAGATTTATATTTAACTATAGTGTTGTTGTTACTTATCTCAGGTTGTATAACCCCCATAAAATCAAAAATATCTAAAATGTCTATAAAATATGATGGGGTCCCGAAGGACATCGTCTTTTTCAAAATTTAGGCAGGTTAAGATATGTCCAAGGGAGGCCATATTGACGGAAAACCAAGGACAGTCTGGAAATGTCCTTTGCCCCTGCTGAAAGGTGATTTCTCTCGTGTGCCCACTCAGATAGCGGGAAAAGGCAGTCTGATAAGATCTTGGTCTCACACAGATGGAAGGTCTCACCCGGTCTTTTGGCGAAGTACCATTAATGGTTGGGAGGAATTTTCATAAGCTTATTGAATTCAGATTTTGCCAGGGAAGAAATCTAACTATGTGAGCTCTCCGTCTGGGTTTACTCCCTTCTCTGACGCCAATCTGGCCAAATAATCCGCTCTTTCATTCCCCTCTACTCCCACATGTGAAGCGATCCATTGGAAATACATTGTGTGTTCGGGTGACAGTTTCTCTAAAAGAGAGATTTGGTATGTCTAGACTAGTTTGATCACTCCAACAGTGCTCAAAGTTAAAAAATGCTGGACTGAAGCACGATTATCAGTCAATATCCAGATATCCTTTAATTGATCATCCACCTCTACTGCATACTGTAAACCTCTTCTAATGGCTATTAGCTCTGATCTAAACAACAATTATCTGGGTTTCTTATTTTAAGTTCTAGTTCTCCGGAGATTGTGTTTATCGACACCCCCTACACCTTTACTACCGTGTATAAATTTTCAAAGAACATGGAGTGATATTATGGATTATTTCAAATTCTAGTTGTTTAATGAGAGCCTGAATCTCTGAGTTTTTTTGTCAAGGTTGTTAGGAGCTCCTCATGGAAATATATTCCATCAAGTTCTAATCTAGCTCCCATTGGTATAATTATAGTGCAAAAGAGCTTATTACACATCGTTATAATAACTATAATGTAATAGGTATAATGTAATGTTTTAATAACTTGAAACTAAATGCTTTAAATTGCCCCAAATGGTATGCAAATTTAGTAAATTATATCTATATAGACATTAAAAGAAAATACAAATTTAGATGTCTGATATATTTTCATCGAGAAAACTAGCAAATTATTGCATCTGAAAAGATCAAGTGTAGATTTCAGAGAAAATGACAGTCTTTGAAATATCTGTTAGTGATTTTCAATTGGACTGTTTTTATACATGATTTTAACTAATCTGATGTTTCGATACATTTATCATAGAGTATTTCTACAGATCTAAGCTGTAAAACACATCCAAATCGCTTTGTAATATTGCTTTACGGTTTAAGTGACGAAATCGATCACCGAGAGTGTAATATTTTCTTCAGGCTACATCTTCAGTGGAAAGATGTTGGAGTATATACAACTTTTAACGTATATCCTCTCATTACGACGGGTCATTTGTGTTGCGTCTGCAAATTTTCGGACATGAAAGAGAAATTTCCATACTAAGCCAATTTTGTATTACACATTGGCTTTAAGTCCAATGTGTAATACAAACTTTTATTGAGGTAAATATTAGATAAGAAAAATTAGATTAAGGAATCATGAAAGTGAAATTCATGTATCAAGTACATTTCATATTTTCTATTAGCATTTCTGTTAGTTATTACAATGGAAAGACTTTGTTGGAGCTCTCTCTTTCTTATAATCGAAATGTTTTACAGTCACTTTAATATTTTCAGAAATAAAAATGGAAAGCGATAACTATTGTTCGTGTGTTTAATTTCTGTCCTGTTATCTGTTTTATTGTTAATTATTAATGCCCATCTAGTTATTCCAAAGTTTAATGACAAATCTTGCACGTGATTATAAACACATTTTTGAAGGATTCATCTTCCGCAGTCGAAAATATATTTTACGTTGAACAGACGAAAATATTTTTACGTTTAGCGAGATGAACCTTCGGATCACCGAATGAAAATGCCCGCCAAATGGAGCGCAAAACAGATATGAAGAAAAAAGTACATAATAATGATCTCTTAGTCTTGCATCAGAAACTGTAAGAATAACTTTTATTTAAAATAACATTCATAATTTCAAGTTTGGAATTCTATATTTTAATCTCATAAATTTGCGATCTATACTGTGAAGTAGAACCAGCGTGTTGAAATATGGAACGCAAAAAGTATCCAATTGTTTTTGAAAAAATGGTTTTTTTAATAATTAAGATTATAGTAGTTAAATCACAGTTTCATGAAGAAAAAAAAAAATTGTGTTATTTCTTTCATAATTTTGTTCAATATCATTGTTTCGAATTACATTATCATTGCAATAAAATAAGTTTCAATAAATAACAAAAAATAGTAGACTGATAACAAGAAAGAAAATAACGTATCTACTTACAAAATGATCGACAAATTGAAAGGAAATTAAGCGAAATAAAAGCAGTCGCCAAAAATTAGCGATTATTCAGATTATGGAAGATAAATGTAGTAATTTACACTTTAAACAGCAAAATAAATCTGATTTATACATATATATATATATATAGTTTTAAGATAAAAAACCGCTAACACACATGGTGCATTTTAACAAAAGAAAAACAAATGAAACGTATAGAATGTATGTAATTTACTTTTAGAGTACACAATTTACTGAATTTTATAAACTCATAATTGTAATAGTAAATAGCAAACTCATAGTTTAAATTAAATATTCATGCGTATAATCAAAAATAAATTTGTGAGTTCAAATATGTATGACAAATCCTTTTTGAAAGGTGTTGTAAAATCTTCACTTAAAAAAAACAATACAATTAAGTAAATTAAATATTCTTTAATTCACAGACACTCAAGCCTCTGATATATATTTTTGTATCTGATTAAGTAAAAATTGATACTAAAGGCTCAAAATTTTAAACACCAACTTCGTTGTAATAACATAAATCATTTTTATCGCATACAACATCTATGTCATTTATACAGTAAATAATCATTTCGCCGAACGACAACATAGAATAAGTCTTGCTCCTGCCTTTCGACCAAACGTTATTGGCTATATTAAAAATGGAGAATCTAAGAAAGACTATGGGATACTCAAAATTACGCGCGCGCGAATAAGGTATTTAAAGAAACATTTATTGTGAAAACAATTCGAAATTATTGAACAACTTTTTTAAATCTTCCCGTGATCTTCCTCCTTGGATATGGAAATCCTCATACCGAAATCAAAAATGGACCATAAAAGAACGGTTAATTACTGACCAATCAAGCTATTGTCTACTTTAAATAAAATTGTGAAATTAGTTTTTCTAGATTAATTAGATAGATACTCAGATGATAACATTATTTTAATCCTAGAACAGCATGGTTTTGGAAATTCCATTCCACCCCAGGGAATTTACTAGAATAAATGAAATTATCGTAAAAGGTGTACAAACTAATAATTTAACTAGGGTTATTACCCTTGACACACGTAAAGCTTTCGACAGAGTGTTGTAAACTGAGGCCTTTTTCACCGATTTATCAATATTATTCATCAAGACCACCTACGATAATTATTTCATTTCTAACGTTATGCTATTTCCTTTAGAAAACATCTAAGCCAAAACAAGCCTGTTAATTCTCCACAAATTAAAACACTAACCAAAATTCTTCCTTATATTTATGTAAATGATATTTTATCTTTCATTATGTTTTCTTATTTGCAGATGAAACCTTTTTCACTATCTCAACATTATAAAATCAACAACACTGTTAATGCTCTTAACCAATGCTGATGGCAATCCCTTTAGTGCAACAACTCATGGCTCCGATTGTTACCTTAGATGTTTGTAGTGGAGGCTCAAATTCCCTGTCTAATTAGCTCATGTGGGACAAAAAATAGCTTTTGAAAGATAATCATACCAAACCAAATCATGACGGATTTTACATTGCATTAATTTGACTTCAAAAAGAAAAAATATTTATAAGTTTACAAAACTGTTGCAATACTGTCACAAAAATGTAACTTATCACCAGTAATCAAATAAATTATTATTTACTAACAATTCTTTGCCCAGGTCAAGCACTTTCAAGTTCCTGAGCCATTTATTTGAAATCAACAAATTCGAAATCTCACTCCCAGCTTAATAAATTGAAATAATCACTAACAGGGCCCAACTAAGCCTTATTGTGGTCTTTGGCAAAATCTTTTTTTGGGGGCCCCTTCTACTTTACTAAATTTTATTTAAGATATAACATCCCCATTAGAGATGTAGGTCTAATGGATAAATGAGGTGTTTAGCCAACGACCATTTAGTTTGTTGTTATCTTTTTGTAGTTATCGGTAGGCACTTAAGTTCTACATGTACACATAATGACAGAATGGATAATAAGAGTTTTGAATCAAAAGTTCATTACACTTTATGTACTCCCAAGAATCTTTGCATGGTGACTTTATATTATATATTTATATTATATAATTATGATTATATAATAAGATATATAAATTATTTATACAATATTCAAAAATATGCTTCAAGTTAATAACAGGTTTATAGCAGAGATTATATCTTTATGGCTAAGATCAGTATTTAATAGAAATTTTAGTCAATAATACATTACATAAATATATAGTAAAGCAAAAAGAAATATAAATGCAATATTCTGGATTCTTCGTGGTTCTTGATACCGTGGAAATATCAGAAAATATCTCAAGAAGAGGCATCAAGTTCTTTACGGAAAATACGATTCATCTTTAGTAAATCGGATTCACTTGTCATAGGATCCCTTAATAAGTTTTTAATAATTCCTAGAGCAGCCCTTTTCTAATTATCCCATGTGGTTAAGAATTGCCTGTTCGACAGGATGCAGGTGGTCTAGAAATGACGTATGAGGAATATTCCAGAAGTTTCTGGAGAGCCTGTTTGCTTTTGCACATAGCATCTTCTTCAACTGCATAGTCATGGAGCTCTGTTCTCCCTCTCCCCCGAGAGATGGTACGGAAAATTTAAAAATAGGCGCCACAATCGGTTTGATGCTTTGTTCTTCTTAGGGCTGCCATCAACATCACTGCCATTTTTAATTTATCCAGTTATTTACTTTATTTTCTTCTTAAATTAAATTAATATTTATAAAAAGTAAAATAGGGGTATATAGCTTATGTTAATGCTGAAGAAAATTATATGTAATAATCAACATAATAAAAAAAGATATATACCCATATAAAGGATGAATTGTAATTACATTCACATGAAAAGTGCAGGAATTATTCACATGAGAATAATTCTTGCACTTTTGATACGAAAGGGTTACAAAAATTTTAATGAGAAATAATTGCAGAAGAAAACGAAAATAGCAAGAGAAAACGTACTAAAATATGTTGTTGAAAGATTCTTTTTATAAAGGAATACATACTAATTTTAGAATATTGGGATTAATATTTATTTATTGCACAAATGATTCTTTTTGCCACTAAAATAAAATTATAAGTGTAAATTTAAAACTTTCTGCCTGAAATTCAATTATTAAGAATTTTATATTTTACCAAGCTATTCAAAACAATAGATAATTCAAAACAATAGATATCTAATGCTCAAATAAAGTTTCTCCATAACATTCGGAAATTATAAAATTACATCAAAATAGTCTGACTTAAAGCTAGCCTAATAAATACAGCAAATTACAGACGAAAATAAAACAGGAAACAAATATTAAATAAAAACCAGCCATTGCAGGTGAAATACATAAGCGAGAAAAGTAAAGAATACACTTAAGAATAATGTATTCTAATTCGTAAGTTTATGTACTTATGAATCTATTTTTTAACAATAATCATAAATTTATTTAATAATGTAGTATTGTGAGAAATATGATATCGATGTCATTTACAAAATTTCTATTACGAAGCGTTAATATATGTTACTCATACAGCATAACTTGTGGGTAATTTTCCCAATTAACTGAATTAATGAACTAACATTTCCTAATTATATAACTAATAAAATTTTTTAAAAAAATTGCCGGTCCGCATCTTCTGGAAAATAAATTGGATTAAAATACATTAATTTAAATTTTTTTCTTTTTATAATTCTATCAAATGATATTATTATATAGAAATAATTCGTCAGTAATTATTTACCTAAATTTTAATTTAAATTAAAATAAGAAAGAGTTAATATTCTTCTTTGAATATCTACATTTAAAATCCTTTCTTGAGAATTAGTTTTAGTCTTCATGACGATTCAAATCGTTATTTCACCTTAGGAGCATTCTTCTTGACTAAATTCTTAAAAATTACAAATTTAAATGTGCTTTTATTTGTTGGATTCTGTTTTGATAAGCAAGCCGCGCTGCAAATGAATAGAATTTTAGTTTTAAGCTTCATTAATTAAGCTAAAAACAAATCGAAGCAAATTATTTCTAGGGCTACTTCCTACAGGAGAGAAGTATATTTTAACTATATTTTACTTTAACAAACGTTTTTTAAGCCGTGCATTTGTGAGCTTTTTACTCTATTAATGAAGAAAATTCTATTAAACATCTGTTATATAACAACTATTTTGTTAGTAAATTTAATTCTTTTCCGTCAATAAAATTATTTTTGACGATAAAGGATAAAACAATTTATATAATTACTATTATTTCAAATAATAACTAACAAAAAGTTAATTACTCAAAAATGAATTTATGATCATTAACAATTAACCTTTTAGAAAATTGTTTAGACTAATTTAGAAATTATGCTCACTGAGTTCTCTGACTTTTTATGACATAATATGTGTTATTCAGAATTTATTGAATTCTGAGCAACAGCACGTTTAATCTTAGATTACTTTGTCGGTCGATTTTACTTCATCCAGTGATCGATTTAATTTCTTTTTTAATTAAATCTTGTACGAAGGAGTAGCACAATAAATATTTATCACACTTTCACTGCTTCTATTTCTAAAAATAACATAACAAGAAAAAGGAATTTGTATCTTCCTGATCTGCAATACTAAAATTGAATTCAAATAAAATTTAAAATAATTCTCTCATTTGGCGAAAGAAAAGGACGCAAAATCTAATTATGAGATCTGTTCGTCCAAATTACATACACGTAGTTTAAGAAAACGAAAAACAAAATTCAGGAATCGGAAGTTTCTAAATATGCTGATATCGATTTCTTATATTTGTATTTAGATTATTTTGTGCCATGTAATGTATCTGAAAAAATAAAAAAAAGAATATATATATTTTTGTATATATATATAATTATATTTTATTTCTCCCAAAATTTAATGCTCTGAATTGAAGAATCCTAATTGTCCTAGTGATATTTCTAATTACTAAAATTATTTGTTGCTATTGTTATATAATGCATGGCTATTAACATTTCCACCTTTCAGCACTATAAGGAGTGGAAGTGATGTCACCCCATATTCTGGGGCACCCAAGTGAGTGTAATCGCTGCCCGAAAGTGGCTGGGTCTTCGTAATTTAGAAGTAGGGACCACACAGAAGAATCCCAGACTTGACTGCTTTCTCAGAGATGTCATTTCATATGGAAGATATTGCAACCACCATTTAACTGACTTGTTCCCAGTCGCCCTTACAGAATACGACGGATCTTCGGTGTGGTCGGGATTCGAACTTACTACTTTCCCATAACGTGAACGACTCCTTAAGTAACTAGGCCACCACAGCGTATTTGTTGTAGTTGTAATTTAATCAGTTTTGTTGCTAAACATGAATTTTATCCATCGTTACTTTTATCTCAAAAGGGAACAGGAAATGAATATTTTCCAAAAATATTCTGGTGCATGTATAACATTAGATGAAATATTTATTTATGAGAAAAAAGGGAATTTAATACATATTCTGCAATGTTGCCCCAGCATGCTTCCCTGTACCTAGCCTGTACTAGCTAACTAAGCTTCGAGTTGCAAGGTATGAAAATTAGTTATAGAAGCCTCAGCTTCTGGCACTAAGCCTCGCAAACTCGATCCCCTTCTGTACCTAGCCCTGAGTTGACCTCTACCAGTTAGATAGAAGCTGCCAGATGGAGTCTTTGTGATTTTGAAGCAGAGACCAAGCAGAAGTCCCCCAATACTTAGCCTGCAACCACTAGAGGTATCATTTCACTTGGAGGACATCACAACCACGCCCAATTTTAACGTGCCATAGCCGCCAGTAGCGAACACGATGGGTCTTCGGTTAAGCTGGGATTCGAACTCACTACTTTCCTATAAGAAGAACAAACCCCTAATCAACCAGGTACCGCGGCCTCATATTCTGCAATAGAACTTTCAAAATAGTATATTATATCAGGTTTTTTAAATTTTTTAATGTTCATATTATATTAAAAAACAATTTCCCCGTAGTAAACTTTAGCGAGTGAGCATATTTAAAAATATGTGTCCTTTGGCTTCATACAAATTTCTCAAAGCATCTTCTAATCATATTTTTAATTACATATCAACTTGGAGCATGAATGTGCTTAAAAGAAATGTTTCACAAATAAAATGTATTCTTAACCTAGAATATTAATAATTTGAACACATTTCCCCCCGCCTGTATGTGTGCAATCGATATCATTTATTTAATACAGATGTTTAATAGTCAGAATAGAAGGCATTTATATAAGTTCAAAAGTTAAAGCTTGTGCAACACGTGACTAATTTATAGATGGTAAAAACGAGAAAACCCCTACAGTTTTCGGATATCTGAAGAAGTTTATGCAACACTGATTAGTAATTGGTTGTAAACAATGGTGTGATATGACGCCATCATGCAGCATGTGATTACTTTCTCATATTTGGTAATTGTTGTGCTTATTGTTACTTTTTGGAATTCCATATCAGGGTGACGTGAGCCACATCATCAATTTAAGAGATTATGTAATTGAAAAAAATTACAAACAAGCACTACGACAAATGAAGTTATATATAAAACCATCAATATTTTAATCCATTAGTATTCTTGAATCCTAGTGTCCATTAAACATGTGCATTGACAATGCAAATAATAAAATGGTATTTATCAGAAAATTAAATATATCCTATCGGAAATAATGAGTGATAAAATTTTCAAGAAATTTGGAAACAAAGATCCTGGTTTTGTAAGCATAGATTTTGCTACTGGGAAAGCAGTAACAAAAACAATTATTTCGGGTACCAATAACAGTACTCACACACCAAATCATTCACTAAAATCTATATACAAGGTGGTTATAATTAAACTTCCCCTATAAACAGCATCCCACAGAGCAAACGGATGAACGGAATGCAACGAAATTTTGTACATGGGCTTTACACGAGATGCGCTCACGGAATTTCGAAAAAATATTTTCAGTTCCAAAATGTCCACCAGAGGGTGCTTTTTTTCGGAAAAACATGAAATTTAACTCAGTAAACGGCCAAAACGGAATGCAGAAACAATTTTAACAAACCAGAACAAGAATTTTGAGTAATAAAATGCAAAACCGGGAAAATCCGTCAGTTGTAGGAGAAAAATGCCGTGATTTGCATGCTTGGGAAGAAGAGGAAGCTTTATGCAAAACAGGTTTGACGATCAGTATTCTTTATGAAATTTTTCCCCCTGTGAAACTTTGAAATTTAATACGCCAGCAACATAAATCAAGAGAGATGAAAAACGATTTTTGGTCCATTGGGTTTTGCAACCCTCAAATCATGCTCCGAGACCCGAGAAGGGTTCGTTAGAATTCCTTTTAGATCGCTATTCTATTATGTGTTCGTTGAACGATTTGTTAGAAGTCCGAACTTTTTGTTAATCGTTCACCCACTGTACAAATATAATAGTTCAAAATGAGTTAAAAAAAGATGTCCGAATGTGTGAGTGAACAACAAAATATTCCCTGTCTATATTTGGGCTCTACCATTCATATGAAGTCCTCGTAATTTAGAGGTAAAAACCAAATAGAAAACCCCTCAATACTTGACATGCCACCCCCATATCATTTCACGCGGAGGACTCTGCGACTACGACCTATTTAACGTACCCAGCAACTTTCAGTGAACGCGATAAATTTTTTAAGTTGGCATTCGAACTCACCAACTTCTGAGATTGAGAACGATGGACTGACTAACTAAGCCGCCACGGTTTCGTATGCCCAGTTGTGCATCCATTAGCTTCTTACATACCATCCCTGAATGTGAAGGATCAAAATGACAATGTTGAAGGTTGTAGTGTCTGTTCTGTAGAATAAAGCTCAACTCGAACAAATACAAACATTTATTTAAAAATTAACATTAATAGTATTATATATTAAATTAGAATCAATAGAAATTTAATTATGGCCCTACACGGCCAACAGAACAAACACCCAAGGAGCGCCAGCGGAACCTCCTCGTTCGCTGGTCCAAGGCAATCTCTCCCCGCCGGAGTGGACTCCCTCCTCTCCTCTCTCTTACTGACTACAGCGCCATCATATGAAGAGAATGAGGAGTATCCTAACACTACACCCTTCCCGCAAATTTTGGGTTTATGTTCCACATAAATACATAACTGAATTAAATATGTTAGGATACACACATAAGAATAACACAGACTTAATAATATTTTTCAAACAATTAAAGAAATATAAAACATTGAATAAATATGAACTTAGAATTAGAAAATAACTATACGTATATAGAAAAATAAATATTTGCAAATGAATTACTTAAAATTCACAAGTATGCATAAAATAATCAATATTAATAATATGCATATAAAAAGATATAAAACAAAATAAATCTATCCACTAAATATATATAAATTGAAATTACTGAAAATAAACAATATACCTGTAACATTAATGTAAACTAATAATATACCAATACAATTGATATAAAGAGAAACAATATACCAAATACAAATAAAACAAAATATTTCCACTAAAATATATTTACATATAGAGAGTCTTTACACTAAGCACTAAATTCAGTTTTTATCTGAAAAAGTCTAGATAAAGCATCTGCATGAGGCATCTTAGCTCCTGCACAGTGTTTTATAGTTATATTATATCTCTGAAGAGCAAACACCCACCTCTGAAGACGAGGTGATTGAGGCGCACATTGGGTCAAGTATGGTAAGGGATTGTGGTCAGTATAAAACTCAATTTCTGAACCAAAAATTATTGATTCAAACCTTTTTAACGACCACACTATTGCATAAGCCTCACGTTCAATTGTAGACCAGGATTGTTGAGTTTTAGTCAATTTTTGACTAGCATATGAAACTGGATAAATCTTACCATTGGCACGTTGTGACAGGCAAGCACCAACTCCTACTTGAGAAGCATCAGAGTAAATTATGAAAGGCTTACCTATTGATGGAGTGTGAAGTGAAGGTGCCTTAACCAGGGCTTGTTTTAGAGACATAAACACTGTGTCGTGCGCTTCAGTCCAGGGAATATTGTCAGGCACGCGTTTCTTAGTAAGCTCAGTTAATGGATACACTAATTCAGAGTATTTAGGAATGTACTCACGATAAAAGTTACACAAACCTAACACACTTCGAAGATCTTTTTTGGTTGTTGGTCTTTTAAGTTGCTGTATAACTTGCACTTTTTCCGGATCAGGTTGATGTTCACCAGAGCCAATAATATGTCCTAAGAACTTGATACGAGGCTTGGCAAAATCACACTTGTTTATATTGACAGTAAAGTTAAGCTCCTTTAATTTTCTTATAATAATATTTAGATGCAACAAATGTTCTTCAAAATTATTTGAAAATATAGCTATATCGTCAATATACGCACGTGAAAATTCTTTAAACGAAGATAATGCTTTATTCATCACCCTTTGAAATGTAGCGGCGGCATTTTTCAATCCGAACGGCATGACTGTGAAACGATATTGAGATCTATGGGTTTTGAATGAGGTGAAATCACGACTAGCTTCCTCTACTGGAATAGCCCAATAGCCCTTCAGTAGATCCAATGTGGAAATAATATTCGCCTTTCCAATACAATGAATTAATTGCATTGAATCTTCCATAGGACAATCATCAGTTTTTGTCACAGCATTAAGAGATCTGTAGTCGATACACATCCTAATTCGTCCATCCTTTTTGTTTACACATACCACCGGATGTGCTATTTCAGCCGAGCTCTCCTCTATGAGATCTAATTCCATTAGTTCATCGATCTGGTCATCTATTTGGAATTTAAGAGCCTCTGGAATTCGGTAAACATAAGGTCTTTTACGTTCTTTCCCTTCTTCTAATATGATCTTATGTTCATCAACTTTGGCTATTTTTACATTTCCAGTAAACAAAGTCTTATAATTACGTAATAAATCCAAAATCTTTTCTCTATCATCTTTAGGTAATTCCTGCATACATACATTTTTCAGAGGATCTTCGGTATGTAATTTACTAGTAAGTCTTGGAGAAGCATGAATTTCACCAAATGCTTCGTCGTCTTCAAAGATAATTCCCACAGCATTGACTCTTGGATAATATTTTCTGATCTTGTTTACATGGCAATGTCTAATATTTCCATCTGGAGGTTTAACTTTATAGGAGTTAGGTGGGCAGTGTTCAATTACCTCACCAGGACCTGTCCACCTGGCATACAATTTGTTAGAAGAGTCCGGAATCAATAAATAAACCTGATCACCCACCTTAAATTCCTTAGTAACAGTTCGGCGATTAAAGTAGTCGGTGTAGGTTTGTTGTTTTCCAGCAGCTATCAATGAGGCTTGTTCAACGGCTCTTTCAAATTTTACCTTCTGATCTTGTAAATAATCAACAACAGATTTACTCATATTTAATGGAATAGGGATTTCACCAGTCCAGCTTGATTTCAAAACACTTAAAGATCCTCTTGCTTCTCTGCCGTACAAAAGCTTGAAGGGGGAAATGCCAGTAGTGCAATTAGGCACTTCTCTGTAAGCGAAGAGTACATAAGGAATATATTTATCCCAATTGCTGGGATTTGATCGTATGACATGATGAAGAGAGTTCTTCAGAACCTTATTATATCTTTCAATTAATCCATTGCTGGCAGCATACGCTGGTACTGAAAATCTGGGAGAGCATCCTAAGCGATTAATAAATTCTTGCGTTAATTTAGAAGTAAAATTAGTCCCTTGATCACTGGCAATAATATTTGGAATACCAGTCCTCATAAAAATTTCTAATAGCGCATCACAGGTTGCTTTTGCTGTTAAAGAACGTAAAGGAACAGCCTCTGGCCACCTGGAATGCTGATCCATCAGTACTAAAACATATTTGTGTTTACGCGCCGACGAAGGCTCAATCGGCCCGATAATATCCATGTTCACAGCTTCAAACGGCAGGTCTGGTCTAAGCACTGAAGAAATAGGAATTTTATCGGAAGACTTCTCAGGAGACCGTAATTGGCATTCTTTACATGATTTGCAGAAATTTAAAATATCATTTGACATATTCGGCCAGTAAAAACTATATCTAATTCTTACTTTTGTTTTCTCTAATCCCATGTGACTTCCAAAAACTGAGATATGAGCCAAATCCATAACTTTCTGACGGCGACATTTCGGTAAAATTAACTGATTTGCAGTTTCACCACAAACTTTCTCTTTGTGGAATAAAATACCAGCTAATTCAAAATATTTACCCTTGCCACGTGATAAAGAAGATCTCACTTCATCCAAAGAGGCACATTCTTGTTGTTCGTTTTTTAAATTGTAACGATTGACTCAATTTACAATTTGTTTCGGTTCCCAGCACTTGCACATCATCAGAAACACTCGGATTCATGGCGTCATTTGAACGGAGCATCTGACCACCCATATTTTCGGCGCGTGATGATTCTGCAGTCTCCTTATGATATTCAACTTCTTGCGACGCCAAAACAAAGCAGGCGGCAGACTCCTTGTTTTCTTCTAGCATTTCATTTTCCAATAGATAAAAAACTTTCGTTGGTATTATACATTGCCCTTCGATTTTGTTTGTAACAGCTGCAATTATTTCGATGGGTTTCGAAAACATTTTATTTTCTGTTTTCAACGCTACTTGAAAGCTCATTAATTCAGCTTCTATCCTTTCGCCAAAAGCACTAATTAAAACGACTCTTCCTTTTTCTGTTTTCGATTTTGAAATGAAGTCATTATTTATGACTGGAAGTTGGCATCCAGAGTCTACGAGAGCCTTTACCGGTGTATTATCCACGTAAATATCCACATATTGAAGTGGATTTATTTCAATTTTCGTTTTCTTTTCTTTTAATAATTGGGAGCGAATTTCTGCTGTTAGAACATCGCTTTTCTTATTTGCTTTAAATTGTTTTGGACATACTCTCGCAAAATGTGAATCTCCACAAATATAACATTCTTTCACAGTTCTTTTTTCAAAATTTTCTTCTTTCCGGAAATTTTTAAATTTTTGTTGTCTAACATACGGAGGGATTTGTTTTGACTCTGCCGAATATTTTTGTTCTTCTTGTTCGTTATAATTATATCTCTTGAAATATTCTTTGCGAGGAAATTCTTTCGGTTTGACACTAGTATTCATTCTGACATTTTCATAATCATCCAATTTACTTGTTATTTCTTCTGGAGTTTTAAAATTTGACCAAACATCAATAAAATGTTCTTTAATTTCTAAGGAAACTTTGCGTTTTATTTGATCCGTTATTATTAGATCACATAGTCCTTCAAATGTTCGTATCCCAAGTCCACTGATCCATTCGAAGAAATAATTTTTCAGTTCATAAGCGAAATCTCGCCAGTTAATTTCTGGTTTCTTATGGTGTTTCGTGAAGAACTGTCTAAATTTTTCTGGAGTTAGTTTATACCTTTTCAGAAGTAAACTTTTTACTTTGTCGTAATCCTCGGTGACTTCTTCTTCTTCTCTTGTTATAATTTGCACAACGTCATATGGCAATAATCCGATTAAATGCGCAACCCAAAGTTCTTTTTTGATTTCAATTCTTTTGGCTTGTCTTTCGAAGAGGACAAGATATAAACTTATATCATTTGTTTTGAAAACTTCTGTAACTAATTATTTAAATCTAATTTCGCCTTAAAATGAAAATCATTACCAGTATCTCGTAAGTTATTTTCTCCTGTTCGTTCCTTTCCCATTAAACTTAGTTTTTTAAGCTCGAACTCCAATTCTTGTTTTCGTTTCTCTATTTCCATATTCCATTTTCGTTCTTCCATTTCTTGCAATCTCTTTCGTTCTTCGATTTCTTGCAATCTTTTTCGTTCTTCGATTTCTTGCAATCTTCGTTCTTCAATTTCATTTCTTTTTCGTTCTTCAATTTCTTCATTTCTTTTTCGTTCTTCAATTTCTTCATTTCTTTTTCGTTCTTCAATCAACGAATTTAAGAATTCTTTAATGAAATCTTCGTCGTAATTCTCGCTTTCTGTTATCAATTTTTTTTAGTTCGTAAAGTTTTAAATTCGCAGCATTCTCAATGTCTAATTCTACCGCAATAGTTCGTATATCTTCTTTCTTTCCTTTTGCGAGAAAAGCCATCTTAATTTCTTGTGAAATACAAACAGTCAAATAAACAAATTCACAGTTCCGTTTCAGATTATGTCAGAAACGTCAGCTCGTAATCCTGTCCACTGCGCCAGTGTAGTGTCTGTCCTGTAGAATAAAGCTCAACTCGAACAAATACAAACATTTATTTAAAAATTAACATTAATAGTATTATATATTAGAATTGGCATTCGAACTGACCAACTTCTGAGATTGGGAACGATGGACTGACTAACTAAGCCGCCACGGTTTCGTATGCCCAGTTGTGCATCCATTAGCTTCTTACATACCATCCCTGAATGTGAAGGATCAAAATGATAATGTTGAAGGTGAATGTACATACTCACAAATAGCACGCACATTACAAATGAAACCGTTATGATGCTGTAAATATAACCAAAATTTGGTTGAACACATGACATGATGTCATACTTATGTCCTGGTTCGTCGTTGATTACTCCATAGAAGCCTCTCGTATCTAGAATATAGCATTAAGAGTAGCCCAAGCCATAATCATAGAAGTAAATAATAGTTTTCAAGATTCTGCAAACATCTTTGCTTTGTTTGTACAAACACTTGTTTCTTGCGAATGACCACAAATCTTGAAGCAGGACTTCTTGGGTGGTTTACAATTTACAAAGATAATGTGGAAATTCTATCTTCTTAGGTATTAATGATAGCTTTTTGTTGACATGAAATCCATTGATTTCATATTCTGCTGACAATCATTAAATTTTGATAGATGCGAGGAGCAATGCAGTGGACTGATAAATCTCAATCTCTGAATCTCCAATTCAATCTCTATGAAAGCCAGAAATGTGTTGGTAAGCACTTCTCTTTAGAAGCGGCATCACAGCAATTACTCACCATAAAACAAAATTCCAATGTAATTTCTGTAAGAGAAACTTGATCTATATAATTTCTTTGCTTCAATTTCATTGATGGTTTCACGATCACCATCTCTTTTAAACACAGCGACTTTGGAATGCATTCAGTTTTCCATTCACAACATTTTATTCTTGTTGTTTAAATTCCACGGACGTAGCTTCGTGTAGTAATTTTAATGGTCTAAGACTTTTCACAACTCAGAATTATCATTGACGAGGTAGTAGAATCCATTAAGGCCATACCGGTAACTTGTCTGTCTTTTAGTGATAGCGGGACTCTGAGACCTTTTCACAGAGCTTCTGCATGATTGTTCTGAAATCTTTCATTTTATATTAAGCAGACAATTGTGAGACCACGATACACTGTATTGGGATATTAACTGAAATTCTTATATTCCATATTTTTGACTTTGTCAGGGGCGGACGGACCTCGGTCAAAATCAGAAACGTGTAAGTAAGCTATTCTCCTTAAACGATGTATCGCTGCAACTTTTCATGAGGAACAAAGTTTAAATGCAATTTCTGTTTGGGAAACCTGCCGTACAATTTCTCCATTTAAATGCATTGTAGGTGTCGCAGTCTTTGACAATTTTAAATGAATAAGTGGTGCCTACAATAAACGAGAGGAGACCGTTGCTCAAAATTGCTTGATGACTACGAACTATCCACGGGTTTTCACACGTTTGTCATAGAATAGACCAAATTAAGTCGGTGTAATGCGCCAAACTAAGTATCCAGTGTGTTTATTTCCTTAATCCACAATATCGAGCAACGTACGCGATGGATTTTTGACACAAATACAGTATAATCCAGAATGCTAAGATCTGAATTTTTTTGGAGATAAAGAAATGTTGCCAAGTTGATGTATTGTGACGTGTACGATGGCGTAAATATTAGGGTGGCCAAAATAGATTTTTCTGCTTATTTCTTATAAGTCCCCCTCACACTATGACGTAATAAAAATAAGATTACCACACACATAAGAAATTCCGCCAAAAATATCACCAAACTCAGAATTTTACATTCTAGATTATACGGCATCTGTGCCTGGATTTTAAATTTCTCTAGCTATAGCAGATATTGTTATTGAATACTCAAGCCGAAAATTCATTTTTAAATAACTCAGTACTTTAAAATATTGTTTTATAGTAAACAAATTATGAGTGTGTGTGTGATTAATTTTCAATATATATTCTTTCTATAAGTAACAGCTTCTGATAGAAAATAAGAAATGAAAATTAGCATTTGAAATTTTTTTAACTCTTTATTCAATAATTAATTTAAAAATCAAATATTGGAAAATGTTTTACAATTTTTATATATTTTTATTTCAGGTAAATTTTTCTGATTAAAACTGTTATTTTTAGAACTATATATAGAAATGTATTTTAAATATTTTTTGATAGATTTCTAATAATTTTTATAAAATTTAAATAAAAAAGACACAAAAATTATATTTGAACCTTTTTTGTTGAGCGCAGAACAAAACTATTAATTTGATAGCTACTATTGTATTAAATATGATCGTATGTCATTTAATTGCTTGGAAGTTTAAGAAAGATAAAATATAAACTTGTGAGTATTATCATGAAATGTAAGTTTAAAAAATCGAAAATTAAATGAAAATCCAAAATATGTTTTAATTGTTTATTTTAATGTTAATACAATTAAATATAACTACTTTTATTACGTGATAAAGAAGTTTTTTTTTTTTTTTTTTTTTTTTTAAATTATAAAACAGAAATACGCTTTTCAATGCTAAGAAAGAGTAATTTTAAGAATTCTCTCTATACAGCTATTATTTAAGAACTGTTTTCAAAATATCAATGCGGTCTTTTATACAGGTTGTATGTGCATGCAATCTAGAACTAAGCTTTAAACATTCATTACGCATCGAGCGAAAATTAGAATGATTAATTTCATTCTTTTGAGAGGGGAAACTACGCTTCTCGTCTATTTAATTTTCAATTAATTTCATTTCCAGTTTTAACTGCGATGAAAAATAATTACTTTATCAATTTTTTTTGAACTTCAAAAAGTTTCAGACCTACAGGTATGTTAAACAAGTAAATAAAAATGGGTAAAGTTATCTATAAAATTGCATGGTAATTTTGATTTCATGCAATGCTCATTGAAAGTGTTTTTGATTATAAAATGCCAGAAATATTCTAGGAGCTCTTGACCTTCCTAGTAACACATATTTTCAGACTTCATTTTGTGATAGCATAATCACAAGTTTGAAGTTCAAGCATCGGGCTGAGCAAGGTTGACACAGATTTTCATCTCTTTAGTGGCTCGATAAAACTGAGAACTAAACATGCTTGGGAGCTTAACACTGGAAATTTCGCTTTAAACTGACCACCTAACATAGATCTTCAGGGCCCTCTTTCAGAAAAACAGATATGGGCCCCGTAGGCCTTGGTCCTCATTTGGGTTGTCATGCCAAAAATTAATTTTATTTTATACACAACAAACTTCAAAGCTTTATTTTAGATCCAAAAAGAGATTTACAACCATTATATTGAATTTTAATTATTGATTTTATAAGTTACCATAGATAGTTATGTCATTTGGCTGCTTATCAAATAAAAGCACTTTCTTTCTTCATCAATTATAAAGTTTAAATAAATTCACACAAAACATTTTCAGCAAATATTTTTTTGCCTTACTCTTTCATTAATTTTATTAACTATCAAATTATCTAGATTCCTAAGTTTAATCTAGCTCAGAAGGTTTTTCTTATTATCTAATCGATTTAGTGGTGGAGCCATAGATTTTCTCATCTAACTAGTGGATTTTATCTTTTCGGTCGCGTAGTCTTTCGTTTGCATCGACTATTTTCGAAGTAAAATTACCTGAGAATAATTTTATAAAGCGAAGGAAAGATTATATTACTATTAATTTTTTTAATTCACAATTTAATTTAAATATTGTAGACATAGGGCTAACCTTAGCTTAGGACAGCGCTCTATAAAAAAAGCTCTCGGGTTCAATTTCAGCCAAAAGAAGATGGATGTTCCTCTCCTCCCTATGCGCCACAGAAGTGTTGTGGAATTTTCTGCCCTGCGATAGTTGAATACGGCCTATCTACAATCCCCCAGGAAAGTAATTTACACTGCACATATTAAAATATTTTCACACATAGGCAGATGCTGTCATAATATTACATACATAGTTTTGTTTTGTTGTTGTTTATGAAATGTATATATATTCACCTTCACAAATGTTTTATTCTAGATATTTTAAGGTAATAAAAGGGTTTTTTATATTCTTCAGGAAAATTATAGCTGGGATCTCTATTACATAAAAAGTCAATCATTTTTTTTATATATAAATCATCGTTTATTTATCTATAAAGAGGATTGGGAGAATAGCGATTAGATATAATTAAATGTTTGCGTTGGAGAGAAATATTCGTTCATTTCCCAAAATATATTTACGTTAAAATTTATTTTAATTTTCCGCCAAAAATAACAATTTAGATGTTTCTGTTACTCTGCAGTGTGGAAAGGAGGGGTGCCAGCTCAGGTGTGACCTCGTCGCCTGACCGGGCGAGTATTCGAAACCTGTCAATCTAAAGGCACAGTCCTGGACTCGTCTGCACCACTCTGCATGTATGCAATTCTGCAGTATTTCTTTTAATCAAACAGAAACTTTATTCGGAATAATGTGAGTTATTTTCCATTCGTTTCACATAAAACTGTAAAAGTGATGTTCATTACATTTGGACATTTAAAATAACTAAGCGCTTAAATTACTTTTAAATTTAAAGTCATCGCTAATCATGAAGAACTACTATCAGAATCGTTTTATTTTCCGGGAAAATGCATACAACGTGAATAGATTCAATAATAATGTTTTATATTATTGCAAATAATATTTTCGGCACATTAAGGTAATCTAAGAAGTCCGGTTGCTTAGTGGCAGCGTTTCATGCTCCCAAGACACAGGTCCGAGGTTCGATTCTCGGACTGGGCAAATTGACTCAGCCTTTCATCCCTTCAGTAAGTCGATAAACTGAGTGCCAAGCATGCTTGGGAACTAAAAACTGAGTGCCTCACGTTTGGCTGACCACCTAACAGGGACATGTGTTTCGCAACCCAGGGTCACGAAAACAGTTATGGGCCCCGTAGAGCTTGGCCTATTTGGGATGTTGTGCCACGGATTTTAATTTAGCTTAAGATAATCTAAGTCACAAAACTATCAGATATTACTTTACTCCGATTGCTACATGTTACAGTGTAGTATAAGGCCGCAGTGGCATGGTTGGTTGGGGTGACGTTCTCATTATCGGAAGGTAATGAGCTCGAATCCCGACTCAACCGAAGATCCGTCGTGTTCACTAATAGCGGCTGAGACGCGTAAAAATTGGGAGTGATCGCAATGTCCTCCAAGTGAAATGATAGCTGTGGGGGTGGCAGGCTAAGTATTGAGGATTTTTGCTTGGTCCAAAAGATTCCACTTGGCTAGTTTTATTTAACTGGTAGGTACAGGGAAGGATGCTGTGTAGTATGATTATGATGTACTGCATATTGTTATCAATCGAATAACATTTGGTAAATAATAATGATTATTTCTCAAATTGGCCAATGCTTCAGAAGAAACTTAGAAGCAATGGTTTTTAACAAAACTTCTGAAGCGGGATAAGCTTATAAATGCACAACCACCTGCCTATGTCCCAAAATGGGGTTGCAATTATTCTTCATTTAGTGTACATACTAATATCAGGAGACATACACAGACGCGATCTGTACAGCTATTACTAACAATGTAATGTGTATAAATTGGAAAGTCATTCGGGTTATCAATAAGATCCAGTGAACAAGAACCCAAAAGCTCTGGCTTCCATTCCTGCCTTATGTCCCCATCCCACAGAGTGGGCATTCAAGCAACTGACTACAATAGTTTTTTGGGTGATATTTAAACAATTACTTAAATAACTAATAACAAAACATAATAAACGTAACCACTTAATTATAAATTAATATGAAAAATTTATGTTACTTTTCCATTTTTGCTATAGTATTTTAAAGAATAGAATTTTTTATTTTTGAAATTTAATATGATAGAAAATAAGACAATATGAATAAAAAGAAAATAACTGAAAATTTTCTATTTACAAATTCTACTAACATCAGCATTCTTATGCAAAACCCCTTTTCGATGGATTAATTCAAAATTAAGGGGCTGCAATGCTAACGCATTAACCTAGGGTTTGAACTAGCATTGGAATTTAACCATACTAATGTGTTATGATCAGTTTCAATTCTTTCCTCAATATTAGAGAGTGGGAAATATTCAGTTTTTGCAATTTCATTCAATTTCCTGTAATCAATACCAGGACTTGGTTCTCTACCAGGGACTTCTGCTAATATCATGGGAGATGTATAATTTGACATTCCCGCCTCACAATAATTTTATTAGCTAACATTTTATTTATTTCAATTTTTAAAATTTCATTTTGTCGGGGTGACATTCTATATGGTCTGGCAGGTACTGGTTTATTGGAAATCAAATCGATATCGTGCTCTACAATATTTGTTAATCCAGGTTCATTCGAAAATATGTCAGAATATTTACATCGCAATTCACTAAAGATGCGAATCTGTTCTTCACTTAATATTTAATATTACTATTAGGTCGAAAATTCAAAAAATATTCCTTGGCATTCTTTGAATTTTTCTTTATCAAACCTAAGAAAGGAAACTGAAGGATCATCCTACTCAGCTTCTGGTAAAACTGTTAATTCTTCCTTGTCCATAATTTCTTCGTTGGAATTTGTTTCTAAATATTCTGTTGTTATGTTTGAGTTCATCTTCAACTCTTCTTCTATTCGTTTTTGACTTTTAGTCTGCACATTATTTATCTCCTCTGCCAAATTCTTAATTTCCTTTTCTTCTATTAATGAGGCTGTTCGGTTTCCTAATAGGTATCTACCACGATCCAATTCATTTGTAATAATAGCAGCCTTTGTAATAACATTTCCTAAATCACACTCCAACACAATTCGTGCAATTGGTAAACATGTGGGATTCCAATCTAAGGGTTGTTGTACCCAAATATGTTCACCAGTCATATCATTAGGCAACACATACTTCTTACTAACAATATCTATTGTGGCTCCTGTATCTCTCAAAATTTCACAATTAATTCCATTCACTTTCCCAATAATTGTATATGGTCTGAGTAATTCCTTAACCATTTTTTCTCCTACGTTATTTATAGAATTAGGGGCGTGTCTTTTAGTTAAAGGGCATTGTGGTCTCAAATGATCAGTAGAATTACATTCAAAACATTTTAATAGCCTTCTTTTTTTCAAAACTTTTATCTTTAAATCTTTCCCAAAGATTTTTCTTCTGTCTTAAAATTTTCATTCCTATGATTATTATCACGTTTCACAAACCTGTGAAGTGGGATATATGATCTTCCATTTTGATGTTGAATGGTTTTATACTTCATTACATTATAATTAACTTTGGGTTTGATAGTTTTCTTAATGTCCTCAAATTCTTCTAATTATCTGCTTAATGAAGTGGATTGTTTTTATTACCCCATTCATCTAAATAGAATTCTTTAAATTCTTGTGGAACTCTCTTTATAATCTGATCCGTTAGGATTAAATCACTTAAATTTTCAAAAGCAATCAACTTTAAGTCCATTGATTCATCCATAAAAATAATTATTAAGTTCATGATAATAATCTATCCAAGTAACATCATTTTCCTTTTTATGTTTTACAAACAATTGTATGAACTTCTCTGGGGTCAGTTTAAATCTTTTAAATAAAAATTCCTTAATATAATCATAATTATGTGCTCCTTCTGGCTCACGTGCAATTAATTATTTGTGATTTTATACGGCAGTAAGCCTAACAAATATGAAATCCACGATTCTGTAGATATTTGGGCATGACGTGCCTGGCGCTTAAACAGAATTAAATATAGACAAATATCTTCTTTTACATCATATCTATGGATCATTCTTTGAAGATCTTTAGGAGAATGTGGCGCATCTTCACTAGGGGAGTCACTTGTAAGTTTCAATTGAGTTTCTAATCTCAGCTTTTCTAATTCATATTCCCTTTTTGCATTTCTTCTCCGTTCTTTAGTTTCTATTTCAACTTTTCTTCTACGTTTTTCAGTTTCTAAATGAATTCTTTCTTTCTCAATTTGTTCTTGTTTTTTTCTTTCATCAGTTATAGAAAGGAACAATTATTTCACAAAATCCTCTTCATAGTTAGGTCTCTTAATAATAGCTTGTTTAAAAGATATACTACATAAGTTTGAGTCAACATTTACCTCGAGCTCCGAAGCTAAAACTAACGCACAAGCCCTGCTTTTTACCTTTACCCAAGAATATAGTTAATCTAAGCCTAATTTAACTCGTTTCTAACAAAACCCAAATAATTAGCTAACAGTATTGATTGCTTCAACTTCACATGAAATTATAATATTTAATAAATTAATTTTTGTTTTCAGTTGGAAAACAAAAGTAACATACTATTATTCTGCACACAAAATATATGAACATTTCAAAAACAATGAAACAATATTTGACTTAAAATATTTCTTACTGAAAAAGCGAGGGATCAAACTAAGAGACAGAAATAGAGAATGGCGTTTAAGGTCCCAAATGTGTAACAGTCAATTATTTGCAATTTCATCTTCGTCCTTTCCGTTCAGGTATTTTTGATGTCAAAGATGCAACGTCGCTCATAAAATTACAGAAATGTGATTGAATTTGGCGACATGTTAATGATTGTAATCTCGCCGTAAACTAAAATGTGATCTTAAAACAGTTTTAATCCTTTTGCACAAAGCAAATCTGGTGCAAGTAGTTACATAAAATGGGGATATATTCACGTAAAAATAAAATAATAGATACATATATAGGATTTATATATATATATATATACACATATATATATATATATATATAAATATATTCAAACTTAAGATAAAATTTCGATACTTAATATAATAAATTTTCACTTTTGCAAACACACAGCAATGGTTTAAACATATACACCTTAAAATTAAATTTTTATTCTCTTAGCAAAAATTAATTCTACAAAAATTCGTACAAACCTGTACTGTTTGTCTACGATACACTTAGCACATGACCTCTAGACTAAAAAACTCTTGCATACAAGAATAATAACAATTTAAATATACGATTTTCTAGAAATAAACAAATTCAGTAACAAAATTTAACAGTATTAGTATGCAAGTATATACGATATATATACCAACTACGAGGGTTGCTATTTATATTTCTGGCCTTGGCAGCAGTAAATGTTGCTAGGCGACCGAAGACGATTTTAATCGAAAATTTGATATTTTTAAACATAAATTCAGCAGACGATTTACCATTATAGCTTTATTTGTGTTGTTGACAGTAAATTGAAAAGTTCTTCTCTGTCAAAAAATGGAATTGAATCGTGAACATTTTCGTGCCATTATTTTTCATAACTTTCGACGTGAATTGTCAAGACAAGAGTGCTTCGATGAACTTAATTCTTTATACAGCGATAAAGCGCCATCCTACAGCACTGTAAAAAATTGGTATAACGAATTTAATCGTGGTCGATGTTCGATCCAGGACGAATCCCGTGCAGGTCGTCCAAAATCCGTTGTTGTGCCATAAAAGATCAATGCTGTGCGTGAACTGATAAAGCAAGATCGTCATGTGACATACCGTGAGATAGAGTCGTCTTTGGACATTAGTATGACTAGCATCAATAAAATATTGCATGAACATTTGAGCGTAAAAAAAATTTGTTCGCATTGGATCCCGCATAATCTGACAAACGCTCAAAAAAAAGGCTCGTGTCGATTGGTGCAAGGAAATGTTGGAAAAATACATTCAAGGTACATCAAAGGCTGTGTATAACATCTACACAGGTGACGAATCATGGATCTATGCATATGAGCCGGAAACAAAACAGCAATCAACTGTATGGGTCTTCCAAGACGAGACAAAACCAACAAAAATTGTTCGAGGAAGAAGCACATCGAAACAAATGATTGCCTGTTTCTTCGGCATTAACGGTCATGTGGCAACAGTGGCGTTAGAGCAACGCAGAACGGTCAATTCTGAATGGTACACGACCATTTGTTTGCCAGAAGTCATCGGAGAAATTCGAAAAAAGCAGAACAGGCGAATCATTCTTCATCATGACAATGCGAGCTCTCACACATCGACTCAAACAAAGGCATTTCTGACGGAGCGAAAGATCGAACTGATGGGTCATCCGCCGTACAGCCCTGATTTGGCACCCAATGACTTCTTCTTATTCCCACACATCAAAAATAAATTACGTGGACAACGATTTTCGACCCCCGAAGAAGCGGTTGATGCATTCAAAACGCATGTTTTGGAGTTACCTCAATCGGACTGGAAAAAGTGCTTTGAAAATTGGTTCAAACGCATGCAAAAGTGTATTGATCATCATGGAGAATATTTTGAAAAACAATAAAACCAATTTCGATCCTACATCTTTGTTTTTCCATTATTAGGCCAGAAATATAAATAGCAACCCTCGTATTATATTTACTCAAACTTATTTGTCAATAAAACGAAAATACTTTTAGGAGAGATTTTCATTTATAACATCACAAATCAAAACTTAACTTAAATAGAGTACCCAATAAGAAAATAATTCTAACCAAATATTTCTGCAAATGTGCAAGAAATTTTAAATTATAATATTTAAAATTAATGAAATTGTATATCACATACACAATTTAGTAATGAAAAACACTAATGTAAATAAAATAATATTTTCACTAATTATTAAAAACGAAACTTCTTCACTGAGTTTACAAAGTAACAAACAAACTTTTTCGGTTATTTTAAAACCCAAAAATAATTCAAATTGCTTCAACATTTAAAGTAAAATAATTATATTTATATATATATATATATATATATATATATATATATATATATATATATATATATATATATTTTCACTCATTTTCGATTTTGCATTCGATTTCAAAATCTCACTTTCGTTTTTCACTTAATTATTTTCTTCTCTTTTTTTTCGAGATTTCACCGAGGGGAAAAAAAAGGGGGGGGGGCAAAAACACTTTTTGATTATCACACTTTTCTTGATTCCAGAAACAGGAATTTTCAAGCACACAATTCCGAAACGGTATACTTGGACAGGATGGATTCGAAAATCAGAAGTAGCGCAATATTTCTAACATTCTCAACACCAAATTTCGGATGCAATTAAATCACAAACATAAACCTACTTTCTTTTTGTTCCAAGGGCTGGAATCAAAACAGCATATTTTTATATTCCACTGGAAGGAATTAAGCATAACAGGAAACACATCAAAATAGCAGGGTGCTATGGATTAAATTAATACTTCAAGCTGGATGCTTCTTTTTTCATGGGTTGGAACTAACAGTTTCTCTTATATTCCACGGGCGGGAATTTAACTGGAAACATTTTTTCCTTTCCACTCCAAAATAGCGGGAAGCTATGTCTTCTGATTCCAAGGGTCGGAATCGAAACCACCAAATCAAATTCAACAAATATCAATAGCGGGTTGCTATCAATTTATCTTCTGTTGTCGGGATGACAACACTTCTCAGAAATGTCTTTTACTTAGAATCACTCATTAATTCTTCAGAAGTATTCGGAACAGCTCCATCCGCACCGATAGCACAATTTAAAGCTGTAGAGTACCGAGGTGGCAAGGCAATTGAAGACAATTTAATTTAATTTATTGATAAAGATAAATTTTATGTATACATAATTTTTACTATTTACATAAATTTTAATACAACTTTCAACTTAATAATCATGACAATGTCATTGGCGGACATCGCCACAAGCACCTCCAGTGCGTTGTCTCCCTGAGTATACACTCTACTAACTAAAGTAAACAAAAACAATCGGAAAGGAGGAGGGTAGCAGAAACTGGCGTGCATGCGCTGTACTGATCCTCTCTTTTTTAGCGCGTTACAATATAATAAATTTTTAAATTACTCCCTTTTAATTGATTGAACAAGAACACATAATTTAAGAATATACTGCAATAAAAATACCGATCAGATATTAACATCATTGTGTGATGTTATATAAACTAGTTTAAAAAGATAGAATAAAATATTCTTGTGCTGAAAAGGTGCAATTAACAGTAAACTTTTAATTTTGAAGATTACATTTCCAAATTAATAAATTTTATAATTTTAATTATGTTCAAACATAATATTTTTTATATTAGTAGCACAGAACAATTTTTGTATTTTATTGTATGAATACATGAAAATAAAATTATCAGTGTTTAACATGTTAAGGAATTCTGGTAATATGAAAACTGATATAAGTATTAGTAAAGTGACAGGATTGGCTTGTAAGAGAGTTTTCCTGGCTGGTTATCAAAATATATTGAGTAGATTTCAAAGTTACAGCAACAAACATTATTATTGCATATAAAAAAATCAATAGATTTTTAGCATTAAAGAATTTCTACTAATTACTTGAAATTTTTTAAGTCAAATATGTCTTTATTATAAAAAATTAAGGAAATAAAACAAGTTTTTTTTTAAAATATGGACTGGGATATCAATATCTGAATGATTAATTTACAAAAATTAGATATATTTTTAAGAATTAATTTTCAAAATACATTTAATTTTAATCTATGTAAGACAAGTTTCTAGAAGTTCAAGTTATGTTACAATTAATCTGTAAAATTAAATAAAGTAACTGCATAATAATAAATCATCAGTAAACAAAAATGGTTGCAACTTTGGATTTTAAAAACGCTCATTTAAAAAATGTGGCATGACAATTTTAAAGTTCAGATTTTAGTTCTAAATAAAAAAATTTTTTATTAAAGTTTGAAAATTTTTATAAACTTAATAAGACATTAAGATATTGACATAAAATATTTTAAGCAACATACATATTAGAAATACACGTATTGAATGCAAAAATGTGGAAAGTGTAAGAAAATACCTTAGGTATATCACAGAATACTGTAAAACATATTTGTGTGTGATCATAATTTTAAAGCAGAGTTCCTCAGTAAGTGATTAGAAAATATATTTAATCATATGTTAAAATATTTTATAAAAAATTTAATGTTAAGTTTTATGTATTTTGAATATGGAAATTATCGGACAGGTTTTAAATATTTTGTGTAAGATGTCATTAAAAATATTTCTCGAATTTAAAAATATTTAGTGAAAAAACTTGGCGAGTTGGCGAGATTTTTGGCGACTTGGCGAGAAATAGATATTTCTGGAAACATCCATCAGCTAAGCTCTAGGACCAATATTTAGCGAGATAGCCTAGAAGCTTCCAGAACCTTGGCGAAATTAATAGATTTCTCCGCCAAGTCAGGCATAAGTACCGCAGCGCAACATGGTTAGGCAGGTGTTTGTACAGACAGTCAGTTTTGTGAAGATAGTGAGTGAAGACGATTAGTCGTGATTGCTAGTTTAGAGAAGCTGTTCTCTGCCTGAGGTATTTGAGACCTGTGATTGGAAGCTGTTACTTATCGTATCTGACGAATTGTAGCTGTATAATTGTGATTATTACAGCTGGTATTCCTAGTGGAATTTTTACGAATAAAAGTCTATGTTCATCGAGTAGTTGCTTTCTTCAACTCTCAATCCACACGAACCCCGAAGCTCGGTATAACTGGTGTCAGAAGCGGGGTTGAAGAGTTGATTTAATGAAAAGTCTTCTCGAAAAATTAACGGAGCAGATGGCTGAGATGAAAGCTGGACAAGAAGAGATGAAAGTTAGACAAGAAGAGATGAAAGCTAGACAAGGAGAGATGAAAGTTGGACAAGAAGAGATTAAAACGGAGATGACGAAAGAGATAAAATCTGGGCAGGAGGAGCTTAAAAAGGAACTTAAGAAGGACATTATAAGTGTTAAAGAAGAACTCTCCAACATCATTCAAGAGAAGATGAATGCAGTGGAAGCTAAGGTAACTTCAGTTGAAACTAAGGCTTTCGAGATCGAAGAAAACGTTGAAGAAGCATTAGACAATATGAATAAGGAGATTGAAAGCTTGAAGAAACAGAGGTCAAACAGACATGAAGAACCCAATGTGGCAGTTATGCCTTCCCTGGCCACGATTAAACTCTCAACATTCGATGGAAAATCATCATGGCAGGTATACAAGACCCAGTTTATGATGGTAGCGGAAGCTAATGGATGGAATCCCCGGGCCCAAGCTTTTCACCTGGCGGCTTCTTTAAGAGGAGACGCGGCCGATATCCTCGAGACGCTTCCGTAAGAGCAAAGGCACGATTTCCAAGCCCTATCGAGTGCGCTTGAGCTGCGGTTTGGAGAAAAGTGCAATAAAGAATATAGCAGATTACAGTTAAAATCCCGCTATCAAAAAGCGAGTGAAAGTCTGCAAGAATTGACTGCCGATATTCAACGACTACTCGCCGATGTCAAAGATATCGGATCTGCTCTAGTCTACGCACTTAAGGTAGAGGCTGCCCAGCAGGCCGCGCGTAAAGACCGGCACTCAATTTAGAGCCGTCTTTGCTACTGATACAGACTATGATCTAAGAAAAGAAATTGAAGATCTGCGGCGAAAATTCCGTAGCTTAGAACTGAGTAAAGGTGGCAGAAACACGAAAATTCAGTGTTGGACTTGCGGTGTAGTCGGACACGTCCGTAGAGACTGCCCGAAACCAAAGGATGGTGGAAATGATCTTCCACCACAGCAGGGAAACTAATATGTGGCCATCTCGCGGGGTGGAGATGTCCTGAGAGTCAGAAGCCCCATTTTAAATTGTTTCACATTTCTTCCGTAAGTGGCGGAGACAACGGACTTTTCATTATGGGACATGTCAACGAAGTTCCCTGCAGAATGATAATCGATACTGGAGCCAACGTAACCATCATTAGAACAGATCTGGCTCGCAAACTTGGTGAGAAACTCATATGGACGCCGCCCTGCATTACCCTCCAAACTGTGACTGGTGATACGATTAAAATGCATGGAAAAGTCAATCTAAACATTGCATTTGGTAATGCCATGTACCATCATATGGCATATGTCGCTGATATAAATGACGAATTTATTCTCGGATTGGATTTCCTCAAATAAAACCATTTCAAGTTATATTTTAAAAATAATGAAATACACTCGTGTTCTGAAGACATAGCGATTTTTAAGACGAAATATTCAGATATTAAAACAGTCCATCATATAACTGCAAAGAGTGAAACAACATTACCACCAAGAACTGAGATGATAGTTTCCGGAGCTCTTTCAGAACATAATAATTTTCACTATGAATTGATTGAATATCCAGATTCTGACAATAGCGTTAAAGGAGTACTAGTGGCTTCTTCACTCGTCGACCTTTCACGGAATGCAATCCCGGTAAGAGTTGCTAATCTAAGCGATAAGGCAAAACTAATAAAAGATGGAGAAGTGCTGGCGACTTGTATTCCAGTGACCTGTATTAACAAAAATTGCCAAGCCACACTATCTGAGCCTCCTGACACTCTAATTAATGAACTCCTTCAGAATGCCGAGTTAGATGATAAACAGAGGAATGCTGCAAGAAATCTATTATTAAAATTCGGAGATATCTTTTCCAAGAAATCAGATAATGTTGGGCGAACCAAAATAACGCAGCACCGAATAGATACAGGAAATCATCCACCCATTAAACAACATCCGAGAAGACTACCTTTCGCTAAGCAGGAAGAGGTGGATAATCTTCTGATAGAAATGCAACAGAATGACATTATTGAGACATCAGAGAGTCCTTGGACTTCACCTATTGTTTTGGTTCGGAAGAAAGATGGTACCACCCGATTCTGCGTTGACTATCGTCGATTAAACAACATCACTAAAAAAGATAGTTACCCTCTTCCTAGGACTGACGATGCACTTGATGCTTTATCCGAAAATCAATGGTTTTCGACTTTGGATCTCAAGAGTGGTTACTGGCAAGTAGAGATACATCCTGAGGATCGGGAAAAGACTGCGTTCACCACAGAACAAGGACTTTGGCAGTTCAAGGTTATGCCATTTGGGCTTTGCAATGCACCTGCAACGTTTGAACGCCTGATGGAGACAGTATTAAGAGGACTTTCCTACGAAGCCTGCTTGGTATATTTGGATGATATCATCATTGTAGGGCGCACATTCGAAGACCATCTAAGAAACATCCGAAAGGTGCTGGAAAAATTAAAAATGGCCAGCCTGAAGCTGAATCCTTGCAAATGTAATTTATTTCGACGTAAAGTAAGCTATCTGAGACATATTATCTCTGCAGAAGGTGTAAGAACAGATCCTGAAAAGATCTCTGCAGTTAAGGACTGGAGTCGTCCAGAAGATGTCCACCAATTAAGAAGTTTTCTTGGACTATGCACGTATTACAGGAAATTTGTTAAGTGTTTTTCAAGTATTGCCAGACCCTTTCACAAGTTGACAGAAGTTAAACAGAGATTTCTATGGACAGATGAATGTGAGAAAGCTTTTAAACAACTGAAAGAGGCGTTGACATCTTCGCCCGTTCTTGCATATCCCCAGCCCGGAAAATTATTCATTTTAGACACAGATGTCAGCAACGAAAATATAGGAGCTGTTTTGTCGCAGGGGATTGATGATAAAGAATATGTCATTGCTTATTGGAGCAAATGTTTGTCGAAATCGGAGCGAAATTATTGTACAACCAGGAAGGAATTGTTAGCAATTGTTAAAGCCATAGAACATTTCCATCATTATCTCTATGGAAGAAAGTTCTTTCTTCGGACAGATCACGCATCCTTAACCTGGCTTTTAAATTTTAAAAATCCAGAAGGACAGGTAGCCAGAGGGATTCAACGAATCCAGGAGTTTGACTTTGAAATACGCCATCGCAAAGGCACTCTTCATGGAAATGCTGACACGTTATCAAGGAGACCGTGTAATGGAAGCTGTCGATATTGTTCTAGAGCAGAGAAGAATTATCAATTAGTAAATCCTTCGGTACGCCAAGTTACTGTTTCTCCGCCATCGAAACTAGACCCATGGAGTGATGAAGGACTTAGAGAAGCCCAAAAAGAAGACCCCGATATAAATCCAATTTTTGAGTTAAAAGAGTCTTCCAATATGAGACCAAGTTGGCAGGACATCTCCCCCTACAGTCCTGCTACTAAACAATATTGGGCTCTTTGGGACTCACTCCATATTAGAAATGGCGTGTTATACAGGAAATGGGAGTCCGATGATGGACGTAATTTCAAATAGCAGCTTGTTCTTCCAAAATCAAGAATTTCAGATGTTTTGAAAGAATTGCACAGTAGCTCAACTGGAGGCCACTTCGGAGTAATGAAGACTCTACAGAAAGTTCGAGAACGCTTCTATTGGAGCAAAACTAGACAAGATGTAGAGAAATGGTGCCAATCTTGTGATGATTGTGCGGTACGTAAGGGACCAAAGAAACGTAGCCGAGGAAGGCTGCTGCGGTATAATGTAGGAGCACCTTTTGAGCGGGTAGCATTGGACATTTTGGGTCCTTTACCACGATCTTCAAATGGCAACAAATACATCCTAGTTGTCATGGACTACTTTACTAAGTGGCCTGAAGCATTTTCAATCCCTGATCAAGAAGCGACTACAGTAGCCGAGGTTCTAGTGCAGCAATGGGTTTCCAGATTTGGCACACCCTTACAAATTCACTCAGATCAAGGGACAAATTTCACGTCTGCTGTGTTTAAAGGAATGTGTCAAATTCTCGGAATAGACAAGACGCAGACCACGCCATTACACCCGCAACCGGACGGCATGGTAGAGAGGTTTAGCAGAACCATTTTGAATAATCTCTCACTTATAGTTTCCAGAAATCAGCAAGATTGGGGTTTGAAGCTACCGCTGCTTCTGCTTGCATATCGCAGTGATGTCCATGAGACTACCGGATACACCCCATCACAAATGCTCTTCGGTCGCGAACTTCGTCTCCCTTGTGATCTTCACTTTGGTCGTCCACCGGATACATCTTCATCGCCAGAGGAATACCTTCGAGACCTTCAGGCACGCCTTGAAGATGTCCATAACTTTGCTCGAGACCGAATCAACCTGACGACCGAAAGAATGAAGACGAGGTATGACACAAGAGCGACAGGACACGAATTTCAGGAAGGTGATGAAGTTTGGTTGTGGAACCCGATTCGACGTAAAGGACTTTTTTCAAAGTTGCAAGCCAACTTAGAAGGTCCCTACACAGTCCTAAAAAGACTGAATGAAGTCGTGGTTCGTATAAGGAAATCATCTTCTTCAAAACCAAAGGTAGTACATTATGATACATTAGCTCCTTATCGTAATGTAAAGTAAAAATTAATATACCATAGTATCTTTGTAAATAGTATAGATAATTTTAATATTTTGTCTTTTTTGTATTTGTATTTTTAATTGTTTGTGTATGTAATGTGTTCTGTATCCTCTTGAAATGTAAATTCTTTTATATTACATTTAGCCTCCTATCAGGGGATTGTACTGCCCGGGACGTGCAGTCCTTGAGAGGGGGGCAATGTTACAAATTTATAAATAATTATTGTATATGTCTTAAAATATCTCAGACAGATCGAAAATACTCACATTTTGGGCAAAAATTGCGGTATTTAGACGTGTTATACGTTAAAAGCGGGTTTTCTAACGATTTGGTGACTTGGCGATGTTTTGGCGAGAAAACTTGGCGAGTTGGCGAGATTTTTGGCGACTTGGCGAAAAATGGATATTTCTGGAAACATCCATCAGCTAAGCTCTAGGACCAATATTTAGCGAGGTAGCCTAGAAGCTTCCAGAACCTTGGCGAAATTAGTAGATTTCTCCGCCAAGTCAAGCATAAGTACCGCAGCGCAACATGGTTAGGCAGGTGTTTGTACAGACAGTCAGTTTTGTGAAGATAGTGAGTGAAGACGATTAGTCGTGATTGCTAGTTTAGAGAAGCTGTTCTCTGCCTGAGGTATTTGAGACCTATGATTGGAAGCTGTTACTTATCGTATCTGACGAATTGTAGCTGTATAATTGTCATTATTACAGCTGGTATTCCTAGTGGAATTTTTACGAATAAAAGTCTTTGTTCATCGAGTAGTTGATTTCTTCAACTCTCAATCCACACAAACCCCGAAGCTCGGTATAATATGTAGCTAAATCTAAGGATTTATTTACATATTTCAACATAAATTAAATGCCGCCCTCCCTGTCTAGTCGTCTAAGTGTCTGACTGTGGTTAGTGAGGTACTGGGTTTGAATCCCAGTTCGGGCATGGATGTACTTTTTCTCTCTGTCTATCTTATCTTTATATAAATGGGTTGTGGTACCCTATAAACGGGTACCTATGCCATGTGTGTATTGAGGAAGTCAGACTCCACACCAAAATATGGTTCGATTGAAAAAATGGAGCAAGCACACCCCATATTACAGCCTAGCTGGTACAAGGCAACAACAACATAAAGTAAATTTTCACGAAATAATAAATTAAATACACTAATATTGGTTAAGTTATAAAATAAGAATTTTTACAAAATTCTTTCAAGGCTTTTATTGTAAAAATTGCTTATTGAAGGTTGTATAGACAGAAAGTTACAGGAAATAAAAAGCATAACATTTTACACAGGGAATATTTTTGCTTTTATAAATAGGATGAGGGTCATTAGTCTGAATCCATAAATTTTTTACTAAGACGAGTTATATATTTGATGAATTAATAACTTTTTTTCCACTTATTTAAGATACACTGAAAACTTAAAATAGATTAATTTAATCAAAGAGAGAAGAATGTGACATGCTTTTTAACTATTGCCACTTTAAAATCCCAAATGTGTTGTCTTTTACCATTAATATTCAGAATAGACTATAATTTTTTGTAAAAAAGCACATGTTAAAATTACTCATACATTCGGGATTTGATAAACTTAACGTTTTCTGTATCAAATAAAGATTCACATAAAAGTGATAATATAATGTATCTTTTCTGTAGAAGAAGCACAACTTGAACAAATACAAACATTTAAAAATTAAAATTAATAATTAATAGTATAGTATATTAAAATTATAATTAATAGAAATTCGATTATGACCCTACACAGCCAACAGAATCAACACCCAAGGAGAGCCAGCTAAACCTCCTCGTTCGTTGGTCAAAGACTATCTCCTCCCGGCTGTGCAGACTCCCTCCTCTCCTAATGATTACAGCGCTATCATGTGAAGAGAATGAGGACTAACCTAATACTAAACCCTTCCCGCAAGTTTTGGGTTTATGTTCCACATAACTAAATTAAATAGGTTAGGATACACACATAAGACTAATACAGACTCAATAATATTTTTGCAAACAATTAAAGAAATATTAAACATAAAATAAATATGAACTTAGAAAACAATAATACGTATACAGAAAGAGTTATTTGAAAAGTAATTACTTAAAATTCATAAGTATGCACAGAATAAGCAACATTAATATTATGTATATAAAAAAAAGGTATAAAACAATAATAAAATAAACCGATCCACTAAATATATAAATTGAAATTAATGTAAACAAACAATATACCAATACAATTAATGTAAACAAACAATATACTAAATACAAAAATGTAAATAAAATAAAATATTTTCAGTGAAATATATTTACATATAAAAAGTTTTTTTGCACTAAACACTAAAGTCAGTTTTTATGTAGAAAAGTCTAGATAAAGCATCTGCATGAGGCATCTTAGCTCCTGCACAGCGTTTTATAGTTATATTATATCTATGAAGGGAAAACACCCACTTCTGAAGACGAGGTGATTGAGGTGCACATTTGGTCAACCAAGGTAAAGGATTGTGGTCAGTATAGAACTCAATTTCTGAACCAAAAATTATTGATTCAAACTTTTATAACGACCACGCTATTGCAAAAGCTTCACGTTCAATTGTAGACCAGGATTGTTGAGTTTTGACTAGCGTATGAAACTCTGGTGGATATAAATCTTATTATTGTCACGATGAGATAGGCAAGCACCAACTCCTACCTGAGAAGCATGAAAGTAAATTATGAAAGGCTTACCTAGTGATGGTGTATTAAATGAATGTGCCTTAACTAGAGCTTGTTTTAGAGATATAAGCAATGCGTCGTGCTTTTCAGTCCAGGGAATATTGTCAGGCACGCATTTCTCAGTAAGCTCAGTTAATGAATATACCAATTTAGAATATGTAGGAATGTACTCACAATAAAAATTGCACAACCCTAACACACTTCGAAGATCTTTTTTAGTTGTTGGTCTTTTAAGTTGCTGTATAACTTGCACTTTTTCTGGATCAGGTTGATGTTCACCAGAGCCAGTAATATGTCATAAGAACTTGATATGAGGCTTGGGAAAATCCCACTGTGCTTATATAGACAGTAAAGTTGAGCTTCTTCACTTTTTCCAAAATAATATTTAGATGCAATAAATGTTCTTCTTCATTATTCGAAAATATAGCTATATCATAAATGTAAGCAAGTGAAAATTCCTTAAAAGTGGTTAGTGCTTTATTCATTATCCTTTGAAATGTTAGGCGGCATTTTTCAATCCAAGCAGCATGACTTTGAGACGATATTGAGATCTATGGGTTTTGAATGACATTTTGCAAAAGATCTTCGGCATGTAATTTACAAGTAAGTCTTGCAGAAGCATGAATTTAACAAATTCTTCATCGTCTTCAAAGATAAATCCCACAGCATTGACTCTTGGATAATATTTTCTGATCTTATTTACATGGCAATGTCTAATATTTCCATCTGGAAGTTTAACTTTATAGGAGTTAGGTGGGCAGTGTTCAATTACCTCACCAGGACCTGTCCACCTGGCATACAATTTGTTAGAAGAGTCCGGAATCAATAAATAAACCTGATCACCCACCTTAAATTCCTTAGTAACAGTTCGGCGATTAAAGTAGTCGGTGTAGGTTTGTTGTTTTCCAGCAGCTATCAATGAGGCTTGTTCAACGGCTCTTTCAAATTTTACCTTCTGATCTTGTAAATAATCAACAACAGATTTACTCATATTTAATGGAACAGGAATTTCACCAGTCCAGCTTGATTTCAAAACACTTAAAGGTCCTCTTGCTTCTCTACCGTACAAAAGCCTGAAAGGCGAAACACCAGTACAGCAATTCGACACTTCTCGGTAAGCAAAGAGTAAATAAAGAATATATTTATCCCAATTACTGAGATCTGATGGAATGATATGAAGAGAGTTCTTCAGAACTTTATTATATCTTTCAGTTAATCCATTGCTGGCAGCATACGCTGATACTGAAAATTTGGGAGAACATCCTATGCGATTAATAAATTCTTGTGTTAATTTAGAAGTAAAATTAGTCCCTTGATCACTGGCAATAACATTTGGAATACCAGTCCTCATAAAAATTTCCAATAGCGCATCACAGGTTGCTTTTGCTGTCAGAGAACGTAAAGGAATAGCTTCTGGCCACTTCGAATGCTGATTTATCAGTACTGAAACAGATTAGTGTTTACGTGCAGACGATGGTTCGATGGTCCCGATAATATCCACGTCCACAGCTTCAAGCGGCAGGTCTGGTCTAAGCACTGGAGAAATAGGAATTTTATCGGAAAACTTCTCACGAGACCGTAATTGGCATTTTTTACAGGATTTACAGAAATTTAAAATATCATTTGACACACTCGGCCAATAAAAGCTATATCTAATTCTTCTTTTTGTTTTCTTTAATCCCATATGACTTCCAAAAACAGAGGTATGAACCAAATCCATAACTTTCTGACGGTGACATTTCGGTAAAATTAATTGTTTTAGTTTCACCACAAAAAATTTTTTTGTGGAATAAAATGCCATCTAATTCAAAATATTTACTCTTGTCTCGTGGTAAAGATCTCACTTTTTTAATTTTAATTCATACAAAGAGTTGCATTTTTGTTGTTCTTTTTTAAATTGCAATAATTGACTTAATTTACAATTTATTTGTTTCAGCTTCCACTACTTCATTTTAACAGAGTGTCTCACCCATATTTTCAGCAGCTTCATTACGACTATATAAAATTACATTATATCATATTATATAAAATTACATTAGAAATTGGTCTATGGCCCTACACGGCAAAAAGAACTAACACCCAAAGACAGCCAGCTAAACCAGAGTCTTGAAAGTTAGTTCACTGTTCAAAGACAACTCGACTAAGTTATAAAGAGTTCAACATTTCTATTAGTTAAAAAATTGATAATCCTTTTAGTTGCGACTCCTTTCATCCACAGTCCAATATATTCCCGTAAAGGGAAAAGTGTAAACATTTTGGCTGCAAAAACATTTTTTCAAGGCCAAAAAATATTTTTTTAAAAATAAAAAAATCAGTAAACAGCGTTTACCCCCCCCCCTCCAATACATTGTGAAAATTTCTAAAGGAGAATCTGATACTGTACATATTTTTTTTATCTACGTGTGGCTTTAAATTATATATCACAGTTTTCAAATAGCCACAATTCTCAATTCTTAAAGCAAAAAAAAAAAAAAAAAAAAAAAAAAAAAAAATCAAGAAAGGTTTTTATTTTGGCTTAATTAATTTAACAGTCAATTAAAAGAATATCATCAATAGTTTCAATGAATTGTGGAAGCTGTAGCTAAAATTTCGACATGAAACATCGCTAATGCCATTAGTTAGCAAGAAACTAACATTGGGAAATCTTTTATTTGATTCTATGCAGTCGTTCGCTCATGATTTAAACCGTTTAGTATGTCTTTACATACTAAATGTATAAATATATTAACTAAAATTTTTATTTATATAGTTTTAAAAAATTTATTTTACATTTTTTATTGATGAACATTTAGAAAAAAGCGGAAGAAGGAACTGATATCTGAAGTAATTTCAATTTTCTGATGTATCTGTCCAACTTTATTTTTAATACAAGGCTAGTAAAAGGAAGAAAAGTAGCCACAAATCTACTCATAAAATAATGGAACAATCGCAAGTCAATAAAAGAAAAAAGGATTGTGAAACTTTTGTCAACACATAGTGGACAGATATGAGTGTGAACGCCTCTATAAGATATTTTAATGTCTATTGTGTCCATGAGGGCTTTTCATAGATAGTGGACCGTATTCCCATGTCGCAAGGGGGGAAACCTGGAAAACATCCACCGCGATTGATGTATCTGCAGAAAACAGAAATGCAACAAGAAGAAGAATGGATCCAGTGTTTGTTAGGTTCCGAGCCTAAAAGGTCATGTACCTTCTATTCCTAAGAAATTTTTCTACACCTAACTTTAGTTGAGATTAACATAATGATTTTTCAAAACATAAGATTATTTAAACAAAAAATTTAAGAAAATATTTTGCTTAGGTTAAAGTGTTCCCAACGAGAGTTCTTTGTATGAGATTGAACAAACAAGAAAGAAAAATTTGAATACATATTACAAACAAAAGTGCAAGAAAATATTTTTAAATTACAGTTTATATACATAGTATTAATATAACTATATGAAAACAAAAAGATTTTTTTATTCTATTATATATACATATATATAAAAATATGTATATATATATATATATATATATAGTATATATATATATATATATATATATATATATATATATATATATATATATATATATAATATATATATATATATATATATATATATATATATATATATATATATATATATATATATATATATATATATATATATATATATATATATATATATATATAAGTATAAGAAGAAGAAGTAATGATTTAATTCTACTTTTTGGGAGGCGAATAGATAAGTTTGAATGAGGTTTAGCCTGCAGAACCGCCCTTGGTCTGTGGAAATTGGAAAGTTCAAACGGACTGTAGTTTTCAATTGCTTGAATTTCAGAGTTATCAATTTCATAAAGTCTGTTGTAGAAGCGAAAAGCAAGAAATTGGATGTATCTTGATAGGGGAAGGCCACCCAAATTATTTCTGATGTGTTCGTTTCTGATGTAGATGTCTGACTGAGTGATCAGTCTAAGAAATTTACTTTGCTCGCCCTCAGGTTTCAGGTTCGTTTCCACAGCACCACCCCAGATTGGGGCTGCATAGGTGATTATAGGGCGAAAGTATGATTTAAAAATCAAGAGCTTGTTAGCCATGGAGAGCTTCGATTTGTAGGCAATTAAAGAGTAGAGTGAAGTTTTGGCAGAAATAAATTTATTCTTGATTTTATTAATATGGGCTTTCCAGGTAAGTTTTTTTTATCTAACGTAAGACCGAGATATTCGACTTTATTTGACCTGGGGACCGAAAAACCGATTAGTTGAATCTTGGGGGGGGGGGGGCTAGAGTACGTTTCCTAGTAAAAATGACAGCAGTGGATTTGTTTGGATTTATTTTAATTTTCCACTTATTAAATCACTCTTCAACGGCCATGAGGTGTTCAGTAAGGGTAGCATGGATTTTCCAGTAGAGGGAGCTAGTAGACAAAACGGCAGTATGGTCCGCGAACAAGCAGAGCATAGTATTTTGATGTTGCGGAATATCATTGATATAGATGTTAAATAAGAGAGGACCCAGCAGGCATCCTTACGGTACGTTTGCAAGAATGGGTCTGTCCAGAGAGATATCTTTTCTTACTCTAACAGTAAAAGTGCGGTTGGAGAGGTATTTATTAATTAAAATAATTAATTGGGTAGGGAAATGGAATTTTATTAGTTTGTAAATTAGACCAGGATGCCAAACTCTATCGAACGCTTTTTCTATATCAATGAATATACCTCCCGTCATCTGTGACTGGAATCAAACCTGGGAACTTATGCTTTAAAAAGGTTGCTCTATCATTAGGTCATGGCGATCCCATTAAAATCTGCGTATTCATTGCAGAAATTTACATAAAAGATTGAGTATTTGAATGAAATATGCACATACACCCGCTCACTTCACAAACACCCCTTTAATGTTTTCTTTCAAATAACTATTCAAGTATTTCCTAAAATTTTTAAAGCTAGATTTTCTTCTAATTTTTAAGACTAAACATTTTACTAAATTATTATATTTTATGGGCTATCTGAAGCAAAATGTTGTGTGCATACATATTTGTTCAATTTGTTCAGCATATATAAATCTCATATATATATATATATATATATATATATATATATATATATATATATATATATATATATATATATATATATATATATATATATATATATATACATATATATATATATATATATATATATATATATATATATATATATATATATATATATATTATAATAATAATAATAGAAGATTCTTTTCAGATGGTCTATATAGAAATCTTCAGAATAAAAAAATAAAAAAAATGCTGCCACCCTTAGTTTGTAAATTTACAGGAACTCAGCTGGTCTCTATTGCTTGATTAAACACTCCTTTATGTTTGTGAAAATAAATTGTTTTTTTCCGAAGACTTAAGTGGAGATGTGTCAATAAATGTGTATTTCATTAATACGAGCAATATAATATGCAACGGTCCTCCTTAGAAGTAAGAAATCTAACTTTGAAAAGGAAGAATTCGCCTTTGGAATATTAATCGCTATAATTTGCTAATTGTTTCTTCGACTTCATTTGCATATTCTCCTTTTCACCCATTGTGTTGATGTTTTTTTTTTTTTTTTTTTTTTTTTTTTAAATGTTCATTTTCCGCGTCTCACTTTAAACATGTTCGAATTGCATAAAAGAACAAAAGGAACAAAAAAGTTGCAAAAGTTTGCAATAAGAACATATTAAATGCATATATATATATATAAAAAAAAACGAGAAATTGTTTCTTCATTTCGTTTGCTTTATACATTCCTTTATTATTTTCTTTTTTTAATTTTTTTGTTCCAAATTTTTATTTCAGCAATTATAAGATTCTCTTTTCTAAAGCCGGCGGGGAAAATATATAATATCTCTTTTACTCTCCTCTGCCCCCTCTTCTCTCATCTATTCCATTGCATTTACTTTCCATCTCAATACACAAAACAGAATGTACGACGCCGCCAATTCCCCCTCCCCCGGTTGGCGTTGGAGGAGGAGGGTAAAAATGGATGAAAATTTAAACATAGAACACTAATCTGAATAATTAGGTTTTTGTCGGCCAGTACCGCATACAGCTGTAATCACACTATCCAATAAACAATGAGGACGGCTGATTTGCATTGCTTATAAGAGCCACCAGCTCCTCTCACTCAGCCTTTTGTAATTTTTTCACAATTCCAGATTCACTTAAATTAAAAAAAATAACTCTTCTTGGAATATGTATATGTATTTTTTTTATCATGTTTCATTTCCTTGCGAAGACATTTTATACGCCTTATTAGAGCACTTTTGTCCTCTTTCTCGTATAATTTCGCTAGACACGGAATTATCTTTTGCGTATTGCCAGGTAATTGTTAAACATGTGACATTCTAGGATCTGGCAATATGTTTGGGGATTCGAATTCTCATTCCGATTTTCAAAGTTTTTGCTCCTCCCACTTGGATTAGAACTTTAATTTAGGCGCGCAGAGGGCTTCTCTTGCAGCCGTCCAAAAATTCTCCATTGTGTGCACATAAAAGGGAGTGATGACAGTACTTTCTTTAACACCCAATAGTTTACGCGTGCAGATGAATACATTTTGCATTCTTCAATGAGCGATCAGGGATGGAGCAAGTCTGAAAGCTCTCTGAAAGTAAGTCAACAAATTTTCCAATAATGACATTACTTTTAATTGAAACGTATTTAATTGAATTAATCTCATGTTTATCAAATGATATCGTTATAAATTTTGATTAAATATTAATTAGGAAATTTTATTTTATTTGTTATTTTCCTTTTTGAAAAGTGTGATTGTTTAAAAACTGAATAACAAATAAGTTTTTTATTGAATCTTTTATACCTATATATATATTATAAGAAAATAATGATAATATATTGTTTTATGGGTCATTTTGCTCAAAAAAAGTCTTTTTCATATTTTCATTATATTATTCTATTCAGAAACAAATTCCGTCTGGGATGAAAACCTTCTTACATGATAACTATAGAATATCATCCAATTTTTTTTAATTAATTAAAAAAAAAAGTACAATGATAATTTATAAAGAACTTAAAATGCTTATTGACTTTCAATTAAAAAGTAAAAGCTGATATATATATAGTTTGATATTTTTATATTGTTAGTTTTACATATCTAATCAGATCTGTCTTTATTTTCTATGATACAATTTTTTTTTAAAAAAAATTTAATTTAAAAACTTAAAGAAGTAAAATATAAAATTTTTAAAACTTTATTTAGTTTTCATTCTCACTTTTATTCTGTTTATGCATACATAATCTTATCCATTATGGAAACCCTTTTAGATGAGATCTGATAGTTTTAACTACGCTGTACACATTTACTATTTAGAATTCTAGATATCCAACTAATGATAATTTCTGACGTTTTAAAATTCAATAAAATATGTTAAGTAACATTTTGTGCTCTGAATAGAGAAAGATACTTTATGTAATGTGATAATTATTATTTTATAATCCAAAATATGTTAAATAACGCTCTTTAATTGGAGTTCGGAACTTTAAATGTTTCTGGAGAGTACAAACTGAGATCATTGTTATGCTGAAGTCTACTACATTCGGAGCTGTCGTCCAGTATTTTTTAAAATCCTAGCGAACTAGCTCGATTTGTTCTCGTTGTTTTTCGCTCTAAAAGACTGTTCACTGGTAATTATCTGATCCCGATTCGCTTGTTGAAATGGATGGGAACACTGCAAATATTCCCGCGCCATGAGGAGGAAGTGGAATCCACGAAGCACTTGTTGAATTAAAGGCCAGGTTTCTTACCATTGATAACTCAGCATTGCTTATAAAACTTAATTTTAATTCACAATGATTGCCTTTAATTTCCGTCCCCATATAAATGCAGCAATAAAAATTTAGACTGCCTCACTGATATCATGGAAACATAGAAAAGTTTTTATAGTATTAACAACACTAGAAAAGAGTTTTATAAAGAGATAATTTTTGAAACACGGAGTAACAGTAGAAAATATAGAAACTAAGCTGCATAACTATTTAGGATACTGATGCTGCATAATCCTTTTAGTGTATTGTAAACTTTATTAGGATTGAATATGTCGCCAAACTTATGTAATTGTTATATATAAACTAAGGTCGCCAAAAATTTTTTGATTATATTTAATATTCTTTATCTTTCAGACGTAATTAGAAATTTCGGTTAGAAGAAGCAATGTTTCCTTCAAAAAATAGTAAAATCCACCAAAAAATGTCATTAAATTAAAAAATGCTATCAATATATATATATACATACATATAAATATATATATATATATATATATATATATATATATATATATATATATATATATATATATATATATATATATATATATATATATAATTGTACATTTTTATAAAATTAATAATTAAATAATAGATGAAGAATTATAATCAAATACTAGATGGTGAATAATACATTGAAAATACGAAATGCAGTAAACAGATGAAAAAATGATCAATATATATTTTAAAATTTCAAAGAAAATAGAATAAAGAAAAATGGAGCGAAGTACCAACATGGCCAGCTTCATCTGGGGGTACTTCGCTCCATTTTCCATTATTCTATTTTCTTTGAAATTTTAAAATATATATTGAACATTTTCCCATGTGTTTACTGTATTTCGTATTTTCAAAGTATTATTCTCCATCTAGTATTTGATTATAATTCTCAATTTGATTTTTAATTAATTTTATAAATATATTATTTTTCATTTGGTATTTTCAATGCATTCAATGAAGAATACTTCATCTAATCTTTGATTATTAATTATATATAAATGTGCTATTATATTTTAGTTATTCTATTTTTGCTGCTTTTGCGCTGAATGTATTGCTAAAACATATAAGTGTTGTATCTATTCTTGTACTATTCAATTTTATATCTATTCTTGTGTCTTTCAATTATCATTGTTTTCCTTAAATGGCTAGTGTATCCATTATCATGGTGTTGCAAGCTGTTTCAGTAATAAAAAAGGCTCCTAAAAACTTCATCTCAATGAGTTTAAAATTTGTAACATCCTCTATCATTTTATTAGTTGAGGTTAATGTTACACAACTATAATTCGACTTATGCTTCTACATTACAGCAAATCATTCAGGCATGGAATTTGGATTCAATGATTACCTTAATCGTCAATAATAGTAATGTATCTTAAAATCTGTTATTAAAAGTATCATTTCCAATTATTTATTTTACGAGTTTAGATTTTATTATAATATTAAAAAAAAATTTTCGTGGAGGTAAGCAAAGCACTTTAAGTTGTTACGTCATTCTTTGATTATATGCATTAATAGAAGGCATTTATTCAGAAAAAAAAGTTTGATATTGCATATGCCTTTGATTCTTTCTTAAATGTTATAAAAAATATAATTATTTTAGAACCATTGTTTAATTAAATACAGTGTTTCACAAAAGTGATAGGGCACTTGTGCTTCACAAAAGGAAACTGTTATGTACAAAATGTTTGTGGGTGTGTTTCATACTTAAATGTTGTAACAATTATTACATGACATACATTTTGTTCAAAATATTAAAATATCAATTAAATAAAAATATAATTGTTTAGAAGGCAGCAAAAAGTAGTTCACATAAGTGATGGGACACCATTTGATATGCAACAAAAATAATCTGAAATAAGCAATAGAAATACTTTTTGGGTGTTTTATTTTTACTCAAAAGCAATTGACAATAATTTATAAAATCTTCAGTATTTCTGTCCAGATTATTATGGAATTTTTGTGTTTTTTAGCTGTGTGCAGCCATGAATGCTAAGCGAAAAGAAACTTCACCTTAAATTCGAAAATTAATTACTCATTTGCATATTGAAAGTAGAAAATCTGTTAGAGAAACTGCTGAAACAGTTAATTTGAGTCATTCAACAGTTTTCAGTATCATTAAACGATATAAAAAGAATCATATGATTCAGAATAAAAGAAGACATGGCCGACCATCAAAGCTATTCAATGGAATCGAATTATTAAAAAAAAAAATCCAAGAATGAGTGCTCCTAAAGTTGCTGCTGATTCACAAGCATTATATGGAGTAACTGTTAAAGCTGAGACTATTAGAAGAGTAATTCGATCTGCTAGATATCACAGTAGAGTCTGCTGGATATCAAGAAAAAATTCTTCGTAAGTGAAAATAGAAAACTCAGACCGACTTTCGCAAAATCCAACATAAATAAAAATTCTGATTACTGGAATAAAGTTATATTTGCTGATGAAAATAAATTTAATATATTTGGTTCTGACGGTAGAATCTTGGTGTGGAGAAAACCGAGGGATGAATTTCGTAAGCAGAACTTGGTGCCAAAAGTAAGACATGGTGGAGGAGTTATGGTATGGAGGTGTATGTCGTCCGCTGGAGTTGGTAATCTGGAGTTGATTTTTATTGATAGTAAAATAGATCAGTACAAATATATTGACATTCTAAAGCAAAATTTGAAAGCTTAAGCACGAAAATTTTATCTTCATAACTATTTTAAATTCTACCAGGATAATGACCCCAAGCAATCTGCTTTGAACTCGTTAGATTCTGGTTGCTGTATAACTGTTCTGAAATAATAAAAACACCACCACAATCTCCAGACTTAAATCCCAAAGAGAATATTTGGCAAAAATTGGAATCAAGAATTCACAAATACACTATTTCTTCAAAACAACAATTAAATCGGTACATCGAGAAGAATGAGGTAAAATCACTCCAGAAATCATAAAAAAATTTGGCAAATTCATCCCAAGAAGATTAAATCATGTTTTAAAAGTAAAAGAAGATCCAAAATAATATTAAAACCTTTTAAAAAGTAAAACTTTTGGATAAATATTTGATGGAAAAGTAAGTGTCCCATCACTTATATGACCTTCTTTTTTGCTCCGTTCTAACCAATTGTATTTTTATTTAATTAATATTTTAATATTTTGGCAAGATATATGTTATGTAATAATTGTTACGAACTTTAAATATGAAACACAGCCACATAAAGTGTGTACATATATTTTTAATTAATTTTATTACAGTTTCCTTTTGTAAAGCACAAGTGTTTCATCACTTTTGTAAGACACTGTAAATAGTTATTTATATAAATTTATTAATATATATTATATAATTTTATAAAAATTTTTAAAATATATTATATAAATTTATTAATGAAACCTTCTCGATTATTTTACATATAAGCAAAGAATTCGATGAGTACTATATCTTTCTTCATAATTGAATCGTCTTTATCAGATTTAATTGCTTTAAGTAAATCTAATTTTAAAGTAAAGATTTAAAGTGTGTAAATTTAAGAACAGTTGAAGGTAACAATTGTTTACTTTATATAGTTTTGCACGCAAAGATATAGTTTATGCCAAAGTATACCTTAAAAAGCAATTTTATATCTAAAAAATTTCATAATTAATAATATTGGTATTGGTTACAACTGCATAAATTTAATAAAAGATTCAAAAGATGACAATTCTTTATTTAATAATTTAGTGAGAATATAGTTGTGTATGTGTTATTTTTAAATTACAAAATCTTTTTTAATGACGCACATATTTATATTAAATATAATGAGCTATTATTTACTTATAAACTATTAAATAAACATATAAAATAAACCAAAAAACAGCTATTGTATATAAATTCTTTCTTGAATTAGCAACTGGAGAATATGAAAAATATCAGTTTATTAAAAAAATATTTTCACCCAAGGCACACACACATATGAAATAGCTAATTTAATGGACATTATTGAACAAGATATTTTTTAAAAACATATCTCGTGTAATCGTAAAATCAAAATGAAAACTTATGTAGGCATGATTTTCAGTAATATAATTTTTCTTTAAAAGTTTTTAAGAAATTAATGTGAAATCTATGTGAACAAAAATATTCTGTAAGGATTGAACTTTTTGCCTATTGATAACGAATAAGAAGCCAATTTATAAGAGCATTTTTAATCGAAAATACTCTTTTATTAAATTTATTTTTTTACTATTGCTAGTAGAAAAAACATATTTTTGTTACTCATCAAATGAATCGAAATAAATTAATTAAAATAATTTCCATAATTAAGTATTCTATAAAAGCTGTCATCATATAAAAATTAATTGATAAACAGTACTTTACTTAATTGTAAAGACTATAAAAATATTATTATTCCGGTTTTTATTATTTTGATTCAACCTGCTTATCCTTTGTTAAGTTCGAAGGAGCAGAAATAAAAACAGAAGTCATAAGAACAATAACACAACTGTTTGGCGAAATGGCAGTATAAGCACCCTGTTTTTTGACGGTTATAAAAAAGTTGGGGAAATATATTTTTAATGTTTTACCTAAAATAAAGCGGAATTGCCTCATTTTAAGAGCATATTATTCAAGAATGTTGATTTTACTTTAAATTAGGAAATCTGATATTGTTATAGTAATAATGATTGATATGGGAAGGATATTAACAGATTTATCCAATCCTGCATCAAGTTATAATAGTTAAAATTGGTCAAGATGGAAAATAATCTCGGCAGAAATTGAACTTTGAAACCATTGCAATCACAGTAATAAATATGTCAAATAGGTTTTAATAAAAAAGATTACGAATAATATGTAAAATATGATGCATTATTACACACATTTATTATAAATAAAATTTATTTATAATAAATGTATATAATAATGTATGTATGATAATAATATATTTAAAACAATGTATATAAGCATGATTTGAAAAAATTCGAATATTACAGATGTTTTGTCAGAGTGAGACGACATAACGGAGATCATAGATATGATAAAAAAAATATCAGTTATTATTTGAACAATATTACTGCTAAAAATGACAAACCATTTTCAAATGTAAAGAAAGTAAAGACTAATTAAAAGTTGATTAGAAAGTAAGGAATTGAAGTATCAAATATAATGTTGATTTATTTACTTTTACAATCTTTAAGGTACCCGTACACGTTGAAAACGTCAATTTCGACCAAAAATAATAAATTAATTTTATTCTTTCCTTAAATAAGGAATTTAAATAGCTTTAGTAAAGCAGGTTTATTTTTGTCTCTACGTTAATTAGATTCTGAGATATAAAGGATTTCGTAAAGATTAGGAAACCAAAAGTGGACATATTTAAAGGATTGGAAGTGGGCGTTCAAAGGGCCAGAATGATGTTAAAAATTAGTTTAAACAGTGTTTAATTTTGAAATATAAATTTAGTAAGCTTTTAAAAGATACATAAAATAATTACTGTTCAGGAAATTAATCAGAAAATCAAATAAAAAAATTAATCAGCAAATATGAGAATTTCTTATAAAGACACAATAGGTACAGGGAAGTATGCTGGTGCAACAACAACAACACTTTAATCTTTAAATGCGATTTTCTCAGAACTGGCTTTTACATATAATTTGCACGCTTCAAAAACGATAACTCAAAATATTTTTATAATATCACTTAAAATAACTTAAAATATTTATATAATATGAAATTTCATGAGCGTGATCTGTATATTGTTTTCTAGGGATTTTACTAAAAGCATTTTAATCACTAAAATATTTCCTAAATTATGGCATAGAAATTTTATCTAAAATTTCAGTATAAATATTTAACTGGCCGTAATTTTTTTATTTTTTAACAAAAACTTAAAATTTTAGTACATGCTCTAGATAACAACATATAGATTATTTGGTATTAATTTTTTTCAAATATGTTTAACAGTTTTTCATGTAGCAATTTTTAAAATTTTTAAAAAAGTGCTTAAAATTGTATACATATTTAATATTTCCGATGAATAAAATTGGAATATATTTCCGTAGAATAAAATTGGAATATATAAAATTTTAGTAGCTCAATATTAATGTTATCTAAAGTGAAATGAGAAAAAATTGTTACAATGTATATATGCAGTGTATTTTTAAAAAATGCTCTCAACGTGTTCGAGTACCTTAAATAATGCAAGAAAAATCAATCACAAATGTTTAGAGAATATAAAATATTTATGCAAATTCAAAAGCAATGGAAATTTAGATTCATTAAAATAAATTTCTTGATATAAAAACTAATTGATAACATATTTTGACAGTTTCATTTCATATAAATCTTTGTTTTTAGCCATTTTATTTCTTATTTTATTTTCATTATAAATAGAAAAGTAATTAAACCATAACATGGTTCTTGGAATTATTTTTTAAATTTTACTTCTTTTTCACTTTGGTTTTAAGAGTAAAATGGGAATAAAATATTTTTGTGTTAGGGGTCCTCAGGGTTTACCTTTAAAATGAGGGACTATATAGCCCAGTTATAAATAAAAAATTATTATAAAAAGTAATAAAATAACTTGAATATTTCATGTATTTTGTTTAAACTTTTTTTAATGTAGTAGAGATATAAAGGAAAATTATTTATTCATCAAAGTTAAATTTAATCAAACACTTTCAATAAATTTAATAAAATTATTTTTGCTAAATTCAGACATTCAAGTTAATACACTTCACAGAATTTGATTTTTATAAACTTAAAAAAGCTTATATAAAAAATTAAAAAAAATTTCGATTATAGGAATTTCTACTGAAATAAGTGCCACCTATCCTTCGCATTTTCTATCAAGAAAATTCGATACAAAAGTCCATTGATTCATGTCTTGAGACGATGTGGCTTAGCTAGAACCAGGTATTTTCTGATTAATGATAAGTTACATTTCTTTCAAACTTACTTCTTCAAATAAATGTTCTTGTGCGAAGAGCGAAAAGTCATACATCACACAAATCATAGATAAATGCTTCGGTGCAATCAACAGTGTAAAATTTTCCTGGAGAGAAAAACTTCGAACTGGAGCAGTTTCCTTTTCTTGCGGAAAAAAAAAAAAAAAAAAAGGAAAAATCAAAGACCCACGAATTTTTAATTTGTCTATTTTTTCCTCGTTTTCAACTTGATGCCGGAGTTCTCTTTTTGAAACAACTTCGTAATTTTAATTCTTCCTCGCTTTGATCTTTAATGTTTTTGCTTGCACTCGAGATCCATCACTTTGACAAGCCATCCAAAATCAGCAATATCATCTTATGTTCACTTTCCAACTAAAATTGTATCTCATTTAATAAGATCTTCCGACTACAAAGCACTGATTTTGTTCCTCAGCCTAATATTTTCATTCAATTAAATACGAAAAGAACAATGTAGTTATGTCTATTTTTAAGCAAAATTACTACACCAGAATCACATCGGTATTTGTTTTCGTCTAATGGGAGGAAATAGCATTCTAAGGATATCACAAAATATTAATATACATTTAACATAAATAACATATGTATAGTATATTAACTCATGTACGTCACACTTATTCCCCTTTATATAATTCATAACATCATAGCCAAACTAATATTTACGATTATGTTGTATCATAACAATATTAAAAAAAGCAGCATACGTGTATAAATTTCAATTATTTAAATGCTTTTTAAGGCGGAAAATTGCTAAAAATTTCGAAATTCAATAATAATTATTGAAGTCATGCAATATTTATAAAGACAATATTTTAAATTGTCTTAACTAAAACAACTTTTCATTTATAGATATATTTCTTTAATTTTACAAGCTCTACAACCATAAAATTTTTTTTTATACTAATGCATATTTAGAGACAACAGAATTGTTGAGAAAAAGATATTTGCTAAAGGATTATCGATGTTCGAGCTGATGTAAATAGGAGTCTCTAACTAAATATGTCATACATATTGCTTGTAAAGAGAACTTATGTTTTAAGAAAGGAAAAATTATTTAAATTAAAGAAATGTTGCTTGCATTTTCACCTCCAAAATAAAAATGAGCTATAAATTAGTCACACAAATGCACCCTTATCTCAAACAAATTTAAAAATTAAAAAAAAAAAAAAAAGTTCTGATAAAAAAAGCAAAGTTTAATATTTTATATCGTTCTCCAATATCTATGTATCAAAAAAGTTCTCTCCTAATTGTTCAAAGTGGTGAACACACTATATTTCTAACAAATATGGGTACATGGCAAACCACGCGATGGCTCAACATCAACATTATGAGGGGGAAAAAATTGGTGATCTTCCCTATCGCTGACCGCGGTAAGTGATGATTCAGTTCTTCCATCGCATGAAGTTCTTGAGCAGCTGGAGCTATTTTTATAAGTAAGAAAGCACTACCAATTATAAGCAAAATTAAATGGTGCGGCTATCATGATTACTTTACAAAATTATGATAAAAAGAAACAAATCAAAAAATCAATTAAAAGTATTTTCAAAAAGAAATACTTTTAATCCTGTTGATTTGTTCCTTTTATATGGCTGCATATATGCATTTGAACAATTTATACGCACAACAGATAACATAAATATCTATTGATTGTGAGAGGAATAATAAAACTATTCACGTCTTACAAATTTGCAGGACTAAAGTGAAATTACTGTCACAGCTTGTCAAGCGCAAAAAGTCGTCAAATGTGGTAACCGGGTGTAGCAATTTAAAGGAAAATCTATAAAAACCTCGATTTCTTATATAATTGTTATCCTTTTCGAAGAGTCGATTGGTGCCGATTATGGGTTGCTGATCAAGTTCCAATACCTGCGTCTCTTTCACTTGGCGAAAAAATTTTCGATAGTGGAGCTTAAAAAATATTAGATGGTAATAGGTTGCGAAAGACGCCTAAAAGCGCTCATCCGTTAATTTATATACGTAAAGATGTTAATGAAGTATCTCAATAGTAATGAATTGGAAAAAAATGAATATGGGAATCAAACCCAGTCACTATTGAACAAGGTGAGGTGCGTGTTGCGTTTTCTGCTTTCTAAACACTCCTTGATCGGGGTGGGAGTTTGCAAATACATGAGAATTATTAAAGAAAAATTCTCGATGTACAAAGACAATAATACTCGATGGAAAAATGCTTTGTAACAGTCTGATTACTAAGCTTTCCTCGAGAAGAGTAAAAAAATAATATTTTAAACATTTCTTTTAATTGGAATTTTATTTTAAAAATATATATTCGGGAAATAAACTATAAGGACTGACACACAGAATCTACATCTCAATCCTCAGAACTTAAGGTTATTTAATATATTATCTATATGTATAAATGCATTATTATTATTATTATTATTCATTATATTGAATTGTTTATTATTTTTGGGCATAAATCATTGTCGTTAATATATGCCATTTTGATTAAAAATTAAAGTGCGTTTTTCCACTCTTCTGTTACTTCGTGTACAATATAAAGATACAGGTTTCAACAATTAATTGATATTCACATAAGAAATTAATTTTCAAATAAAATAAAATCAGCACATTTTTTTGTTTCTTACATTTCAAGCAATTAACGTCAACGTACGAAAATATTAGACACATCGATTAGCTGTCCCGTACTTGCCCTGTCTGACCTAACAGAGATTCTATACAGAGGGGAGGGCATAAACAATACATACAAAGGCTTATAACCTGGAAGGGACCAATGCATACTCCGTATAATCCAAGATGCAAAATTCTGATTTTTTTTTTTTCCATGAAAAAATGTTGCCAAGATGACGTATTGCAAAGTGAGCGATGACCTAAATAGTAGGGTTTCGAAATTAGAATTTTCTGCATATTTCTTATAGGTCTCCATATCTATGATGTAATAAAAACCAGGTTGCCAGATACATAAGAAAATCCGCCAAACTCAGAATTTGGCATTCTGGATTATAATGTATCTGTTACTTCGCTTCCAGGATTTGACTACGTGTGAAGGGTAACAACACACGAAAGCTGCTTACAGATAATGGGCAATATTCACATGACATAAGCAAGAACCCCCCCTCCCCCCAAGTACCCAGGCCGACAGACTTAGTCCGAAACACTCATCACTCGTTGTTAAATGATGTTTAAATTGACTAATGATTAAGTTGATAAAATGACAAACTGAAGATCACCCACTCTAAAGGAACACATTCTCAACTACTGTTCCTGTACAGATTTCTTTTTAAGTATTTAGTATTGGATATTAAAAGTAACATGTGATGCATAACCATGGTAATTTATAAAAAATTCCTAATGATTTTGTTTACGTTGATCGTGTTTTGTTGAGATGATAAGAAATGTAAATATGTTCATTATGCCGATAGGTTTTCAGTTACCTATTTTTGCGAAACGGAGCGACTTAATTACTAGTCGATTGACCGTAATCAGTGAAAAGTTATAGAAAATTACCTCATAAATTTGAATTTTAGTTAAGTGAGTTGGTCAACACCCGATCGAACAGCCTTTCATCCAACGATGGGACACCCGTACTTTTTTTCTATTAATTTCATTGTAAAGTGTTCGAAATTAAGTTTTAGAAAATAGTTAAGTTTCGTAAGACTAAATAGAACACTTTTTAAATATTTATCATTTCTTGTGTATCTTAGAAGATAAATTATTTGAAAAAACTTGTTCTGATTTACTTTGAGTCTTAAATGGAATCAAATGCTTTGAATTTATGCTTGTTTAGTATATTTTAAATCATAAATACAAACAAATTTTTTGAAAACAAAACTTATATTTGTGTTATTTCATTTATTTTTAAGAGTAAAGTTTACAAGTCGTGAGGAATGCTGGAACCAAAACAGTGAGCTAGTTCAATATTTGTTTAGGAATGCAAGTTAGCTTAATGAGGTGCTGAATTTACAACTTGGCTCACAAATAATGTTTTGCTTTAAGATGACACTTTGCGAATTGAATGAAATTTAGTTGCAAGTCCTGTTATGGTGGACATATTTGAGTATGTTTCATTCTCCATGAAGAGTAAAGCTATTTGTTTAGTGAATAATTTTTTCTCCATTGTTGAGGGAAGTAATGATGCGTTAATAATATTCTCGCAATATACAGTAATACGATAATAATATCACAGTATAATACTGATATATTAATCAGTGATAACTGAGTGAAAGAGGTAATATATTAATAATGAGCAACATATTTTCATAAACAATGTTTTCGTATTACATCTTCAAAAAATCGTTTGTAATTTAAGTAAAGTGAAATTGTGAATCATATTACATGCAAAATAGATGAACATGTTTTGTTCTCGATGAAGAAAAAGCAATTTATTTAAATGGAGAAATTTTCTTAACTGATTATTGAAAAAATTACATCTCATCCGACCGAAATACAACATTTTATTGCAATGGTGAGGCATTTGCTCTAAACTTTCACTCTAAATTAAAGCATATTCGTAAATGAATAGTTTTGGGGGAAAATTATTGATACATACATTTTGAAGTTCAAGATAAAAATTAGATTCCCCTGAGCTTTGCACTAATAACAAGTTAGTTACACCGATGTTTATTTTCGTATATTTATCGAGACTCATAATAAAAAATTAAAAAAAAAATTAAAAAACATTTGTATTTGAAGTGCAAAATGTTATATTCCTAAAAGAATCATAAGCATAGTTTGGTAAAAAAAAAAAAAAAAGGGTTTATTAGAACGAAGTGTAAATCAAACGAAAGAGATATTTTTAACCGTGAATTCACCGTAAATGTTAATGGGATGTGCATGCATTTCCTGCGAACCCCACAGCAGATTGAGCGTCTATCAAGTGGACGAAGGTTTGCCTCCTGCGGCTGTTGCCACGTCTCATATCGATCCATTTAGGAGCGAGCTTGTTTGTCATAATAAATGGAAAAGATATTTAAGGATTATAGAATTTAATTAAAATTAGAATTTATATACTTTAAATTTTTTTAATATAATTTATTATATTAATGTTTGATTACTTTAAATTTTATTAACATGTAACAATAATTTGAAATTTAATGAGAGAAACTGAGACAACCAGCAATTTCATCATGGTACTCGCAGGCATCACAGCCATTTTTCTTTATTAATACAAAAAGGATAATTACTATTGTCATAACCAGGCATGGGCCAACTCTGGCCCGGCAGATGTTTTTATACAGCCCACTGATAGAATATTCGTCCGACGGATATTAAAAGAAAATATAATTTTATGTATCTCCTTTTCAATATTATATATCATCTTTATATTTCTTCAGCCCGTGCAATATGAATACTCTGATGTACTGTATTACACGAAAGTAAGGTGGCTTAGTGCAGATTGGATCGAAAATTGCTGGATAGAGCGAGTTTGGCAGCTGAAAGACGACATTGTGTCATTCTTCCATGAGAAACAGTGTTCTGCAGAGTGCGAAATGTTAGAAGATACAAAATAGGTTTCGGGTCTTCATCATATGAGCTACTTGAATGTCAAAACGTAAGGGAAAAATCAATTTACCTGGGCCCATCTCATCTTATGTAATTACTATTTCACTGTTAAAAGAAAATAATAATAAAGAAAGGAAAATAAAACTAAAATAAATTCTATTCATATGGACATGTATAAAATAATAATCTTGATTTTTATATGATTATCATCTTTAGAGAGAATAACTAAATGTCGTAGCATTTTCATTAGGTGACACTTTTTAAAAACAAAATTAAAGAATGTTTACTCATACAAATACTCACATATCCTAATAAAAATTATATAAATAATGTCTTTGCACTATATAAAAATTTCAACAAAAGAGCGCAACAATTAATGTAAACCATCCAAATGGTTACGAAATACTGAAACAAGTTTTTTTGTATCAAATTATTTTTATTCCAATTATTTCATGTTTCTTGTGAAGTATGTAATAAAAAATTGCAATTTTTAAAGAAACATTAATTCAAATTTGTATTTAATGAAGTAAAATTTCTACTTACAAATTTCCATTACAGAATTTTTTTGATATGTATGAGAATACATTCTGTTTGAATGCTGTAACAAAAATAATTGCAAAAGTATGAGATTACAAAGAAAGTTATATTATCATTACATACCTCAAAGAAAGATGTGTCATGAAATCAAATCTTTTAAGATCATTTAAATATATATAAAATATAACTATAACTAAATGTGATTTGTTAAAGTATTGTGTAGCACTTTTCTGGTTTTCTTTTTATGCTTTTTAACTGCAAGTTAATTTGTTTGCTGGGCAGCTAGCTAAGAACGACTTAGTATTGACACGACAAGAACGACTTGTCTGATGTCCCTAAGTTAAAGTCACAGTAAATGTAAAAAACCTTAAAAATTATGAAGATGGCTTGAAAAAACTGCATTTTGAGTTCAAACGCACATTGATTTTAAAATTTCAGTGCCATTTAAACAGAATTGGATATTTATACCATATCTTTCTACATAAATTGTGCAGCAGTAAGATAAGATTTTCAGCTAGAGTTAATTAAGTTGCAATCTAACAATCGTTTCAAGCAACTATTTCTAAACATGCCAAAATTATAGTTTTACAAATCATTATCGAAATTAAATTTCCCAAATATAATATCTCACTCCCAGCAAATCAGTGTTATGCGTTCTTCATCTTATATATGTGAACACGTGTTTTCCACTATGAACCTGCGAAAGAATCATTTCAGAAGTTGACTGACAGATAAGCATTCAGCTTCCTTAGAATCTGTACATCTCACTTGGAACCCCAATATAATTAAATATTCTCATCTCTAACCTCATAAGGAACTTTTGCTAGAGAAATCGAAATTTTACTCATTTCATTAACATATTTAAATTACAAAATTTGTATATTGCTTTTAAAATTATAGAAAAAGTTATCTTGACCCGCCAAACTTTTTTTTTCGATTTTTGGCCCGCGACTGAAAAAGTTTTCCCATCTCTGATAATGACTATAGAATCAGAGCAGAATTAACATTATGCTGACAATTGGTTCCATTAAAGTTTCCGATTATATAATTTCTCTATTATTTTGAATATTTACAGAAAATACAAGGTTTAACACAATATATACCTATTTACATTAGGTAAAGTGCGAACACTTGACCTCCAGAGTGCACCATATCAAATTCCAATTAATGAACATTTAGTAACAATTTCCAATTCTTTAATTATTTGAACAGATCTATTTATTAGTTCATTTATTAATATTTTTTTATCTTATTTTAACTATTTATTTAATTTACTTTTTTCTAATAATTTACTTGTTTAGTTGTTCATTATTATTATTATTTTTTTTATTTATTAAATTATTATATCTTATTCATTCATTGTTTCCTCAGTATCGCTTGAGACCTTCTCCTATTTGAAGAATCATTTATGTTGTAGATCAATTTTGAATTTATTAATGAATTCTAAATTTGTTATTGATTTGAGAAATATTTTTTTCCTACTCCTTAATAAAATTGGTAAATGTTATCAAATTAAATTCCTCAAAAATGTTTTCTTTTCGAAAGTAAATTGGTGCAACTATTACCGTATTTAAGTGACCTCATTGGAAAAATGATGTCATGTGTACATTTTAAACTGAAAACTTTTTAATGATATTTTGTTGTAATCGGTTTTCTGAATGTGGTTTTAGGATTTTGACCTTCAACTTGCTCATACTCTGCCTTTATTTAGTATTCATATCATCTGTTAAAGAAAACTGCAGCTGAATGCTTATTGTTTTAGCCTTCAGTTTTACCGGCCGTAAGATCGAATCCTACTTTTCGATTGGATATTCGTACTGATTGCTGTAAATCTCGATCCAGTTAGACTTTGCGTGCAAAATGTCAACGTATGACATCCACAAAACCATCTGCAGAAAAGAGAATAAAATAAACAAATAGAGCGTGTCTCACTTAGCTTTTTTCTAACACAGGGATAGCGAACCAATGGTACGCGAACTGCAAGTGGCATGTTTAAAAAAATTGATGGCACTCACAAAAACAAAATTATTTTTTATAAGTTATCTTTTTGATAGAAATTAATTAAAAATTATTAATCTGCATTTAATTTATGATATAAATTTGTAGTACTGAATACCTATCTGAGCATGTTAACCGGAACCGACAAATGATACATTTTATTATTAAAATATCGCATGAATTTTCTCGAAATATATAAAAATGCGCATTAGATAAAAAAAAAATTTGCGCATCCGGTTTCGCCTTATAATGTTATTGCATGTTGTTGCCGTCGCAGCGCTCGAATCAGACGACAGACTTAGACATTTTTAGTAACCATCGTCTTTGAAACTTCAGTGACTTGTTGAAAAATATAATCATTTATTGTAAATAGATATAGTGTTATTTTAGGTAAATATTTTTACATATTATTTTAAATTTTATATTCTGCATTTGTTTATAAGAACATATTGCGCCACAACTGAATTTTTAACCTGTAACAAGCTTAAGGTATTAAAAATTACTAAACTTAAAATTTATGTTGCTTATTTTCGAACAATAAAATATTTTAATGTTATGAAAAATTATTTTTGTTATGAATGCGTACTGTTGAAATTAACTAAATATGAACCAGATATTAAATCGTTATCATCTTGTGTACAGCAACAAAAATCCCTTTGAAAACAATTGTTTTTAACGTGAATTTTGTTTCTAGCATAATCCTTTTTGTAAAACATTGATTAATAAAAAATTGTTTAATTAAGAATTGCTTTTATTTGTTTATTTAATTATACTTACGTATAGTTTCACCACACTAAATTTCGAAGGAAATTATATTGTGGTACGTCACTCAGTTAAAAAAAAGAATTTTTAATGATTTGTGGTACAGACATCAAAAAAGGTTCGCCATCCCTGTTCTAACACATTTGGGATAATCCTCCGAATAGTTTTTGTGTGTTTTCTGTCTTGGTAAATTTTAGTGTCATTTCATTGATACATGACATTGCTTTCAGAAATATATCGCTTTCTTATTTAAGAAATCTTTGGCCGCAGATTGCTGTAGAGAGTAAGCGTTATAAAAAAAAGATGAATATTCTCACATGAGGAATGATCCAATCAGTAACATAGACGGTTTATCTCTTAGAAAGTAGTATATTTTAGTAATTCTGGTTTTTCCCTAAACGTCTTAAAATGTTAAGCCTTTTCTATTTCGTGATTTTACCCATTTTATTATTATTTTTTTTTATTCTAAAATTTGGCATTTCATCTTCTGTATAGTATTTATTTTTTTATTTATTTGAATTATATTGATGAATTTTGCCATTTAAATCTTCAGAATAATAAAAGCAGCCCTTTCAAAAATTATTTTCCAAAGAAAAAAATTTAAACAATTTTATTTAGTTAATTTTAATCTAACTAGCTTAATGGAAAATATATCAGATATTGCAATATGGGGACTCTATTTTGCTATTCTTTCCTAAAGTTTAGCTAAACGACAAAACACTGAACATAATTTTGAAATTCTAACTTTTGATTTGCTCACCTTCTGGGTGCAAGAGTAATGCTCTTCTACATTATAAAACAACGTTGAGAAAAGCATTCCACATTCTCTCTGAATGTCTTTTTCTCGTTATTAAGATTACGATTTTTCATCAGTTCTGCTGTGATTTATACCCCGAGTAGATCTCGATTGTAGGACAGATTCCAAAATCATCCTGAGAGCGAACATGAAGAAGGGGGGGGGAATAAAAATTTTTCGCTTAGTCATTTGCATAGAATCACGGAAAGGGCAGAGAAGAGAGTCGGCCCGGTTTATTTTTAATAGATGGACCTGCTGATAATAAGAGTGCAGTTTGGAAGGCCTCCAAGTGGTGCACTTTGAGTTACGCTAAATCTACTACAGCCTTCGCCATCGTTTTGCAAGTCAAGTCAATGGATGTACTCATAATACATAGAATTGGTGAATGTCATAAGCCGAAAATAAAGCGTGAAAAGTGTTTAAAGTGTTTACTACTTTACAATCAACTCTCTCAGCAAAGAAATTTGTACCCATGACAGTATTTTTATAAATATAGATTTAATCCTTACTGGTTTATTAATGATTTTGCTTACAAAGCGAAATAAATTTTTCAACTTGCGAAGGATTATTTTCTATATTTTTATACAGTTCCTATTATATTAAAAGGATTGCTATCCGAGAATAATTCTGCAAGTTCGCTTCCGCCGACATACATGTAGATATTGCATTAAATCCCATATAAGCATTCTTAGTCCTTTTTACTTATTCAGAAATGCTTTTCAAAAATCTGTACAACTTTAATTGAAGGAAACATTTTCTGCTAAAAGTGAACACATTTCTGGGGTGAGTAGACATTTCTGGGTCACGATATGTTTTCTATATGTCTTTCGATCCCCTTCATTGACAATCGAGAGTTCAATAAGAATATTTTTAGAACGTATTCGTTTTTCTTGAGTCGGCTTTCCATTGGAGAATTTTAAAACGCTCTCTCACGTTTTAAAATGTGAGAGAGCGGCAAAGTACCGCTCTCTTTTAAAGTATGCGTCAATCCCTTTTGAATAATCAAACTTAAGTCTCAAAGAATTTTAGAGTGTATACCCTTGTTTAAGGCAATGGCCCCCTGAATATCATTCGGATGGATCCCGGCCCATTGTTGAACTATGGGCAATGATAAAGCTGATGAATTGGTTGAGACGGGGAGCTTTGATAGAGCAACGCATAAATCGTCTTTTTTTTTCACACAACTAAATTGTTTATTAATGTGACTCTTAGAAAGACTTTTAAACAAGGCATGATTCAACGCGCTAGTAATAAGGAAACAGAATATTCTAAGGGAGAAGAAAACTGTTCCCAATTTTCCAAGAAAGACTACGGTGATTCTATTTTGAGGATAGACTAAATATGACTGCTTACAGGAACATCTCTCTATAGCACGCGTGCCGCAAGTGGCACATTTAAAAATTTTGATGGAACAAACAAAAACAAAATTATTTTTTATAAATTATCTTTTTGATAAAAATTAATTAAAAATTATTAATCTACATTTAATTTATGATATAAATTTGTAGTACTGAATACCTATCTGAGCATGTTAACCGGAACCGACAAATGATACATTTTATTAATAAAATATCGCATGAATTTTCTCGAAATATATAAAAATGCGCATTAGATAAAAAAAAAATTTTGCACATCCAGTTTCGCCTTATAATGTTATTGCATGTTGTTGCCGTCGCAGCGCTCGAATCAGACGACAGACTTAGACATTTTTAGTAACCATCGTCTTTGAAACTTCAGTGACTTGTTGAAAAATATAACCGTTTATTGTAAATAGATATAGTATTATTTTAGGTAAATATTTTTACATATTATTTTAAATTTTATATTCTGCATTTGTTTATAAGAACATATTGCGCCACGACTGAATTTTTAACCTGTAACAAGAGAGCTTAAGCTATTAAAAATTACTAAACTTATAATTTAAGTTGCTTATTTTCGAACAATAAAATATTTTAATGTTATGAGGAATTATTTTATCATTAAATCAGTATATGAAAATAACTAGTAAAATCACTTTGAATTAATATATTATTTTCTTGTGTTGGTAATATTTTTATCACTTTAATATGTAACGAAATAAGTTCTTGCAAACAAATGCAGATTATATTATTTATTTTATAACAATATTATTAAAATAGATGTATTTAAAATTATTTATTTAATTTATAAAATAAATAAAATTGCAGAAGATGAAATTCTAACTACATGGAATTCAATTTCTAACACGTTTAATTATTTAAAAATATTGGCAAATGCAATTTTATCAACATTTTCATCGACGTGGGAATATTAATCTGTATTTTTAGAGTTATATTTTATATAAATGAAATATAGGAATAGAATGACGGATGAGTCGAGCTCTGCACATGCGTACTGTTGAAATTAACTAAATATGAACCATACATTAAATCGTTATCATCTTGTGTACAACAAAAATCCCATTAAAAACAATTATTTTTAACGTGAATTTTGCTTCTAGCATATTCCTTTTTGTAAAACATTGATTAATAAAAAATTGTTTAATCAAGAATTGCTTTTATTTGTTTATTTAATTATACTTACGTATAGTTTCACCACACTAAATTTCGAAGGAAATTATATTGTGGCACGTATTGTAATTATATTGGACTATATAGTCCAATATATTATAATTATATTGGACTTTGATCCGGAAGGGGAGGAAATACAGTTTACTTGTATATGATATAATTAAGAGATTATTGTTTGAATTAATTTCTCCTGTACTATAATTCTTCAAGCCGATGATTTTTTTAAGATTATAGATGAATTTAAAAATAAAATTTTTAATAATAATAATAATAATTGTGCATGGGAATTTGAAATGGATAAACTATTTCATGTGAAACTAGTTTTAGTTGTAATACTTCAAACAGTAATTCTGTATGAGTTTTTAATTAACTATTGTGGCCATCATCATTGCTAGTTTTCAAATAATCTGGTGAAATGAGTCAATCAATTAATCAATTTGAAATCAATTAATTTGAAAGAAGTTTAAGCTGTTAAAAGAGAAATGTAAGATCATTCATCCACATATCCTTTTCTGCTCTATTGTTAGAGTTTAATCCAAGATAGATATGAAATCGATTTGAGACTTGTTCAAAGTAATGTTTTCTTTCAATACGAATTTAAATAAATGAAATTATATTGCTCGCAAATGTTTTCAATATGATCCATCTTAAATACAATACTACACTAAAACTTTTCGCACGAATGTATCGAAAGAAGTGATATTCAATACAAAAACTATGCTATTAAGTAGAAAATAATTTTTGATACCTTATTATTATAAATAATGAAGATGGACTTGAAATATTTCTATTTCTTTAATTTCAGATCTGGTAGTTTGTTATTTCATTTAATCTTCTTTGATCAGTGATAAGCCCTTGCAGTTTTTACTGAAGTTATTCTAAGGTCTATACGTCTAAAAGGACCAAAATATCTCTAACTTATAATAAAATTAACCTTTTTCTCTGCAACTAATATTCAAAGTGTTTATATGAATAATAACATTATCTGTAATTGAATTCCCCGACAAGCAGGTACACAAATGATCAAATTTCTTACTTTTCAGTAGAAAACTTATCAATAAAATGCAATTTTTCTTGTATCAGTTCCAACCCACCTATGTAATTCCATTCCACGAGATGGAAATATTTTAATGAGTTAATATATTTCAGTGTACATTCAAAGTCAAATCACCTGAGACTGTAGGTAAATTATTCAAGCAAACACTACATAAGCGCCGCATTGCTTCAGATCTGCATGTAAATAATACTATCTCATATCGAATGACGAGATAAAAATTTGGTGTTCTTTCACTACCGGTGATTCTCCCAATAACAAGTATTTTACTGTATTTTCAGTCCAATCTTCTAAAAATATTCTTTACATTATGATGATACTTTCAACATATCAGTGCATATTTGTGGGTTCTAATTTAAGCAACAGTTATAATAAGTTATCTTGTAGAATTGAATAATTAACGATTATTTTTTATCGGTGAGTAATAAAATCTTGATACAGGAATTAACTTCCAATTGCACTTCAAGAATACTGTTTTGATACGAGTTACACTATTGATGAGGAAAATAATAACATTTCTTTCCATTAGAATTTACCTACACTTGTTTTTATATAGTTTACCCTCTTAATCCTTAAGGAATTCAGTGCAAGACAAGACCACGGGGAATTCATTACCCTTAGAAAATATTGCTTGAATTTATTAAGTTTTTTTTTTATCAGGAATTCAATAATTTGCTTTCTTTATTTCTAACTTAAGTTTTCGAAAAAGGTTCTCTGGAAAATTCTTTACCACTATCCTTTATTGAGTCTTCATTATCAGTCGGCAAGTTCCAATCGAATGGGAGAAAAAGATTATTATAAATCGAAAACTACTAAAAACAACACTAATGGATTCCAAATTCTAAAATATTTCAATTGTATTGTTAAAATTAATTACATATGTTTTGAAAAACTACAGTATAAGATATAGAAGTAACGATTCATATAAAATTGCTAGCATTTTTGTATTGTGTTGTAATTAATTTCCCTGTTTTTTTCTACACATTAGACTTCCTATATAATTTCATGCTCTTCTGGAATTTTTAATCGCTCATATATATTTTTGTGAGGAATATATTTTATGCTATTATAATTATATATTATATACGAATATAATTACAAAATTAACCATGATATATTTTAACAATATGTTACAAATCACATTTTTCGAATAAATGATCTCTTTATGATGTCAACACACCTCATTTATTCTGTAAAAGTGAATCCAGAAATGCTGGACAGTAAACGCATCTAATCTCTCAAGAGGGGCCAAAAGAAACAATTAAATGACTTCGAAATCACAAGTGCCAAATTATAAGTTTAGACAATCGCACAAGATTTCATTTTTGTTATGCTCTCTTCCAGCTTAATGAAGAGATAGTCAAATGTTTTAATTTAGCTTTCATTTGCTGACATGTTGATGTTTAATTTAATATTAAGGAACAAGAAACATAAATAATAAGTATTTCTACCGTGGGTAAGAAGTCATCAGTATAATTTCGGCCTGAAATAGAGAACCATATTCTTAAAAATTTTCATTCTGTCAGATAATTTGAAATGATTTGTCATTACTTATATAACATTTTTCTGTGTGAAATTTGCAAGAATATATACTCGCACACATAATTATGTGTACCTTCTTGTTTAATATCGCTAATAATTTATTGCCTTAACCTTACAGATGATTCCTAAAATATTTTTTAATTGCTATCGTTTACCATTAAGATATAATTCATTGTGTAAGAATCCTTATCATGTATTCTAAGTATTGATGTAACAACAAAACGTTCCTGAGAAAGTGATATGGTACTCAGATATAAATAAGAATGATATTAATTGAATTATATTTACTTACAGACTTTTTATGACATCAAATATTTATGATTATAACAAAAAACTGCTTAAAATAAGCTTCAAATAATTCTTAAAATATAATTTTAAATTATTAATTTTTTATTTAATGCTAATTTGAACTGATGTTTATAAAAAGTTTCATAAATGTAAATAAAATAATAAAAATCATAAAAGTTGTTACCAATAATGAAATTATAAATAGTTTTATTTTTTAATTTTATTGTTGATAATAACTTTTATGTGTGTGTGATTTGAAATGTTTATGATTATAACAAACAACTATTCGCATATGAATGAAATTCTCGCTTAAAATGTAATTTAAAATAAATTATTATTTACTTAATGCAAATATTAACTGGTATTCATTAAACTTTTAATATTAATTTACATTATGATGTTTAACGCGATTGATAATTAAAGAAACCATTGCGAAGCAACTGAATAATTTATATGCATTAGTTGTTCATTTAAAGATTTAGCTGCATTTTTTTAGAAAAGTTGTTAGCTTTTCTTTATTTAGAAAAGTTTTTGCAATAAATATAACTGGGGTTATTAACAATGTTTTAAGTAAATTAATTTAAGCGTTAAAATTAATGAGCATAAGAATTAACGTTTCAAGTAAATTGATCGAAAGAGTGAAAACATTTTAAAAGTTTATTAATGTAATTATCATAAAACTGGATTATTTTCCGAAATAAAACTGAATTATTCTTTTAAACTGTTCAATAAATATTTTATATATAATTAAATCATTTTTAAAATATCGGCTTATTTCAGATGAGCTCGAAAAAATACCAACTGAAATCTCATACTAAATTCTAGAAACAAATAATTTTACTTTTTTTAATTTTCAGTTACATTAAAAAAAAATTAATTTTCGGCTGCATTTTAAAATAATTAACGTATTTCCTAGTAATCTCAATTCCTTGAAACTATTTATAAAAAAAAATTTGTTTGCTAAAAATAAAAATACCATAAATATGTTTCGATACAAACTGATATTCGTGGTAATTCAAACCATTCGTTTACTATTAATAAAATGAACCGCGTACATTTCATATTGCTAATTGAAAGTCTGGTATTTGAAACAAAGCCTTACATCGAGTAAACTTGTCGAAATTTAATTAAATTAGAAACCACGGATGATATAAACGAGAGGGAAATTTGATGAGTGGCATTCCAATGAACAAGAATCTCAATCTCTCCCACAGCCATGGAAAGCTAACTTTCTACTTTTATTACTATGTTCGGATGTATGTGCTATGCATTTTATTTACTTTGATGTTAAAACTTGGTGAAATTATTTCAGTGATCAGGCGAGTCATCCTATTATCAGTGAGGTTGTCTCTTGCACTGGATCTTTTGTTTCTTTTTTGGTCGAACGCCACAAACAGCGGTAAGTTGTGCTTCTATTTTATCATTTATTTAAAAACTACTTGTCAAAATTTAGAAAATTTACATTATTCTAAATATATTTTAGAGTAAAATAATTGGATAAACCAGATAAAATTCTATTTACCAGTTTTCTTTTCAGTGAACAGGCATTTTTGGCGAAAACTTAGAGATTACAAAGCCAAATTCTAATTACTGTTAATCGTGATAAATTTTATTTCAGTAGCGTAAAAAATTCGTTATCCTTTTAGAAACGTAATGATAAGTTGTAATTGGTGACAATTTCAGGTCGGTTGTGCCATTTGGCAACTTTATCGTCAGAACTGGCAAAATGGAATGGTAACAAAAATTACACTTTTTTAATGATAATGCATTAGCAAATACGAATGACAACCATTTATAAAATAATTTTTTCGCAATTAATATAGTCTACGTTAAATGAAAATTACATAATCTTAAGTTTGTGTGTGGTTAGTGTTATTAAATTTGTACGTGGCTCAATTTTTAATCTCTCCGAGAAAGATAAAGTAGCAAAAGCAGTAATCATTTGGAAGAATTAGTAACTTAAGCAAAACCAATATTTAAAAAATGTAAAATTTTCACATTGTTTTCGAACGCGAGAATTTTTTTAGTTTGTTTCCTTATGTTCTCCAACCTTCTAGACCTTTCTTTGTTATGTTAATTAGTTGTTTCTCGAATATTCTGTTACTGTATAAAAGCTTATACCCACCGTGGGCACTTCTCGACCTTGTAAGGTTACAAGTCGCTACTTCCCTTCAATAAACTTGTTTGTTAATTTAAAGTCAACGGTGTGTTCACTTAAATCTTCGTGACAAATTTGGTGGAAGCGCCGGGTACCGATTTCACCATTGTGGATAATTCTGAAAGTATTCGCAGTCTACGTTCTCTCTACGTTCCAGAACGTAGGAAGAAGCGGATAATGGTCGAAGATACGAAGCCTGTCGAGGTAACTCGTACCCACCAGCTACTAAGGAGCCTATCGACCTGCCGTGGAGAGCCTGGAGATGACCCTCGGAAATGGCCTGAATACGATCGGGTGGCCAAGTTCAATACATGGGATGAAATGATGTTCTTTGCGGATATCTATTTTTTCCTAGACGGTACGCCCAAGCAGTGGTACATAAATAATGAGGATGCCTTGGACTCCTGGGACGCATTCAAGAAAGGTTTAAATTAACCTTTTGGTGATCATCAGAAGTACACCAAGAAGGCCGAAGAGCAACTGAAATATAGGGCTCAAAAGGCAGGCGAGAGTACGCAGTCCTACACTCAGAGTGTTTTAGAGCTCTGTCATGTGGTCAACCCTTCGATGTCCGACGATGAGAAAGTGTCGCACTTAATGAAAGGCGTTGCTGAAGATATTTATCAAGTGCTCTTAATGAAAGAAGTTAAGACTGTGGCTGACTTCATCAAGTGGTGCAACTACATTGAGCGGAAAAGAGTTGGTCCAAGAAGGTATCAAAGACTACCAAATGTCGTACGACCGTCATCCAAGATGAAGTGGAAAGAGTTTTGGCACCAGTTGTCGCAAAGTCTACAGGCACCCAACGACGTCCCACTTATACAGCCGCTGTGACGAGGGAACCTAGGAGCCCTGTCCAGAAATCAGCGCCGCAGTCAAGGAAAACTGACCTTTGGAGAACGGCCGACAACAGGCCAGTTTGTTTCCACAGTGGACGCCCTGGACACGTAGTACGCTATTGCCATGAGAGGAAAGCCGTTTTTGACAATTATCTAGCCCGCCGACAGAACTTCGACTCGCTGACGCTGAAGAAGAATTTCGCCGACCAAGCCTCGTACGCCGTTCTTCACTTAGTCCTGTTAGAGACCCATCACCGACCCGTCGTTCCCCATCACCGTCGCCATATCGTCGATCAAATCGGTCTTCAAGCCGTAGAAACGAGGAAAACTGAGCACAGCGGCCTCTCAGGGAGGTGAGGCCGCATGTAATGAAAATCCTCCATCAGCCGCGGAGATTACTGGTAACCATCTCGATGACACGGTAAATAATCAGCCGATCCGTGCCCTAATGGATTCGAGAGCTTCATTTTCTGTCGTCGCCGATAAGTTTCGTCCTTCCTTAAAGAAAGTTATGTTTACTGACGCTAAGAACACTATACTGAAAGTCGTTAATGGCAGTTTTGTTAGGCCAGTGGTAGAATGTGTTTTGCGTGTCGTTATAAACGGACGAGAGATGCTTCGTTCTATGGCATTGTAGTCACGACGTAATCCTCAGCTGGGACTTTTTGGAAGCTTCTCATGCCGTGATAGACTGTGGCCGGAGTGAACTGTTGTTGGAAGATACTGACCTAGAAACCACTGCGCTACACGCTTGGAAGCTGTATGCCACGAAGCACTACCAGCTTCAGCCACGCTCATTGACGAGAATATCCGTATCAGGACTAGATGTCGGAAGAAACATAAGCGTAATCGTAGACAGCAATAGACATTTGCTGCTTGAAAGAAACCATGCTGTACCATCCATGGTATCCTTATACCATAATAAAAGAAGTGAAATTTGGGTTGCCAACATGCAGGCCAAAAATCAAGTCATTCCTAAAGGGATGTATATAGGTTAAGCTGAGCTCCTGGATGACGGGCATGTATGCGAGATTGCTGACACAACAAAAAGTACAAGTACACTGCAGGAGCCAACGAATTCCAGTATAGATTATACAATAATGATATTCCCTGAGTTCAGCAGCGAAAGAAAACGCAAATTAACCGAGCTCTTACAAGCCTTTTCTGGAATCTTTACAAAATCTAACTAGTCGTCAGACGCAAAGACAAATGTGAAACACAGGATCAATTCTGGTGATCATGCTCCAATCTACCAAAGAGCTTACGGAGCTTCACCGACTGAAAGACTCATAATTAGAGAAGAGGTTGAGAAAATGCTTGACCAAGGTATTGTCCAGCCATCTGAGATTCCCTGGGCATCCCCCGTCGTACTCGTGAGAAAAAAAAGATAAAAGCTGGCGTTTTTGCGTAGACTATCGAAAGCTGAATAGCATCACGAGGTAGGATGTTTATCCTCTGCCCCGGTGACAATACTCTAGATTGTTTAAAAGGCGCTAAGTTCTTTTTTTTTTTCATGGACCTCCGATCTGGTTACTGGTAGATAAAAGTAGATGAAGCGGATCGTGAAAAGACGGCATTTATTACCCCAGAAGGCTTATGCGAATTTAAAGACATGCGGGTCGGACTCTGAAATGCCACAGTGACTTTTGAAAGAATGATGGATAATTTGCTACGCCATCTCAAATGGACTATGTGCCTGTGTTACCTGGACGACATAGTAGTTTTCTCAGAAACTTTTGAAAACCACCTTATCCAGTTAAAAACAGTTCTGGAATGCATTCAAGAAGCTGGACTCATACTTAACCCCAAGAAGTGCCTTTTTGCTTCTCAAGAAGTGAAAATACTAGGCTATCTCGTATCCAGTAACGATGTGTGTCCAGATCCCGACAAAATGAAAGACGTGAGCAACTTTCCTACTCCACAGAACGTACATGACGTACGAAGCTTTCTTGTACTTTGCTCGTACTTCCGAAGGTTTATTAAGGGCTTTTGCTATCTCGCTGAGCCCTTGCAATTGCTGTTGAAAGGCGATGCGAAATTTCATTGGGGTCCTAAAGCGATAAAGGCTTTTGAAATCCTGAAGGTTTACATCTGATCCAGTATTGGGGATATTCGACGAAAGGTGCCATACAGAAATTCGTACAGACGCCAGCGGATATGGTATTGGAGCAGTTCTGGATCAAAAGGCCAAAAAGAATTATTCTACTACAGAATGGGAATGCCTGGCCATCGTATGGGCTATCAATAAATTCCGGCCATACCTGTTTCGGAAGACATTTTACCATTGTTACAGATCATTATTCACTCTGCTGGCTTATGAATCTTAAAGATCCCTCAGGCAGACTGGAAAGGTGGGCTCTTCGACTCCAGGAACACGAGTTTTCAGTAAAATACAAATCTGGGAGGAAGCATAATGATGCCGACGCTCTCTTGAGAAACCCAGTGGATGAAGAGACTGAGACGCAAGACCAATTTTTAACTGTAACCACGAGTATAGACCTCGCTATCGAACAGAAGAAAGATCCAGACATGGCAAAAATAATTCTTCCGCAGATCGGTTCCTCTACCAAGGAGAAGAAATTTGAGTTAATTGACGGAGTCCTATGCAGAAAGAATTTTGATCCAGCTGGGAATCCATGGTTACCTGTCATTCCCAAGCATCTACGAGCGGACATACTTAAACATTTCTACGACGCTCCTACCGCAGGGCATCTTGGTTTCGCGAAAACGTACGACAAAAACAAACGACAGAATCAAGATTTTATTGGCCGGAGATGTACCGGAATGTTGTTCGGTACGTCATTCATTGTCAAGAATGCCAACGGAGGAAATCAGTTCCGCAACTACCACCTGGACGCCTGGTTTTCATCCCTCCTACTGTCACACCTTTCCACTGCTTTGGGATACATCTGCTTGGGAGGCTCCCTAAGTCTTCCCGTGGAAATAAATGGATCGTGGTCTGCCCAGATTAGTGTACACGCTATGCAGTAACCAGAGCCTTACCAATTGCTGAAGCCGAAGAAGTCCCCAAGTTTCTGCTCGAAGAGATTCTTCTAAGACATGGAGTTCCTCGAGTCATTATTACCGATCGTGGTGCCCGTTTTTCAGTCCAGATTTGTTTCCGTACTAGTCGAATTGTGCCATATCGATCATCGAATGACGACGTCTTATCATCCCCAGACGAATGGATCGACGGAGCGCTTTAACAAAACTCTAGCCGGTATGTTCTCCTTGTACGTTGATACCGAACAGAAAAACTGGGACGAAATTTTGTCATTTGTGACGTTCGCTTATAACACCGCTAAGCAGGAGACAACAGGATTCACGCCGTTCTACCTACTCCATGGACGTGAAGCCGAAACAACGCTGGACACAATGTTCCCATTCTGCTCTGATGATGCAACGGACGATTACCTAGCCAAGACTATTTCCAGGGCAGAAGAGTCGAGACAATTGGCCAGAACACATATTCAGAGAGCGCAAGATAAATACCGTCGACGTTATGCTTCCAAACACCGAATGGTGTCCTATAGTCCTGGAGACCTCGTATGGGTTTATACCCCAGTCCAAAAAGTCGGTCTTTCCGAGAAGCTATTAAGGAGGTATTTTGGGCCCTCTCAAGGGCTGCGCCGTTTATCCGACGTCACTTACGAAGTGCAAGATTTTGATCCTGCCTCCCGAATAAAGAAACTAAAGGATGTTTTCCATGTTTTGCGTATAAAGCCGTACCATGATCCGACGAAGCAGACCGACATTGAAGACGGACGAAATCAAGGTGTCGTTCTTCCGGAAAAGAAGGCGAAAAAGTTTACAAAGGATCTTTAACACTCTCAAGATCCAAACAGCAGCGAGACGTTGTCTTTTTGAGAGAGGAGCAATGCCGCATAGAGAATACAAACAAGTTCAGTGGCCGAGTGGTCAAAGCACGAGATTCAAACCTAGAGGATGCGGGTTCGGTACAAGCCACGGCTGTTGTATCCAAAGTACGGATTTCTTTAGTTTGTTTCTTTATGTTCTCCAACATTCTAGACCTTTCTTTGTTATTTTAATTAGTTGTTTCTCGAATATTCTGTTACTGTATAAAAGCTTATATCAACTAGTCGTGGGCAACTTCTCGACCTTGTAAAGTTACAAGTCGCTACTTCCCTTCAAAAAACTTGTTAATTTAAAGCCAACGGTGTGTTCACTTAAATCTTCGTGACAGTATCTTCTTTTCTGAGTACATAACAATTCTGAATTTTTCTCCACGAAAGAAAAGACCAAAAAAGTGCAAAGACCAACATGAATGACTAAATGGCTTTTGGAAAATTGCTGCCTCACTTTTCACAAAGAGGCAATTTTTCAATAAAGCAACAATTTTTGCTCAAAATTGATTGACTTTGAATGATGAAAGTAGTGATCACCAAATATATATATATATATATATATATATATATATATATATATATATATATATATATATATATATATATATATATATATATATATATATATATATATATATATATATGGATGGATTTGTGTGTGTGTCTATCCAAAATAAAGTTGTTATAATATTTTTTGCATATATGTTGATGAAGTCTATTTGTTAATAATGAAGAAATGAAACAAATTTCTTTCAATTCAGCTGATTCGAAAATTTGGTGTACGGCAGGAAGATATTCAAGTTCGCGTTTTTTGAGGATCCTTCAGTTATTTCCTTTTAAAAATTTTAATAATGAAGAAACTACTTGGTTAAACTATGAATAAATTGTTCTAATCATTATTCGAGTTCAATTGCTTTTATCATTTTTTATAATGAAAAGAGATAATTACTTTTCTTTTAATTTCTCAAATAAATAAAATGGTTATGGTTTCAAATAGTTTTACTGATCAGTTTGTAAATTTGATAGTTTGTTTAACTGTTAGTTAATTTGAACCCTTGAAGGCATATTTAAAATCCCAAAAATATTTCTAATATTATGAAGTAATTTGTAAAATTATACAAGCAACAAAATAAAAAATATTTCTTTTAATTCGGCCTCATTACGTATAAGTTAAACGATTTTATTAAAGTGTGCATCAACTGTCAGATTTTCGTCATTTAAGTAACCAGGAAACAGTTGAAATTTTTGTGTGTTTAGAATACTTAATAGAGATAAAACTTTTGTGTAGAAGGATTTTTTTTTTCATTACTAAGTACACACGAATTTTCGTTAAAAAAGAAAATATATTTTTGACTACGTATCCTTAAGTGTTGTTCCAACTGTTCATCACCACACAAAAATCTCTTTCAAAAAATAAAAACTTTGGATACCTAAACACTATTATTAGCAATAGTATTCTAATAATTACATTAAAAATACTTATAAAGAATATTTTTTTCATTTATTCACACATTCAAGTTTTTATAACTTTTCTTCCCTCAATGAAATAGGAAATTTTGTAATACAGATGATTAAAAAAGCTGGATTTAATGAAAGAATTTTAGAAAATATTTTTGTGAACATATTATTTAAATTTATTTCTTCAGCTGATCATTATAAAATAAAAATATCTTGCTAATTTTCATTGGATTTATCAAATATTTTTAATAGCAATGTGATTAAAGTAATTGATATTTATAAAGTATATTTTTGTAAACATAAACTGTCTTACAAGAAAGAATTTTTTTAAAATTTCTACATGTTAATTTTATATTAAAATTTTAAACTGATAGATAATTGTCTTTTTTGAGTGTTAAATTATTATTTTACAGTTCTAAAATAATTTACTTTTCATATTAGAAACATCTTATTGAAAATTTCAATTCTTAGCTTAAATTTTTATTTCGAAAACTTATTAGATGAAAAAAACATAGCATTGTGCCGATTTATAATGTATGTTTCATCAATGTGAAACCATTAACTGTAGCAATCGCATAAGGTACTGAGGATTATCATAAGCAAAAATAATTATTGGAATGTTAAAGGAAATATTTAACTCTAAATTCTAGAGTAAATAGTAAATGATGGACATATTAAGTTGGAATTACTAATAAGCCTAAAAGGAAAAGATAACTAAATTATCGATTAATCACTTAACTATATTTTCGTTATATTACCTGTCGATTATATTTTGCTATCTATTATGCTTAGTTAACAAAAGGATCGTTTTAGATTGAAAATTCGGAGCTAATAGATATTTTGCATCAGTACAAGCTTCCTGGGAAAATTATAAATGTTAAGTTGTTAGCGTATATTGCAGTAATACAATGTGTTATATACTACGTGCACTCACTTAACCCAATATTTCATAAAGATTACTTGTGCATTTAGTCATGTCAGGACGTTTAAAAAAAATACTGCGATTCATAACAAATAACAAATAAAATTTATTGAATATTGAGCTTAGCCATTCTCCGACCGCATCTCACGGTGGACGTACATCAACTCACTATATTTTGCTGTTCGCCCTCTAGTGGTGATTTTACATTTCTCATAATATCTTGCTGATTGGATATAGATATGGTTCCATTCGAATTAAACGCCTGCCAATGAAATATTTTCAATTTTCAATCCATAAAAAACAAAGTGAGTTTCAATAAATCTCATTCAGGTAATTATAAGCAAACATTTTTCAATTGATTTTTGTCCCTTTATCATTTTTGTTTGTATGTATGTATAACTGTATCATGTCATTTATATTCATTCTCGGAAGTTAAATTCTGTTTGTGTGCTAGTATCACTTGAGAAAATATTGCCAGTTTTATAGAATGATATCTGATTCGAACTATGCGAAAAGGAATTATATCCATAATAAAAATGTGTATTCCACGTGATTTATATTTTTGATTTCATTTGCAGTAAAAATAAATAAATAAATGATATAGCGGCAAGGAAAAATTAACATATTATTAACGTTATGAACACAAATTACTTTCAGTTATCAATAAGTGAGTAGTAAGTAGAAAAAAGTATTTATTACACATTACTAGCGTGTATAATTCAAATGAACTTTACAAATATATTAAGATACAGGATATAATAGAATATGACCCTCTATAATAATCGCTATCATACATTAAATATGTCATATTTTTGTTATAGCTACCTAGGATTACATAAAACTTTTAGGAAGAAAATATTTGAAAAATAATTCGATATTGAGTGTGTTAAAAAATTGCAACAAATACTATTTCTGAGCAGAAAGAACATTCGTAAAGTAAACTACAAGCTTGTTTCTTCGGGTGATATCGACTCTAAATCAAGATGAAACTATTCTGAGGTGATTAGAGAAAAAGCGGATTCCATCGTAAATTAAAATGTTTTTTATACTTGACAAGTGCTAAGGGGAGGAGTAATCAAAGCAGATTCCTGAATAAATTAATAAGAAATAACTTGGCAATGCAAACTCACGAATTATATCAAATATCTGGCCTTCCGCTTCTACAGAAAAATATACAATATCAATAACACTGAAATTCAAACAATTGAGAATTACAATCCATATAATCTAGAAAATTTTCACACGCCTACATCATTTCTCCGATTAAGCCCCCACCACAGACATATAACCCTCCAATTTCATAATTTGTTTTAAATAATCTTTCAGAATCGACTTTTTTTTTTTTCGGTGGCCTGATGTCGTACATCCTGGTGGTCGAGGTTACAGTTATTTTTTGCTTGAATATTTGTAAATAAACATTGTGTTAACTGCCTATCCTGGTAATCATATACAACCAAGTGTTTCCAAGAAATATTAATAGTTTATATATAATTAACAATTGTTTATCATATATAATTTGGGAATTTTAATTATCCAAAAACTTAATTATTATATAAATAATACTAGTCTGTATTGGAATGTATACATTAATTTTAAGATAATGACCGTGCAAATTACACCAGGGAGTATTTTGTGTATTACCTTTCAATTAAACTGTATTACGGAATGTAACCACCCATGAACATGGATACATAGCGGTGCAGGCGAACTCTGGACTGTACCTTTAGGTTAACGGGTTCTCCTATCACCAAGTTTTCCGGCGAATTCTTCCTCGTTTGCCCCTGGTCTAAGGATTCTACTCTTGATGCTCCAAGGACTAAAAAAACTGTTATTATTTGCCAACTGGTATCTTTGAATTTGCATGTATGACACCCATTAATAAGTTTGCTAGTATATCTCGAAGCATTAAAAGGAAATATCTCGAGAAAGTGAAGCATTCAATCATGCTATATGAAAAACAATATCATCGCAGACATCAAAAAGAGCTCACTAACTGAAAGATCATTTAATAAACATTGGATCGGCTTCTCAATTGAAGCCGAATCTAGATTCATTTTACTAACTTGCTGTACGAATTTTCCATGAATACGGAGAATTTTCAACTGACGCTTTTTCAGCTTGGTTTAAATAGCCTTCATATGAAAAAAAGAAAGCGTCATGCAAAATAAGTTCCTGTTAAGAAATAAATTTGTATTTTGATTTTAAATTAACCTCTCGGTGTTGTGTGACTCGAGGAGAGGAAATAATTCAACAATGAGATTTGTATAATTTATTTCCTCTTCTGTTGCTTAAGTGGCAATGTTTTCATTAATCATTTTCCAACAAAACATTGCTCACATTCATTTGAAAAGAGTGGTCAAGAATAGTTTATAGCTTCTGATAACCCCAATATATTCCCTTTATTTAAATTTAACTAAACATTTAAGATATTGCTAAATCTCAAAATTTGATGGAAATCCTGATTGTTAAATATAAATTAGATAACAGTTATTTAGATATTTGGATGAGTTAAAAGTCCATTTTCTCCTTACGAGTTAAATATGCCTCAAAGCTTTTATTGACACTATATGTTTATAGTACAACATATATTGCATACTTCATGTTTCTTATATCTTCAAAAATGCGCAAGAAACACTAAAACAAGGAAATACGCATACACAAGAAACACCAAATGTAAACTTTTAATTACTTATGCCAATGGTACCAACACAATGCGCATTTTGACAATAAATTTATGATGATATCCGGTGATCATCTTGGATTCATTAATAACATTGATACAAAAAAATAATTTCAATATTTAAGATGCGCGAGATTTCAATAAAATTTAAAGTGAAAGCGTGACTACAGAATAAAACTGCCATTGTACCTCATCAACTCATGATTTTTTTATTCAAGGAACTAAATGATTGTATATATATATATACAATCATTTAGTTCCTTGAATATGTGTATTAAGTCATATTCATAAGTAATTAAAAGTTTACATTTGGTGTTTCTTGTGCATGCGTATTTCCTTGTTTTAGTGTTTCTTGCGCATTTTTGTGCCCCAAAATAACCGCATAAACTCTCCACATCTAGATTCCTCATTGGGAATACATAAAAACTGCCCAAAGAAGCGTTTCTGTGTGATAATAGTTTACGAGAAAAATACAAAAAACAAAGCATGACGTCACTACCCGGGTGCAAGGGGAAAAAAAAAACACTTTATTGTACATATCAACAATATTATTTTCATATCTTTCCAGGCGATAATGTTTAAAACGTTCACCTCGCATATCTATGCCATGGAATGACGTTAAGCCGCCGGTAAACAGGCAGGGCCGCACACTGAGGGAGCACGTCTCCCACGTGCACTTATTGCTTTCCGATAGTGTTACGAAACGCTAGTGACATGTCGAAAAAGTACTACACACTAAAGCGATGGATGCAAGATCTCACACATCCGCAGTACATCGGAGCGGATATTGTTTACATTTCTACTCTTCTGTTCCAGCGTTTACTTCTCTTTCGTTGTATTCAGCCTCTCATTTGCCTGGGAACTTATGTGGCCTCTAAATCGTTGCCATTGTTATTAAATATTAGAAGTTTGATAAAGGAAAGAAAAATCCCAAAGGATATATTCTATTACAAAATGATATTAATATGACTTTTATATTGTAAACACAAAATATAATTTCATTTTGTCTCGCATTTGAAAAATAAAATTACCTCAATAGGCAAGATATAAAACTTAAGAAAATGTTTGATTGTTATTTCAAATCACAACTGATTTCTATTGAATGTTATTTACTGTACTTTCAGAACAAAGGCGCATTCTTCCAATTTATTAATTAACACAACACTAAATTTACACTGTTTTCTTGAGGTTTAAGTCCAACTAAAGTGGCATTAAATACACAAATTGAAATTCTTTTTTATAAAAAATAAGTAAATTTGCTAAGGCAATAAATTTATTGTTTGATATAAAAATATAAACTGAAATTAAGTTTCATTTCTTTATGTAACATAAATATAAAAAAAATTAAATAAAATGTACTTTCCAGTACTTCTCTCTCTCTCTCTCTGTTGTGTATAAGATCGTAATAATCTCTTGCTGGGGCATGTTAATTATAAATGGTAATAATTTTAAATGCTTTTAAAACTAAAAATCATAAGTATTAAATACTAACTAAAGACGTTTTTTAAAGGAACAAAAAATATTCTCTTTATTTGGTAACTTTCTGATATTTCTCAATAAATGTTATTTTAATGTTTCTTCAATTCATGAACTCAAAAATGACATCAGAAATATTTTTTAAAACTTATTTTTAATATATTAGAATTTTTTTTATTTATTTTAGTTACTTATTTTTGATATGTTACCTCAGTAAAAATTAATACATATATGTGCATTGTAACATATTAGTTCAATAGGAATAAGTTCAAAACTAAAAGTAATTAAATAATATATGTCAATTCGAATCATTAAAAAAATTATACTAAAATCATTTTAATATAAAATAACTCAGCAATCCAAATAGTAAATCTTATAATTTTTTATGTTAGTTAAAAATTAACTTGAACAATATTATAATAATGTACAAGAAGATATGTGAAAACTAAAGTCCATAACAACTCATAAGGATAGAGGTTCTTAATTGTACTATAGTATTTAAACTATTTTTAATAAGATTATTTTAATTATATAATTATTTAAAATTTAGAAACTAATAGTACAGAAACATCTATGCGTTTAAAAAATTTAGAAAAACTCTTCTATAAAATTTACTTCATAAGATAATATATTTCAACTGCAAATACTTATCGATTAAGAATGTTTTGCACGGGAAATTTATTGATTTTATCTAAATTTCGTAAAATTTTTAAATTACATATTTTAAATTTACATGTAAGCAAACTACAAATCATTAAAAATTAGAATAAAAGTAACCGGAAAATTTCATTTCAATAGGTATTTCCATCAAAAGGTTTATTTATTTATTTATTTATTTTTTTTTAAATTATTATTATTAGAATAATTTTCGCTAAAAACATATAATGCAGGAAATTTTTTTTACAAAATTGATGAAACTGGTTAAATGCAGCATATTCTCACATTTGTGAACAATGGAAACTCACTTTTGAAGAAATGAAATCAAACACAAAGAAATACACATGCAAGCGACAAGCGATAAAAATAGCGCTAGTCACAAATGGTAGACACCTGTCATTTTAGTGACGCTGACACGTTCACGATAAATACTGCGAGAATTTTCGTCATTAGTAAAAGTCTCCTAGAAAAAGGTAGAACAAGCCACAATGCTCATTTCGTGACGTCACGAGTGGGGTACATTTTGAAACCACTGGAGCCGATATAGAAAACATAAGCGAAATTTCAAGAGATAAAATTAAGTTTAGATACAGTTGTTGTGTGAATGCCTATTGATAATTAATTTTTGAAAAAATTTATTTAAAAATGTTTTTAAAAATTTATATACGAATTAGATTGAGATACTTGTTTGTTGTAATTAATGATACAAACTTCTACATTAATATGTTTAACTAATATTTTAAAAGAAAAATGTGTGTCATACTGATATTATAAAAACAAAAATCTAAGAAAATAAAAATTAGATATCCTGAAGCTAAATGTGTTTGAAATATGTATATTTCCTGCATTAAGATTATTCATGTGTTGGATGTGAATACTCTAAAAAATCGCTGAATTTGTACTTTTAATTTTAAAATACTTTATCTTCTGGTAAAAAAAAAAAAAGTATAGGATTTCCAATTGCTTCTTTTTATATTAAAAATGCCAAAAGATTTTATATTTTATGAGAATGAAAAAATTTAAATATTTTAAACAGAAGCCTTGAAAATATTGTTTATATTTTGTTGATTTGTTATGATGACAGATGAATTAATAAATCTATAAATTATAATCCATTTTCTCATTTACAAATTAAAATTACATAACTAATTTGTAGCTTGTAATAAAATGTAAAAAAATTAATACTTAGATTACCCATCCATGGAATTTTATGTATCATATTTTTAGAATCATGTTAAATAAGTACAACTTAATAGCCTTATGAAAATATGCTTTAGAATACATATAATCCAATGAAGGTAAATAATTAAGAAATTATAAAATACAAATTTACATAAATTTAGGAAATGTAATTTTTAAATGTTACAGATTTAATTAAAAAAATATTTTTATTTTATTAGAAAACATGTATTTAAATGTGTGTGTTTGATGTCAAATATAATAATAAGTTTACAAAATAATTCAAAGGCAGAAAAAAATATCTTTATTCTAAGAAATATATATAATTAAAACAGCAAAGATAACATTTTTATAATCAAACCAATTATGCATATATGACATACTTCTTAAAAAACTAAACAAATTGAGAAACTGAACTAATATAACTTGCATTTAAATATAAAATTTGAAACAATCATTGTTTTAGGATAAAATGCCCACTTCCTTGTATTCTTGATTATGATATTAGAACACACAACTCAATAATAGTTTAAAAAAAAAAGCCAGAAAAACATTTAAATTAGATTTGTCTCTAAAAATATGTAAAGTATTAACATATTAGTTTATCAAAATTTGTAGTTTTTAACAAATTAGATTTATATAGTGTGAAATTAATATATATTACATAGTTATTTTAATTTACAAAATATTTATAAAATTACAAAGATTGGTTTTAGTAGAATAAAAATGTTACATTTTACTTTTTAACTGTATTTAATTTTCTATTAGATACTTTCTTAAGTTGTAATTTATCATTTCTAACTTTTGTGCAGTATTTAGTAATATATTGCTCATAAATTATACATGATATTATTAAATTTCTTACCTGTTTACCGCATGCACAAACACCTCCAAAATGTATTATCATCCTGAAGTTTTTCTTTTGTTAGTAAACAGAGTAAGTACCATTGATTAGACACCTTTAAAAATTCATTTTCATAAGTATTATTAATGCATGTTTGAAAAATTTTGAACGTACTTATATAGATTACAAGTGTAAGATTGCTAGGCTACAAAAGTCCACCACGATCAAGTGTTGACATATACCACTTAATGCTTTCATCAACACATAAAAATAAATCTTTATCAACAGTTAGTTTATTTTTACATATAACACAAGATTCAGATTCTACTCTAACTATATAACCGGCAATATAAAGTATAACTTTTAAATTGCTATCAGTGACTTCACCAATTTCCGATAAAAGAATAACATCTAAAAAATATTCTGAAGAAAAGTTACTTTCTTGTTCTTCATTATTATCCCTTTTATAATTTTCTAAAAACATTTTTATTTCAAAATTTCCTAATTCTGCGGATTTCAAAGTTCTTAAACTAAGTATCTTCAATTTCCTTTCAGACTCCAAGATTTGAATAATAGATATGTAATAATTCCCACCACTCATTAACCTATACTGCCAAAAACGTGCTTCAAGGTTGTCGGTTTGGAATTTTCCTAAAAGCACATATTTAACATTTAAGTTATCAAACATGTACTTCGTGATTAATATTAAACTACGAGTGGTGTGAATCAATGAAAAGTAGGTTTCCTTGGAGAGTTTTCCTGTTTGTGGAGTAGCTTTGCTAAATGATGGAATGGAAAGCAATTACTATTTTTCTAACCAAGCACAGAAATCACTTAAGAAAGTTATACTGTGAAAGCTGGAACTTATTAAAGGCTCACAATAAAAATCTCTGTGTTTTCCTTTCTGAGGAGTTTTAACATTAACTACTTTCCACCAATTTCGAAAAAATGTCAATAAAATGTATGGTTCCAAATACATCTTTACCAATTTTGTCCTTTGATACCTCCAGAGCTGCTATTATTTTTTCATCAAGAAGTTTCAATGACTGTACAACATTCTGCCTTTCTAAATGATTTGGATAAAGTTTTTCTTGATTGACTTCGAGCAATTTTAACATTATCAAAATCTTCATTGTATAGAGTCTTTAAATGTAAAATGCTGGCATATGCAGGTGTTGTAGAACAATTGTTTGACAGAGATGGTATAAAGAATGTTTGATTACTTTCTTTTTGTTTCAACCAGTTATTACGAACACTTACAATAATATGGGCAGTATCGAAAAGGAAAAAAAGTTCTTCACTGGTATCTACAGGATTCTTAATGCTTGTTTTTAATGTTCCACCACATATTGTTTCAAACGTCTTTCTATTAACTCGATTATTATCTGCAATAACAGATAACCAGTTAGTTTTAAAAAATTTTAAAAACTTCTAGTAAAATTGGTGAAAAATCTTCTGCTGTTTGATTTTTCATAGGATAAAGTCCAATAATATCTTTGTTATTATGTTTTCAATAATATCTTTATTTGAAATTTTTCATAAAATAGCACTACAGTATTCCGCCTAGGGAATTGTCTTCTTGGAATAGAAATGCATCCAGAACTAATTTCCTCCAAATTCTAGGAAAACACAAACTTCCTTTTTATTGTTCATACGGTTAGTATTTCGTTTCTTCCAAAACATCGCTTCATCAGTAACAAAAATGTAAACATGTAAAAATCTGGAGTTTTGATATTTAAAATTTTATTGCTGTAAGTTGGATTTTCTGTCTACTATGTATTCTTTCAATTTTAATATTTATTTCATATTTTTGCTGGTATAAATATTTACTAACATATGCTTGCAGCGTTTTGGAAATTCAATATTAAATTACTTATTAGTTAAAACTATTCACATTTAAAAGTAATTTATTTAATGCTTAAATGTGTTTGTTTAGGGAAATAATTTTTATTTGACTCGTAATTTTTTTGGCTTTACATTAACACCATATATTGAAAAATTCTTTTTTCAAATAATAAAAGTTAAAAATCTAAGAATGTTTTTTTTTCTCTTTTTAAATGTTTTTCCTTTTTAAATGATTTTTTTCTTTTCTGTATGCTTAAACATACAGAATCTTCTTCCTTAATAGCATAACAACCTATTACAGGTTTTAACTTCCTCTACAGCATGCCTTAAAGATACAGAATATATTTCTTAATTAATTAGTTCAATTTATATAAAAAACAAATCTTTTAGCTTGAAAAATTCGTTCAAGAAATTTATAAAGAAATCGCACATATTTCTCATTCTACATTGTAAAATATTAAAAATAAGATCGTCTTTAAATGATATAAATTTATAGAAAGAAAAAAACTTCCCTCCATTGCATGAGCAGCACTTCCAAAATGATTTTTAATAGAAAAAAACTTTTATTTCAATAAAAATTAGCATTTATTTTAATAATAAAATATATTTTAATAACTTAAAAAACAGTTCTATTAAATGCCTTAAATAAGATGAAAATTTTCACTACTATGATAACTGATTGAGAAAATTTCTTTAAATAATATTAGGCGATATAACAGCTAAAATATATTTTTTATCTCTGCACTTGTAATTTTTGATAATAATTTGAATCAATGAAAAACTTGAAATGACAATATAGTGGATCAGTTTTGAGAAAAAAATTATTTTTATAGTATAATATATATTGTTTGGTTGAACATTTCTGATTATATTAAATATACATAATTGTATTTGAATTTATGTGTGTTTTGATTTAATAAATTTACAAAACATTTTTGTTGTCTGTATTAATGTTTCGTTGCACATCTGAAATTTGCTTTGATAATGCTATGGCATAATTTAGTTATCTAAAAAGAAATCAGATGAAGAGACTTATTAACAATGGTCTTCTAAATTTGGAATTGGAAATATTGGTTTTAGGGTATAAAAATGAAATATTATAAGCGATCAATATTACGTTTTGTGATTAAAATTTTTTACAGTAAGAATAACTTTGGTTTGCATTAATGGTCTGAATGAGATATAATTTAAAAAAACTTTTTTAAATGCGAAATTTCCTTTAAAATTAAAGTTTTTTTCACTGGAATTTTTCTAAAATAAAAAAAAGTGAAATAAAATTTTTTGTTTAATTTGTGGTTAATGAAATACTTAAAAAGATATCATTGTGAAAAATCAGGTGAGTTGATCCTCCTAAATTAAAAGTGTAAATTCTTATCCAATTATTATTTTGCAATAAATAGCTAAAGTTTGTAAAGTTAGTAATATTATAGAATTTTTAAAAATATGTTAAGTTATATAGCATACGTTTAACACCAAATGATCAACAATTTATAGAATCTTTCATAAATGCGCAATTAATGGGGAGTAAAAATGTTTAATTGCTTCAATTGGTTTACAAAGTAGAAAAATACATTAAAAATTTTGTAAGACATTGTTACAGAAATGTTAAATCATTAAAATCAATTTTCTTAAAAGTTAAAAATTAATTGATAAATCAATAAGTATCCTGACTTCAAAACTGTAATATCCGGATCACAAGGCCAGCGGTCAACACCCCCTGAAGAGGTTGTACCAGTTTCAATTCTAGTGTCGCCATTTTGCCCATGGATTTGTGCTGTTACTTTATGTCTGTAATATATTTCTTTTAGTTTCAAGTGATATTATGGTCATCATTCCCTACATGTGTTCCGTGGTTAATAGCCGTGGTAATTACAACAAAACTGAAAAAATAAGTGTTTTTCAATTTCCTAAAGAAAAGGAAAAAATGTGCAACTGATGGCTGAAAGTCATTCCTCAAGAAAACTTGAATGTTACTAAAACCTCCAGGGTAAGTTTTTTGCTTATATTAAATAGTTATAATATAGTAATAATCTTCTAATATTAAAGAGTAATAATTATTCATGTAGAACTTTAACATATCAAAGTGTTTTAAAAATAAAATTTGTTTTAAATATATGTCATATATTCAAAATCATATATACACTTAAAACATGCTTATTTACCATGTAGTAACGTTACATTTCTCCAGTTCCACAATGGTAATATTAATATTAAAGTTGTATCTTTCGTTAAATTATGAAAATAAATATATTTTAAAATAAAAATTGAAATTAATATTTTTAATGCAGATATCTGAATGATTTGATAACTTATGGTCTATTTAACAGCATCAAAATTTTATAATTGTGTGGTCTTATTTTTTTAAAATTAACTTAATGTAACATAGTTTTGTGTCAAATGGTTATATATCTATATATATATATATATATATATATATATATATATATATATATATATATATTCTATTTTATTTTAAATAGTTAATTACTACATAAGTGAAAATATTCATCTGTCAACAGTTGTTTATAAGAAATAGCTGTGCAAATTTTTTTAATGTAATAAGTAATATAATTTGTAATAGTAAAATTGTAATAATTTTTTATTTGATTTTTCACTTTGAATTATTAGTCTCCAACGTGTATTATTTATTTCATATTAGTAGAAAAAATTTATGAGACTATTTCACAAAATATATTTTACATCCTTAAACTGAATTCAATTAAATAAAAATTTAATAACTTAATAAATTTTATTAAATTAATTGAAATTTAATGATTTTTCAATTTTTTTTAAATACAAAATAATTTTCTATACAACTTTTCATCTTCTAATTGAAATTGTATTAACTTCTCTTGTAAATAAATGCAATTATAAATGTTGGGTATTTTTATCAATATATTATTTCTTGTTCCATAGATTTGTGAAGCTCATTTCATAAAAACTGACATTCAGAGGCTTTCGGAGTTATATGGTGAAAAATCCGGTAGAAAAAAAATTAGTGTTCCTCTACCTCATCCCAAGTTAAAAGCTCTTGCTGTCCCATCCAAATTTCTGAATTGCCCTGCTTATGTTTCTACAGTCAAAAGCCATAGAGATGAGCCCGATTCTAAAATATTGAGGCTGGAAAATAAAAATTTATCTGCTGCTACTCAAGAAAGCCTTAAAACTAAAGAGTTGTATGAAAATAAATTTTGTTTCAATTCTTTTGATGAACTGAAGAACTGCTTAGAAAATGTTATCATCGATTTTAACTAGAATATCATAAAAAATGATAATTTTGTTATGATTTCATTTGTATCATCTGCTTCACATATCTAGTATTAGAAGCTGTTGTCAGCATTAACAAATCTTTATCTGTGGTAAAAGTGTTAAACTTGATAAATTAGATAATTACATTTTTCTAATCACTGCCAACAACATTAGTGTTATACTTGATATTTTAAAATCTATTGAAAAAGATATTGTTGATGATAACGGAAAAGATAATTTACCTGTACATATCATCGATGAATTAAAAAATGTTTATATGGATCACAAAAATTTACTGGATTTTATCAGGGAACAAATTTTATTATTGCAAAGTTCGAAGCATCATCGGAGATATTCCCCAGATTTTTTAATCCTTTGTACTTTGCAATATTCTATATCTCCTCATTCTTATACATTTTTACATAATAGTTCTTTTATTATACTGCCTCCTCCTGATGCATTAAAACGTTTATTTATTAACTATGTTAATAAATAAACGTTTTAACTACGTATGTTGTAACTTAAATGAACAAAGTTCTGATATTTTTTTTTATCTTACATTAAGGATAAATACATACATTTAAATGAAAATTATAAGAAAGTAGTTTTAATGATGGATGAAATTTATCTGAAAGCTGCTGTTGAGTATAAAGGTGGTGATGTGATTGGTTTTGCTACATATTCATATGATATGGCTACCACTTCTTATGTTTTTATGTTTCAAAACATTCAATCAATGTATAAAGATGTGGCACATATATTTCCTGTAAAGATTATTTCTGGATATTTGTTGCATGCATTCATATTAAATATAATAGTTGTTATGGAAAATAGAGGCTTTAAAATAATGTGTGTTAGTAGTGATAATAATGTCATTAATAGAAAAGCAAAATCGGGGAAAGTAAAATGCCTCAGTAAAGAAACCACTTCGTGTCAACGACCTCCTTTCCCGCCCAATTTAGTGTAAAATCCTGTGTTTTAAGTTAATTAGAAACAAAATTAACACACTGTTAATGATAAGCAAAATTATTTGCGGACATTTTACTCAACTGCAAGCGACATAGAATTATTCAGAACAAACTTAATCTTGTTTGTTCTGAATAATTCTAGCTTGTTTCATGGTGAGAATGGTGAGCTATGTTTCATGGTGAGAATGATCCATCACTAACATCACACAATATGTTTGCCATCAAGCTCAGTAGCGCATTATGCGTGCAATCGATATCTTGTTCGTCCTTTCCCTCTTACATCCAGCAATCCGTACCACGGTTTTTAACGAAATTTCTGATCTGACACTGATTTTTCTGAACAATAATCTCTAATCACAATAAACTATTATTTTTTCATCATATTCAGAAATTTGTTTGAAAGACTCTTGATATCATTTACCAGAAATAGGTTCAGAGCTTATGTGAAAGAAAGTGAAAAATCTGCCATAACATAAATCCTAATCTCAACTTATCTAGCGTTTTCAGGAGGCACTTAAGTCAGCAGTGATGTGTGAAAAGTGTTCGTGTACCTCTTGTATCTAATTAAGTAGTCTGTAAAACTCTGAACATAAAATAGTTCTTTATTTTTCGTAGCTGAGAAAGGGAGAGAGATTCACCTGATTCATTTTACACCTGCTCTTCTCAAAAGCAGTAACTCGACTCCCTCCTCTCTCAAAGTTTTTTGTTTAGTTTTTCTCATATACAAGGATGGCGCTGTTGTACCAGTGCTTCATGGGTAACATTGCAATGTTACATTCAACCAATGAACATACAAATAATTTAAAGCAAACTTACGCACAAAATAATATAAACATTATATAAACACAAAAACACAAAGATTAATTTAAACACAAATTATTTTAAGTAATACATTTTATATAATAACAAATTATATACTATAGGTAAAATACAAATTTTTGAAATGTGTCTTCTGAAAATCCTTGAAGAAGTTTTTACTTTAACAACTCTGTTCCGTTTGTCATCTCCCAGATAGAGTTGCTAATGACCATTTTTGAGGAGGTAGATTTTAATCTTTGATGAGCCATATCTTATTGATTTTAACATTTTCTGTCTCAATTCTCCATTTGGACCTCTGTTGCAAATTATTAAGATATTGCACTTGCCATTTCTTCCAAAAAATTTGAATAATTTTTGTTAATTTTTTTCCACTTACTCAATTTATTTTCATTAATGTCAATTAAATTAGGTTTAACAATAGCATTTAAAGGTCTACCAATTAGGGAGTAAGCAGGTGTTAATAAATCATACATATCAGTGTCTGAGGGCAGAGGTGCAAACGGTCTGGAGTTAAGAATACCCTCTATTTGTGTAATGACATTTAAAAACTCTTCATAATTAAGTTTAGCATTGAAACACACTCTAGTAAAATAAAATTTAAATATTTTTACACCACTCTTCCACAAACCACCAAAATTGGGGGCTCTAGGAGGAAGGAAATGACAATCAATTCCCTCGATCGACAAGTAATGTGCAGGTTTCTCATCTGGTTTTAAAACTAAATGGGGCAGTCTGGACAATTCTTAATTTGCAAATTTATTGCATTATCGGAATATATAGTTTTGAACACAAACCTCTAAACATGCAATGAATGCTTCTAATGTTAAATGTGTTACCATTTCAAGATGAATGGCTTTGGTTACCAAACATATAAAGATACATAAATATACTTTGTGCAAGACACCTTTTCTTTCATGTTCACATTTTATATTAAATGGTCCACAGAAATCAATTATAATAAAATCACAGAAATCAAAAATATCAGCAATTAAATGGGAAATCAGGAGTAACTCTCTCTTTAGGCAAATTACCCATTAATTGCTCAACTCCTATAGATTTAACTTTAAAACATGTAATACAATGATGCACTTCGCCACGTTGTTTTACCTTGTATAGGCCAATATTTTTGTCTGACATAATTCAGTAAAGCAATTGGATCTAAATGAAAATATCGCATATGATTCATTTCTATAATTGTATTTTGCATATCAGTGAAAGTTAACAAAAGTAATTATTTTGCTTACTGTTTCCAAAATGATAATGACGTAACATGGACGTAACTGAAAACGCTTCATTATAATACAAAAATATTTAGATATTTTTAAATTTTTATAAATTGAAAAAATTAATTAACTCTGCATACCATCTCAGGATCTAATCTATTGTTTTGACATACTATACAGAAAAAAACATTTATTTAAATGATTTTATAAATTTTGCTTTTCAACTAATATATTGAAGCGGAGTAAAGCTTAAATTTGTTCAGTTTCGTAATAATAAATTTGTCTAGAATAAATATAATTTCTCTTATAAAAAATATCAAGAAATATTTAAATCTATTTAAGAATCTATTATACATTTTCTTTAAAAAACTTAGAGAAACAATTACGAAAACAACTTAGAAAAACTAATAAAATATAGTTAAAAACAAGATTCAACTAAAAATTTTATTTAAAAAATATTCCACTAGCACAAGTGATTAAGCCAACTTAGAAAAACCATCAAGTATATTAACACGCAAATTGAATTTAACTTTCATAAAATAACCAAGTCCATAAACAAAAAAAATTATCACTTTGAAGAGTAATTAAGCACATTAGTACACGCGATCAAACCAAGAATGAAGAAAATTTTAGCCCATTCGCACACACGATCATTTAAAAATTTGCAGAAATCTGCCGGTAATGTTCTCTGCACATGAGCCGATCTGCTTCACAGCGATCTTCACCGATAGCCCTACGGCCTGCGAAATACCACTGGACGGAATCTTCGTCGACGTAACATGGAATCAGCCATTGCGTGCAGCTTACGTTAACTCCACCGTACTCTTTACTTATCGTCTTGAAGAAATCGAGCTGCAATATTCTACTAGCACACGGGATCAATCGAATTAGAAAAAAAAAATTTATTTGATATATTAGCACACGCGATCAATAAAATTAGAAAAATATTTTGTATATTAGCACACGCGATCAAACTAAGAAGTGTAGAAAAAAACCGTAGTCCATTCGCACACGCGATCATTAAAAAAATTTACTTAATTCCGCGAGCAACGTTCTCTGTACAGGAGCCGATCTGCTTCACATTCAGCCACCGGATAACCGGATTCGGGTACGCCCATAGCCTACTTGCAGTGCGTTAGCGGAGCGAATCGGCTTAGCCATCAGCGTCCTGGCAACTGCGTTCGTCAGGGGACCGCATCTGAATAGCGACCAGATGTCAGTGATTTGACATCATGTCTTACGCATGGACTCGGTACGAGATGAGAACACTCGCAGAATACAGTCGGGGAATGCTAGTTTTACGGAAAATCTCTCGAGACGTCACGACTCGTGAACGCCGTGCCTGGAGTCCCCGGGACTCACAGCTCGACGAGACTCACCGGGTCAGAGCACCAACGGGCAGGCGAAGCCATTGCATCTCTCGGAGTGCTCTGCCGAGAAATAAGCACACCCATTAGGTACTTTGACTCTTTGCGTTCGAATCGCTTCGCATCCCGTGAGTGGAACGCCAGCGAGAACAAACGGACGATGCAACACCGTCCGTGTTCAGTTTTCGCCGGTCCAGAAGTTGCTTATCCGGACCACCTCTGAGCGGACAGTCACCGTCTATATGTGAGATAGAACGGTCGTTACGTGATCGGAAGTGGAGATGCTAATAGGAACGAAAACGCCGAAAAACTCGACGTACGCACCTACAGCTTTTCCCCGAGACCTTCGTGCAAGAGGTCAGCCACCACTCACACTTCTCAAGTCGCTTCACGAACACACTGCCCCTCATATAAGGTGGCGGACTACAGGCACTTCGTCAGAAGCTTCGCGAAGTAGATGGTGAGAGAAGAAAAAACGCGCATCTTCACCGATAGCCCTACCGCCTGCGAAAATACCACGGGACGGAATTTTCTTCGACGTAACATGGAATCAGCCATTGCGTGCAGCTTACGTTAACTCCACCGTACTCTTTACTTATCGTCTTGAAGAAATCGAGCTGCAATATTCTACTAGCACACGGGATCAATCGAATTAGAAAAAAAAAAAATTATTTGATATATTAGCACACGCGATCAATAAAATTAGAAAAATATTTTGTATATTAGCACACGCGATCAAATCAAGAATGAAGAAAATTTTAGCCCATTCGCACACACGATCATTTAAAAATTTGCAGAAATCTGCCGGTAATGTTCTCTGCACATGAGCCGATCTGCTTCACAGCGATCTTCACCGATAGCCCTACCGCCTGCGAAAATACCACGGGACGGAATTTTCTTCGACGTAACATGGAATCAGCCATTGCGTGCAGCTTACGTTAACTCCACCGTACTCTTTACTTATCGTCTTGAAGAAATCGAGCTGCAATATTCTACTAGCACACGGGATCAATCGAATTAGGAAAAAAAAAATTATTTGATATATTAGCACACGCGATCAATAAAATTAGAAAAATATTTTGTATATTAGCACAGGCGATCAAATCAAGAATGAAGAAAATTTTAGCCCATTCGCACACACGATCATTTAAAAATTTGCAGAAATCTGCCGGTAATGTTCTCTGCACATGAGCCGATCTGCTTCACAGCGATCTTCACCGATAGCCCTACGGCCTGCGAAATACCACTGGACGGAATCTTCGTCGACGTAACATGGAATCGGCCATTGCGTGCAGCTTACGTTAACTCCACCGTACTCTTTACTTATCGTCTTGAAGAAATCGAGCTGCAATATTCTACTAGCACACGGGATCAATCGAATTAGAAAAAAAAATTATTTGATATATTAGCACACGCGATCAATAAAATTAGTAAAATATTTTGTATATTAGCACACGCGATCAAACTAAGAAGTGTAGAAAAAAACCGTAGTCCATTCGCACACGCGATCATTAAAAAAATTTACTGAATTCCGCGAGCAACGTTCTCTGTACAGGAGCCGATCTGCTTCACATTCAGCCACCGGATAACCGGATTCGGGTACGCCCATAGCCTACTTGCAGTGCGTTAGCGGAGCGAATCGGCTTAGCCATCAGCGTCCTGGCAACTGCGTTCGTCAGGGGACCGCATCTGAATAGCGACCAGATGTCAGTGATTTGACATCATGTCTTACGCATGGACTCGGTACGAGATGAGAACACTCGCAGAATACAGTCGGGGAATGCTAGTTTTACGGAAAATCTCTCGAGACGTCACGACTCGTGAACGCCGTGCCTGGAGTCCCGGGACTCACAGCTCGACGAGACTCACCGGGTCAGAGCACCAACGGGCAGGCGAAGCCATTGCATCTCTCGGAGTGCTCTGCCGAGAAATAAGCACACCCATTAGGTACTTTGACTCTTTGCGTTCGAATCGCTTCGCATCCCGTGAGTGGAACGCCAGCGAGAACAAACGGACGATGCAACACCGTCCGTGTTCAGTTTTCGCCGGTCCAGAAGTTGCTTATCCGGACCACCTCTGAGCGGACAGTCACCGTCTATATGTGAGATAGAACGGTCGTTACGTGATCGGAAGTGGAGATGCTAATAGGAACGAAAACGCCGAAAAACTCGACGTACGCACCTACAGCTTTTCCCCGAGACCTTCGTGCAAGAGGTCAGCCACCACTCACACTTCTCAAGTCGCTTCACGAACACACTGCCCCTCATATAAGGTGGCGGACTACAGGCACTTCGTCAGAAGCTTCGCGAAGTAGATGGTGAGAGAAGAAAAAACGCGCATCTTCACCGATAGCCCTACCGCCTGCGAAAATACCACGGGACGGAATTTTCTTCGACGTAACATGGAATCAGCCATTGCGTGCAGCTTACGTTAACTCCACCGTACTCTTTACTTATCGTCTTGAAGAAATCGAGCTGCAATATTCTACTAGCACACGGGATCAATCGAATTAGAAAAAAAAAATTTATTTGATATATTAGCACACGCGATCAATAAAATTAGAAAAATATTTTGTATATTAGCACACGCGATCAAACTAAGAAGTGTAGAAAAAAACCGTAGTCCATTCGCACACGCGATCATTAAAAAAATTTACTGAAATCTGCCGGTAATGTTCTCTGCACATGAGCCGATCTGCTTCACAGCGATCTTCACCGATAGCCCTACGGCCTGCGAAATACCACTGGACGGAATCTTCGTCGACGTAACATGGAATCAGCCATTGCGTGCAGCTTACGTTAACTCCACCGTACTCTTTACTTATCGTCTTGAAGAAATCGAGCTGCAATATTCTACTAGCACACGGGATCAATCGAATTAGAAAAAAAAATTATTTGATATATTAGCACACGCGATCAATAAAATTAGAAAAATATTTTGTATATTAGCACACGCGATCAAACTAAGAAGTGTAGAAAAAAACCGTAGTCCATTCGCACACGCGATCATTAAAAAAATTTACTGTATTCCGCGAGCAACGTTCTCTGTACAGGAGCCGATCTGCTTCACATTCAGCCACCGGATAACCGGATTCGGGTACGCCCATAGCCTACTTGCAGTGCGTTAGCGGAGCGAATCGGCTTAGCCATCAGCGTCCTGGCAACTGCGTTCGTCAGGGGACCGCATCTGAATAGCGACCAGATGTCAGTGATTTGACATCATGTCTTACGCATGGACTCGGTACGAGATGAGAACACTCGCAGAATACAGTCGGGGAATGCTAGTTTTACGGAAAATCTCTCGAGACGTCACGACTCGTGAACGCCGTGCCTGGAGTCCCCGGGACTCACAGCTCGACGAGACTCACCGGGTCAGAGCACCAACGGGCAGGCGAAGCCATTGCATCTCTCGGAGTGCTCTGCCGAGAAATAAGCACACCCATTAGGTACTTTGACTCTTTGCGTTCGAATCGCTTCGCATCCCGTGAGTGGAACGCCAGCGAGAACAAACGGACGATGCAACACCGTCCGTGTTCAGTTTTCGCCGGTCCAGAAGTTGCTTATCCGGACCGCCTCTGAGCGGACAGTCACCGTCTATATGTGAGATAGAACGGTCGTTACGTGATCGGAAGTGGAGATGCTAATAGGAACGAAAACGCCGAAAAACTCGACGGACGCACCTACAGCTTTTCCCGAGACCTTCGTGCAAGAGGTCAGCCACCACTCACACTTCTCAAGTCGCTTCACGAACACACTGCCCCTCATATAAGGTGGCGGACTACAGGCACCTCGTCAGAAGCTTCGCGAAGTAGATGGTGAGAGAAGAAAAAACGCGCATCTTCACCGATAGCCCTACCGCCTGCGAAAATACCACGGGACGGAATTTTCTTCGACGTAACATGGAATCAGCCATTGCGTGCAGCTTACGTTAACTCCACCGTACTCTTTACTTATCGTCTTGAAGAAATCGAGCTGCAATATTCTACTAGCACACGGGATCAATCGAATTAGAAAAAAAAAATTTATTTGATATATTAGCACACGCGATCAATAAAATTAGAAAAATATTTTGTATATTAGCACACGCGATCAAACTAAGAAGTGTAGAAAAAAACCGTAGTCCATTCGCACACGCGATCATTAAAAAAATTTACTGAAATCTGCCGGTAATGTTCTCTGCACATGAGCCGATCTGCTTCACAGCGATCTTCACCGATAGCCCTACGGCCTGCGAAATACCACTGGACGGAATCTTCGTCGACGTAACATGGAATCAGCCATTGCGTGCAGCTTACGTTAACTCCACCGTACTCTTTACTTATCGTCTTGAAGAAATCGAGCTGCAATATTCTACTAGCACACGGGATCAATCGAATTAGAAAAAAAAAATTTATTTGATATATTAGCACACGCGATCAATAAAATTAGAAAAATATTTTGTATATTAGCACACGCGATCAAATCAAGAATGAAGAAAATTTTAGCCCATTCGCACACACGATCATTTAAAAATTTGCAGAAATCTGCCGGTAATGTTCTCTGCACATGAGCCGATCTGCTTCACAGCGATCTTCACCGATAGCCCTAAGGCCTGCGAAATACCACTGGACGGAATCTTCGTCGACGTAACATGGAATCAGCCATTGCGTGCAGCTTACGTTAACTCCACCGTACTTTTACTTATCGTCTATAAGAAATCGAGCTGTAATATTCAACGTCTACTAGCACACGAGATCAATCGAATAAGAAAAAAATATTTGATATATTAGCACACGCGATCAATAAAATTAGAAAAATATTTTGTATATTAGCACACGCGATCAAACTAAGAAGTGTAGAAAAAAACCGTAGTCCATTCGCACACGCGATCATTAAAAAAATTTACTGTATTCCGCGAGCAACGTTCTCTGTACAGGAGCCGATCTGCTTCACATTCAGCCACCGGATAACCGGATTCGGGTACGCCCATAGCCTACTTGCAGTGCGTTAGCGGAGCGAATCGGCTTAGCCATCAGCGTCCTGGCAACTGCGTTCGTCAGGGGACCGCATCTGAATAGCGACCAGATGTCAGTGATTTGACATCATGTCTTACGCATGGACTCGGTACGAGATGAGAACACTCGCAGAATACAGTCGGGGAATGCTAGTTTTACGGAAAATCTCTCGAGACGTCACGACTCGTGAACGCCGTGCCTGGAGTCCCCGGGACTCACAGCTCGACGAGACTCACCGGGTCAGAGCACCAACGGGCAGGCGAAGCCATTGCATCTCTCGGAGTGCTCTGCCGAGAAATAAGCACACCCATTAGGTACTTTGACTCTTTGCGTTCGAATCGCTTCGCATCCCGTGAGTGGAACGCCAGCGAGAACAAACGGACGATGCAACACCGTCCGTGTTCAGTTTTCGCCGGTCCAGAAGTTGCTTATCCGGACCGCCTCTGAGCGGACAGTCACCGTCTATATGTGAGATAGAACGGTCGTTACGTGATCGGAAGTGGAGATGCTAATAGGAACGAAAACGCCGAAAAACTCGACGGACGCACCTACAGCTTTTCCCCGAGACCTTCGTGCAAGAGGTCAGCCACCACTCACACTTCTCAAGTCGCTTCACGAACACACTGCCCCTCATATAAGGTGGCGGACTACAGGCACCTCGTCAGAAGCTTCGCGAAGTAGATGGTGAGAGAAGAAAAAACGCGCATCTTCACCGATAGCCCTACAGCCTGCGAAAATACCACGGGACGGAATTTTCTTCGACGTAACATGGAATCAGCCATTGCGTGCAGCTTACGTTAACTCCACCGTACTCTTTACTTATCGTCTTGAAGAAATCGAGCTGCAATATTCTACTAGCACACGGGATCAATCGAATTAGAAAAAAAAAATTTATTTGATATATTAGCACACGCGATCAATAAAATTAGAAAAATATTTTGTATATTAGCACACGCGATCAAATCAAGAAGTGAAGAAAATTTTAGTCCATTCGCACACGCGATCATTTAAAAATTTACTGAAATCTGCCGGTAATGTTCTATGCACATGAGCCGATCTGCTTCACAGCGATCTTCACCGATAGCCCTACGGCCTGCGAAATACCACTGGACGGAATTTTCGTCGACGTAACATGGAATCAGCCATTGCGTGCAGCTTACGTTAACTCCACCGTACTCTTTACTTATCGTCTTGAAGAAATCGAGCTGCAATATTCTACTAGCACACGGGATCAATCGAATTAGGAAAAAAAATTTATTTGATATATTAGCACACGCGATCAATAAAATTAGAAAAATATTTTGTATATTAGCACACGCGATCAAATCAAGAAGTGAAGAAAATTTTAGTCCATTCGCACACGCGATCATTAAAAAAATTTACTGAAATCTGCCGGTAATGTTCTCTGCACATGAGCCGATCTGCTTCACAGCGATCTTCACCGATAGCCCTACGGCCTGCGAAATACCACTGGACGGAATCTTCGTCGACGTAACATGGAATCAGCCATTGCGTGCAGCTTACGTTAACTCCACCGTACTCTTTACTTATCGTCTTGAAGAAATCGAGCTGCAATATTCTACTAGCACACGGGATCAATCGAATTAGAAAAAAATTATTTGATATATTAGCACACGCGATCAATAAAATTAGAAAAATATTTTGTATATTAGCACACGCGATCAAACTAAGAAGTGTAGAAAAACCGTAGTCCATTCGCACACGCGATCATTAAAAATTTACTGAATTCCGCGAGCAACGTTCTCTGTACAGGAGCCGATCTGCTTCACATTCAGCCACCGGATAACCGGATTCGGGTACGCCCATAGCCTACTTGCAGTGCGTTAGCGGAGCGAATCGGCTTAGCCATCAGCGTCCTGGCAACTGCGTTCGTCAGGGGACCGCATCTGAATAGCGACCAGATGTCAGTGATTTGACATCATGTCTTACGCATGGACTCGGTACGAGATGAGAACACTCGCAGAATACAGTCGGGGAATGCTAGTTTTACGGAAAATCTCTCGAGACGTCACGACTCGTGAACGCCGTGCCTGGAGTCCCCGGGACTCACAGCTCGACGAGACTCACCGGGTCAGAGCACCAACGGGCAGGCGAAGCCATTGCATCTCTCGGAGTGCTCTGCCGAGAAATAAGCACACCCATTAGGTACTTTGACTCTTTGCGTTCGAATCGCTTCGCATCCCGTGAGTGGAACGCCAGCGAGAACAAACGGACGATGCAACACCGTCCGTGTTCAGTTTTCGCCGGTCCAGAAGTTGCTTATCCGGACCGCCTCTGAGCGGACAGTCACCGTCTATATGTGAGATAGAACGGTCGTTACGTGATCGGAAGTGGAGATGCTAATAGGAACGAAAACGCCGAAAAACTCGACGGACGCACCTACAGCTTTTCCCCGAGACCTTCGTGCAAGAGGTCAGCCACCACTCACACTTCTCAAGTCGCTTCACGAACACACTGCCCCTCATATAAGGTGGCGGACTACAGGCACCTCGTCAGAAGCTTCGCGAAGTAGATGGTGAGAGAAGAAAAAACGCGCATCTTCACCGATAGCCCTACCGCCTGCGAAAATACCACGGGACGGAATTTTCTTCGACGTAACATGGAATCAGCCATTGCGTGCAGCTTACGTTAACTCCACCGTACTCTTTACTTATCGTCTTGAAGAAATCGAGCTGCAATATTCTACTAGCACACGGGATCAATCGAATTAGAAAAAAAAAATTTATTTGATATATTAGCACACGCGATCAATAAAATTAGAAAAATATTTTGTATATTAGCACACGCGATCAAACTAAGAAGTGTAGAAAAAAACCGTAGTCCATTCGCACACGCGATCATTAAAAAAATTTACTGAAATCTGCCGGTAATGTTCTCTGCACATGAGCCGATCTGCTTCACAGCGATCTTCACCGATAGCCCTACGGCCTGCGAAATACCACTGGACGGAATCTTCGTCGACGTAACATGGAATCAGCCATTGCGTGCAGCTTACGTTAACTCCACCGTACTCTTTACTTATCGTCTTGAAGAAATCGAGCTGCAATATTCTACTAGCACACGGGATCAATCGAATTAGAAAAAAAAATTATTTGATATATTAGCACACGCGATCAATAAAATTAGAAAAATATTTTGTATATTAGCACACGCGATCAAACTAAGAAGTGTAGAAAAAAACCGTAGTCCATTCGCACACGCGATCATTAAAAAAATTTACTGTATTCCGCGAGCAACGTTCTCTGTACAGGAGCCGATCTGCTTCACATTCAGCCACCGGATAACCGGATTCGGGTACGCCCATAGCCTACTTGCAGTGCGTTAGCGGAGCGAATCGGCTTAGCCATCAGCGTCCTGGCAACTGCGTTCGTCAGGGGACCGCATCTGAATAGCGACCAGATGTCAGTGATTTGACATCATGTCTTACGCATGGACTCGGTACGAGATGAGAACACTCGCAGAATACAGTCGGGGAATGCTAGTTTTACGGAAAATCTCTCGAGACGTCACGACTCGTGAACGCCGTGCCTGGAGTCCCCGGGACTCACAGCTCGACGAGACTCACCGGGTCAGAGCACCAACGGGCAGGCGAAGCCATTGCATCTCTCGGAGTGCTCTGCCGAGAAATAAGCACACCCATTAGGTACTTTGACTCTTTGCGTTCGAATCGCTTCGCATCCCGTGAGTGGAACGCCAGCGAGAACAAACGGACGATGCAACACCGTCCGTGTTCAGTTTTCGCCGGTCCAGAAGTTGCTTATCCGGACCGCCTCTGAGCGGACAGTCACCGTCTATATGTGAGATAGAACGGTCGTTACGTGATCGGAAGTGGAGATGCTAATAGGAACGAAAACGCCGAAAAACTCGACGGACGCACCTACAGCTTTTCCCCGAGACCTTCGTGCAAGAGGTCAGCCACCACTCACACTTCTCAAGTCGCTTCACGAACACACTGCCTCTTAATAAGGTGGCGGACTACAGGCACCTCGTCAGAAGCTTCGCGAAGTAGATGGTGAGAGAAGAAAAAACGCGCATCTTCACCGATAGCCCTACCGCCTGCGAAAATACCACGGGACGGAATTTTCTTCGACGTAACATGGAATCAGCCATTGCGTGCAGCTTACGTTAACTCCACCGTACTCTTTACTTATCGTCTTGAAGAAATCGAGCTGCAATATTCTACTAGCACACGGGATCAATCGAATTAGAAAAAAATTATTTGATATATTAGCACACGCGATCAATAAAATTAGAAAAATATTTTGTATATTAGCACACGCGATCAAACTAAGAAGTGAAGAAAATTTTAGCCCATTCGCACACGCGATCATTTAAAAATTTACTGAAATCTGCCGGTAATGTTCTATGCACATGAGCCGATCTGCTTCACAGCGATCTTCACCGATAGCCCTACGGCCTGCGAAATACCACTGGACGGAATCTTCGTCGACGTAACATGGAATCAGCCATTGCGTGCAGCTTACGTTAACTCCACCGTACTCTTTACTTATCGTCTTGAAGAAATCGAGCTGCAATATTCTACTAGCACACGGGATCAATCGAATTAGAAAAAAAAAATTTATTTGATATATTAGCACACGCGATCAATAAAATTAGAAAAATATTTTGTATGCACACGCGATCAAATCAAGAATGAAGAAAATTTTAGCCCATTCGCACACACGATCATTTAAAAATTTGCAGAAATCTGCCGGTAATGTTCTCTGCACATGAGCCGATCTGCTTCACAGCGATCTTCACCGATAGCCCTAAGGCCTGCGAAATACCACTGGACGGAATCTTCGTCGACGTAACATGGAATCAGCCATTGCGTGCAGCTTACGTTAACTCCACCGTACTCTTTACTTATCGTCTTGAAGAAATCGAGCTGCAATATTCTACTAGCACACGGGATCAATCGAATTAGAAAATAAAACATTTTTTCATTTATTAGCACTCGCGATCAATTAAATTAGTAAAATATTTTGTATATTAGCACACGCGATCAAACTAAGAAGTGTAGAAAAAACCGTAGTCCATTCGCACACGCGATCATTAAAAAAATTTACTGTATTCCGCGAGCAACGTTCTCTGTACAGGAGCCGATCTGCTTCACATTCAGCCACCGGATAACCGGATTCGGGTACGCCCATAGCCTACTTGCAGTGCGTTAGCGGAGCGAATCGGCTTAGCCATCAGCGTCCTGGCAACTGCGTTCGTCAGGGGACCGCATCTGAATAGCGACCAGATGTCAGTGATTTGACATCATGTCTTACGCATGGACTCGGTACGAGATGAGAACACTCGCAGAATACAGTCGGGGAATGCTAGTTTTACGGAAAATCTCTCGAGACGTCACGACTCGTGAACGCCGTGCCTGGAGTCCCGGGACTCACAGCTCGACGAGACTCACCGGGTCAGAGCACCAACGGGCAGGCGAAGCCATTGCATCTCTCGGAGTGCTCTGCCGAGAAATAAGCACACCCATTAGGTACTTTGACTCTTTGCGTTCGAATCGCTTCGCATCCCGTGAGTGGAACGCCAGCGAGAACAAACGGACGATGCAACACCGTCCGTGTTCAGTTTTCGCCGGTCCAGAAGTTGCTTATCCGGACCGCCTCTGAGCGGACAGTCACCGTCTATATGTGAGATAGAACGGTCGTTACGTGATCGGAAGTGGAGATGCTAATAGGAACGAAAACGCCGAAAAACTCGACGGACGCACCTACAGCTTTTCCCCGAGACCTTCGTGCAAGAGGTCAGCCACCACTCACACTTCTCAAGTCGCTTCACGAACACACTGCCCCTCATATAAGGTGGCGGACTACAGGCACCTCGTCAGAAGCTTCGCGAAGTAGATGGTGAGAGAAGAAAAAACGCGCATCTTCACCGATAGCCCTACCGCCTGCGAAAATACCACGGGACGGAATTTTCTTCGACGTAACATGGAATCAGCCTATGCGTGCAGCTCACGTTAACCATACGAATGCGTGGACTTTGAAATTTTCAACTAGTTTTTCGCATTTAGTCTAGACGAAGTATCAAAAACCCTTATTTACTAAAATACATTCTTTTTAAGTTCTTCAACGTGTTGGAAATTATATTGTATTCATTTTCCTTTTCTTTTGAAAATTTTTCGTAGGTTAGATCACCCATTTCAGAATTATGGTAAAAATAAGGTTTTTTAAGTTATATTTACATTTTGCAAACTCGAAGAAATCGCTTTCAAATGTTTCTGTTTCTAATTTAATACTTATGGGGTGATTTATTACGAAAAATTTAAATACTTTATGAAATTTTTATCGTATTTTAAATTGGTATTTTAACGTTAAAAAGCTTTCCTGTGTTTCTTTATATCTTGTAAATCATAAAAAAAAAAAAAAAAAAAAAAAAACATTTTAGCGATATTATTTAGTTTTAAAAGACTATTATGCGTTTTAAATCTGTCTCCAACATTGTTTTATGTTTGAAAGCTGTATAACAGATTTTCTCATGACTGCGTACAATTCTTATATTTTGTAATAAAATCTTTGAAAATAAATCAATTTATTAGTTTCAAATACTCATTATTGTCAAATATTTGATATTAAAACGGTATTGACTCCTTTTTCCTTTTAAAATGCATACTTAATAGCTTTATTAAGCTTTGCTTACATTTTGCAAATTTCAATATATAGGTTAGAGTGTTTTAACCCCTTAACCGTCTGGGGTTCTGTGAAGAAAGTGCATCATTTTTGCTTCGCGGTGGCAACATAGTTTTGGCTTTCACTGCAATGCAAGTTTTTCCCCCTTTAGCACCTGTCAAGAATACAAAAGTCTCTAATTCTTGATGGGACCTATTTCTGTTGTACCCTGGACCACCTCACAATAATCACATTCTAATGACTTACAGTGGGGAAGCCCATCAATCGTTGTCAGGTGTAGAAACACACTTGTGTTTCCAGTTTACTTTGTGTGAATGTTCTGCTCGAAAAGTTATTCAAGTTCTTATTATAATTTTATATTACATTAAAAATGAATTTTTTTAAAATTATTTTGTAAATTATTATTAGAAAATTTAATTTATTATTAAACAGTTTTTGTATTTAAAAAAATCTTAAACAATTAAAAATATACAAGAAGCTATCACAATGGATATCACATTTTACATTTTAAATGTCATATATATATATATATATATATATAAATAAATTTAAAAAAATCATAAAAATATTTTTAATTTCCCAGATAGTTAAAAATGTATTGATTTTAAATAGGTGTGCTGTAATATTTAGTTAATTTGCTGTTTATTTGTAATTGGTAATCCTTGTAGATACTTTTCAAAATCAATATTATATTTTTAAAATCATCAAATAGTTTTGAGAATCATTAAAAGAAACGTTTCTATTGCTTTAATACATACAGATTGAAGAATTTAGCTTTTTTATGCTTTTAATAATTTAAAAAAATAAAAAGCTTACTAAATTACCAAACATTTTGTATATAGCAAGTTACTGACAACATAAAATTTTAGTGAAAATTTTGAAAGCAAATTTTTCATATTAAATTCCTCGTATTGAAAGATTTCCGTTTCTAATTATGTAAAAAATGTCACTCAATACAAGAACCCGTATTGTTATTACATATATTTTAGTATTTCTTAAATTGTTTTACACAAATGCTAAAATTAATGAGTCTCTCTTATGAATATTTTTTTTTCAACAGGAGAAAAATATCAAAAATATAAAAACAGGGACACACCTCAACATTATTGTTTACAATAGCATTCTAATAATTGAATATTTAATATAGGACTTGTCAATATCACATTTATTCACATATTCAAATTACCCCTACATAAAATATTTTTTGCCTTCACAGAATTGTAACTTCTTAGACATGCAAATCATTATAATCTATAAATTTAGAGAAATATTTTTTTAAAGTACTTTTTAGTACAATAGTGATTTAACTTCATTCTTCTTTTGATTGTTATAAATGAAAATATTTGGCTAATTTTTATTTGGTTAATCAAATATTTTTAAATATTTTTGATTAAAGAAGTAAATATTCACAAAATGAATTTTTGTAAACATAAATTCACTAACCAGAAATAAATACTTTGTCTAGCTCGAAAAGTATTAATTTTACATAAAGTTTAACCTGTTAAAAATACATATCATAATTTAATAATTTATCACAAAAATAAATTTTATTTCTTATGTTAGAAACATCTGACTAAAGATCAAATTATTTAGCTTTAATATTAGAATTATGCCATTGAACTTTATTTTCGAAAATATAATATTCTGTTTCAAGAATTTGAAAGTATATCTTTAGTGCAAAGCTGTTAGATATTGAAGTATATGAGAAAAAAGCTTAATACTTAAAATGTAATCACTAAATTAGAAAATGAAAATATTTCTTTTCCCTTATGAAGGAAATTTCATATTTTGCAGAATTTGTAAGTAACTTTAATTTAATAATTTTAAATTATTCTTACAAAATATTAGTTTAAAATATCCTTAATTTTACAAAAAAATATTGAAATAATTTGAAAACACACAATAAAGACATTAAATAATTTAACATGTTCTCCGCTGTTTTCCTTTTACAGAAAAAGTTTTGTGATTACCAAAGTCAAATATTTTTAAAATATTTAACTTGATCATTTGTTTAATGTTAACTCATATTATAATATTTCTGAAACATAAATGCATTTCTTAAATATTTAAGGGAAAATTTTCAGTAATTTTTCTGAAATTAGCTGTTCTTGATATATTTTAATATCATTTGCCAGTCCTATACCAAAATATAAATTTAGTGAAAGAGTTAGTCAAAATTAAAATTTTCTTGTTAAAAATAACAGCTTCCTTGTAAAGTTTTAGATCTTAATCATATCAAAATAATAGAATTTTATGTGGAATAATGAGTAACATAAGACCCATTCTAAAGTTCAAAAATAGTTATGTCAGAAGATTTATTCTTTCCTATTTTTCAATTAGCTTTATCTTGGTATTTAAGTCAATGCTTGAAATATATGTACTGAAAATTTGAGTAGTGAAATTTCAAAACATGTTTAGTCAAATTCTCGCGTAAACAGAAAGTCAATGCACATGTTTTTAATTTTGAATTGTTTACAAGTAGAAAAAAGATAGCAGAATGATAGATTGGTGTTACTGATTATATCAATTTGACTACAGGATTGACAAATGCCTAACTAGTGGAACTTGGGAATTTTTTCAAATTCCGTGGGAAACCGATAAATGTAAATTTAAATCAAATGTAGAACTGGTGTTGCGGATGCACATTTCTAATCGAATAATCTTGGAAACATCTGTTTCATGATGTATTCCAGGTGAGCGTGTCAATAAATTGCCTTCAATTGGACAGAACAAATTAGTGAAATGCCATATTGTCACTTCTCTATCCCTTGTTTGTATATATATATATATATATATATATATATATATATATATATATATATATATATATATATATATATATATATATATATATATATATATTATGTACACAAGCAAACATATATATGAGTAAGTTATTCTAGTAGCACTAATTGTATATGTGAAATGAAAATATATCAGGCTTACGAAAATTATGTTTGATTCAAGCAGTGAAGAAGAATTTTATTTTTATTATAGAGATACCGTTTCGGACACGGACTGTAAATTCGGTGATCTTTCTGGGGCTCGCATTAGGTCAACAGTTAAGCAGTTCCGATTTTTTGACACTGTTTTATAAATTAGGCAAGCATTTAAAATGAGATATTTAGTAGCAAGTTAATCTATTTATAAGCTAAAATTAGGTACATTGTGAAATTAAATAATGCCCGAGATATTACAAAGATTAATTATTCGCAGAACAAAATATATAATCTAATTTTAACAAAATGTAACTCTAAAAAGTGAAAGAATTTCTCATAGTTGCATTTTATTAAAATTAGATTATATATTTCGTACAAAAATCATTGCAGAATTGTTTAAAATACTAAATTCATTCGAAAGTTAAAAAAAAAATAAGCATCTAATTTATTTCTTATTTTATCCCTTCTAATTTTAAATAAATTTTTTAACATTTTAAAATTTCATATTTTTGAACAAATTAAGTAAAAAAAATTTCTAATATTTTAACCTTGTCGCCAAGTCACATATTTTTATACAAAACTAAAAAATATTAATTATTTAAAAAAAAAAGTGAAAATTAATATTGTATACGTTACTTATAAATTTCAATTGTTAGATCGGCTTTAATTACTATTAAATAAATGCGAATAAACATAGAAAAGTAAAACGTAAATAGCTGTTCCTTCCTTGAAACACTTTCGTTTTTCGCTCGCATTAGTTTAATCAACCGTGACCGTTCAGTAAATAAATTCCCCAGCTACGATTTCACGGTAATCCGTCATTTCTGGGGGTTGAATTTAAAGCATTGCAGTGAAGCCAGTTGCCCCTACCAAGGAGCTCGGGATAGCCGGAAAACGCACAGAATTGTTTGCCCGAGTTACCTCGGGATAGCCGGTTAAGGGGTTAATGTAGTATAAATTCTACCTTGGAACCACAGCATGGCAGGCATTTTTGAATATGAATAAATCATGTTCGATAATCATATGTGTTCATCACAATAACTAGACAAAGATGAACAAAAAAAAATGCCCATAACGAGATATTCACCTAAAGAAACTGATGGTCATTGTTTAGTGATCTGGCTCAGGTGTCATTCACCACCACTTTTCTGAACCTGATCAGTCCATTATAGCGGATGTCTACTGTTATCAATAGACGAAATGATGGGAAATCTTGTGATTAAACAGCCAAAATTAGTTAATAAGGTGATTCTAGTTCTGCATGACAACGCTCGACTACACGCCAAACCAATGACCGTGTCAAAGCTACAAGAGTTGAAGTTGGAAACTCCTCGTCACCCATCGTACTCTCCAGACTTTGCTCCCATTGACTATCATCTATTTCAGGATTAAAACAGCTTTTTGTCTGGAAAAATTCAATTTCACACAGTTTATCAAATAGGCACGTGTTTATAATATCAAAACCAACATAAAATTTCTTAACTTTGGTTTTAAAAATTAATATAAATTAAGCATTAATATAGTGAATGTTATTACCCTATAATGGGAATCATTATTATACTTCGTGTAGGCAGCAACATTTTGCAATTTAAAGTTGCTTTGATGTTTAAAGTAGTGAATTAGATTAGTATTACTGACCATGTTTTTTGTTAATATGTTTTAGTGATCAATCATATTCTTTTAACCTCCATTAGATTTTGGCGAAGAATCATGTCCGATCAATAGATGTTCCAAAATATCCCCCATATGCATATAGGATCAAATTTGGAATACAGCAATAACTATACCATTCACATATAATTTTTATTTTATTTATTTATTTTTTTTTTTTAAACATTAGTGAAATTTATACAAATAGTGGGAAGAATCGTAAAATTTTAATATAAGGCCTATCGGAAAGTTCTGTCAGTTTTCGGAATAAAAGAAAATACAAACTTTTCTTACCGTCAATAAACTTTTTTAATAATATAAATACCACTGTTATTAATGACTACTTGTCAGTGCGAGAGTAGTGTGTATATCACATTTTTGAAAAATGTTTCACCTTGTAATGCGAAAATAAAATTGTTTGACTAGTGAGTGTTTGATATCTTCTTCATTTGGAATTTTTGTCATTCAAAAATTTTCGTAAGTACAAAGGAAGGGGTTGTCAGAGGAATAATGTGCATGCGTATTCCTAAAGTTCAAAATTCACTAAAAATTGTTCCCAGATTAATGCAACAATTTTTAGTGAACTCTGTTCTCGTCCCATTTCTTGGGCTTATGTCTTCAAATTATAGAGCCGCCAGTGGCTTCATGCCGCTTCCCGTTAAGATCAGCAAAGTGAAGCATCATTTGTTGCTAATAGTGATTGGAAACACACTCTCCGCCACAAGGGTGCTGGAGCTCCATGCGTCGGGGACGTGTCCACGTTCATCTGTGATTTCCAAAATCTGGAGCACGTTAAATATGTCCTAGTCTCAATGTCCCCTAAGTGAAATGACATCGCTGGAGTGGTAAGCCAAATATTAAGAGTCTTCTGTTTGGTCTCTGCTTCAAAATTACGAAGACTCCACCCGGCTGTTTCTATCTAACTCGTATAGCCTTACTCAGAGCTAGGTACAGGGATGCATGCTGATGCAGCGACAATAGTATCAAAAGTCCTTCTGCTGGTGTAATGTGAATGTCGAGATAAGGAGGCCAGCTCATGGGTGCTCTCGTCACCTGACTGTTGTTCAAAATTACAAGATGCTTGGTGATAGGCGAGTATTCTAAGCCCATTATCATTAAAGTACAATCTGCGGATCACATACCCCACTATGTATGCATGTCTTTAAATAACCTAGTTGCTGACAATCCTTTTCGTAATTGGGTTTTACTTTCGGTTTTAAAAATTCAAAATGTATGTACAATATTCTCTCAAATGTCAATACAATATTCTCTCAAGCAGAGCCAAATGTGAGTTAGAAGTGCAATTATTATGTTTTAAGGGTTCACAATATGCCTTTTTCCTTATGTTGTATTTATAGGTAATCCACTTTTCTTACCCAGTTGTCATCCAGTTCTAGAAGGGTTCGATTTTGCTACGAGCAAGTAGAAATTTACATAAGACGAGTCGATCATTCAAATTCTTCTAACTTATGTAATAACCATCTTGAATATTTCCACACCAATCGTATCTAAAGAATATGGTCCGAAGTGTTTTTCTGAGCTAAATTTTGCTATTCTAAGGTTTCCGATTTTATCTGAAAAGGAACTTACGTGATTTTGACAACATCGTAGTTCCTGAAAGATAGCCTCCCAGAATATGATTATCAGAAAGGTCAAAATAACCTGTTTTAATTTTTCGAACCATTTTCTGCATGTTCTATCAGAAACTGTACCTTCACCAAACACTTTCAATAAATTTCTTCCTTGTTAAAATTCGTATAAAATATTGTGGTGTAAATGAACTTTATCAGAGGTCAAGGGGTCATTATAAGGCTTCACAATTAAGACTAACTTGATTAAACATTTTTTGGTTATTTTCCTACGTCAATACGTACTCATTATGCGAAAACAATAGAGAGCTAAATATACTCCAAATAAACATGTCCTTACCAATAGAAAATTGTTTCTATAAAAACGGGCAGTTTCATTTTATAAACAATTTTTAATAACTTACAGAAAAAATGTCCAATCCTTAAAAAATATAAAAATTTTGTATTTTTGATTTTTTTTTTCACGTTTGAATGCTATATGCTTAATGCTTGTTATGTATACAAAAATAGATATATAGTTTATAAAAATTTATAGTATTATTTGCGTGTAGAATATTCGTAAAATCATACAAAATGACTTCAAATTGTTAAAAATTAGAACCTTAAAAATTTATTGTGCGGCAAGAGTGTAATATTTTACGTAAAAAAATTTCCCTATTGCGATTTTAATCTTAAAAATTTAATTGAAACTGAATTCAAAAATTTTGGGGAAATTTCATTTTTTGTGAACATATATATCGGAAACATTTCTTAATGTAAAAATTTTATTTAATGAATAATTAAATGACTTAAAACTGAAAAGTTATTGTGAAATCTAAAATTGGAATGTCTGAGATATCTACATTTTTTAATAGATAAATTCATTGAATAATTAGAACAAAATTAATTAAGCTTTTTAATTCCTAGTTTATTATTTTTTTTAGAATATTTAATAAAATAATTTTTTTAAAATTTTATGTAAGAAATTAAATTATTTTACTGATAAATGCAAATTAATTTAAATCGCAATTAATAATCTTATTATTATTTTCACTACATAGAAAAATAGTGTGTAAATATAAATAGCAATTAAACAGAATTCAAATAGGATTTTTGCATTTTAGTGTTTGTGTTCAAATTAGTTTTGATTGGCCTCAGCATTCATAGAATCTTTAACAGAAATGAATAAGCTTCATAAGAGAGCCCATAACGTATGACGTGTTATAGTAAATTCTCAGTGTTCAGCTCATTGTTTTTATTGTCTCATGCAAGGAAGTCCAAACATTAGTCAGACACAAATTAAATGACTCTTAGTGACGCATGACAATCAAATGAAGCAGATAAAATGACTCTTTAAATCATTTTTGTTAAATTCCATACCATCGGTGCAAGTGATCCCATTTCAAAAAAGGCAAATAAGTTTAGAAATTCCCAATTTTAAAACCTCTATTTACCTTTTACAAAATTTTTAAATAATGTCAAAAAAAAGTTCATCTCTAAAGTATATGTTAGTTTACCCCAACAATTTTGTAGTGTCTGAAAAGTAAATACCTCCCATTAGATTTTAAGCTGACGGAAATATTAACTAGTCATAGGAATTTTAGAAGTTTTTAAGACCAGAGGTTTTTTCAATCTAAAAAGCTCCTCGAAAAAGAGTAAGGGTCAGCCTCTAGAGTCATTCTTTCACTGCAATGGATTCAGGAGGTATTGGTTAGGTGGTCAGCCCAAAGCGAAATCCCCGGTATTTAGATCCTAAGTATGACTGATGCTCAGTTCCACTGAAAGGTTGAGTTGATCTAGCCTGAGAATCGAACCTGTGCCTTGGAAGCACCGTGCTTAACAAATGTAAAAGTTTGGGTGAATTTTGGCATATTAAATTGCAAATAATTACGCCTGTTTATATCTAAAATATGTAACAAATTATTTCACGTTTAAAAATTTTTTATATTTTAAAATAATTGTATTGGCATATAAATTCAATTATATCTTTTTACAATTAATTCTAAATTACAGAAGTTCGATTATTCTATTGACATTTTTCCGAATTCAATATATTTTGTTTATTGAATAGAATTGAATTTTGTTTAAATTTAAAGTTGATCACGAGACTTTAAATTAATATATTTTTGATTAGTTTATAGTAGGTACAATATTCTGTTATTATTTATATTGTATTCTTATTACAATTAAACTCTATTTATTATAATGTATATATATATCGTTACATTTTATTATATATCTCTTATTACTTAATACACATTTTATTCCCATATTTATATCGTATTAGAATTTTATTTTCAAGGGGGCACCAAAAAAGGCATCATACCCAGGTACCAATTATCACTGCGCCAGTGTATACATATGTTTACAAAATACAAATACATATGTATGAAATTTCTCGGTGCGTGCCTGATAGAAAAGCCCAATTGTCATGCCACGGAAGGAATAACACTTTAGTCTTTGATTCTGCATTTCGTGAGTTCGAACCTCACATAAGATTTGAACTTTTATATGTTTGTGGTGGTCTCTTAATCTCGGCGACATGAGTTCGCACAATGGGCTCCCTTTTTCTACAGTGTCAGCGATGTTCTGCCTGGTTACACATTGTTTTCATTATCAGAAGGTAATGAGATCAAATCTCAGCTCTAACGAAGATCCATTCTGTTCACTAAATGTGACTGGGCCCGTTAAATAGGGTATGGGAGCAGTGTCCTGCAAGTGAAATGATACTTCTATTGGTGGTATGTCAGGTATTAGGGGGTCTTCTGCTTGATCACTGCTTCTAAATTACGAAGACTCCTATCCGGATGCTTTTAGTAACTGGCAGGGCTCAACTATAAGCTAGGTGCCGGGAAGTATGCTTGGTGCAACAACACCGCCTTAATGGATTGTTTCGTTCTATATAGAAAGGGCACATTCTTCATTTTTATTAAGTGTTTCACTTTGTTGCAGAAAACTTGAAGGTTGAGACTTGCCTAGGATCAACGACGGCGCTCCCGTGTCCTATTTTGACGGCCATCGAACATGGAGACCGATCCTTGGCGGCCTTCTGGTATAAAGACGATCAGGTGACACCTTTTTATATGGTGGATGGGCGGTCCACACCAGCCATTGAGCAAGGCGTGCACCGTAAACTCTCCGCCCTGGGCAACAGGTCCACTTTTGATGTATCCAGCAAGCCAGCAGTTCTGTATGTGAACGTCACGAATAAAAACGATGCCGGTATATACGTCTGCAGAGTGGATTTTTACAAGTCTAATCCAAAACCATCCGTCGTGGAGTTAACTGTCTTACGTAAGATACTTCATTTTTCTATAATTATTCAATTAAATTATCGGCTCTATTATGCGATGGCATAAAATGATGCTTTTCTTTAAAGTATTTTCCATATGCGTAATAATAAGTATTCCATATTTTGCCTACTGTTGCATAAAGATTTAAATTCATGAAATGAGGCTATTGACACACACACAGTTTTCATCCCATATTAAATCTCTGAGCTTATTCTTGAAAAGAAAGATTTAACTAGCTTTATATGATTTTGATAACTAACGTATTAAAAAAATGGGGTTTTTATAATGCTATTTTACCCCAATTTCTCTTAAAAAATTCCTCCTTATTTGCGCTAAATATTTTATGTTAGAGAAAAAATAGACTAACACTTTGATTGATTGATTGATACAAGCTGTGAATATTTTAATAACTAAGAATTTATCATGAAATAAAATACGAACAATTAATTTTTGATTTTTGGTTAAACTTATGCTTTTCTTATTCATTAATAATAATTTTCTATTTGTTTTACATATAATTTTCAGCCTTCCTCTCTTTATTTTCCTTTCAAATACGCTTTTCTATGCAATTGCAATAAGTTTATTTCATTTTTAATGAAATGGCCAGAAAAATTGTTTTTATTTTTCAATAATAATAATTAAATTTTTTATTCGTATCTTCATACTAAACTAGGCAATTGCTATAATTTTATTTCACTTTTATGAAATCACTTCAGAAAAATTTTAACAGTTTTTTATTAATTTCTTTAGCAATGATATTTGTGCTTTTAAAATAATGGGAAAAAATCCAATTTTATTTTATTAGCACCAACTCCAAAACTGCTCATTTATGAGGGAGACACTATGTTGAGCGGTGCAGCGGGCCCTTACAGGGAAGGATCCAATTTGGAACTCACCTGTGAACTAACTGGTGGTAAAAATTTTTAATTTGCACGTTTAGATACACTTAGTGGTGCTTTATTATTGATAACGTTATTTCATATTGTTTAAGTCAAAAATATCGCATTTAAAATGGATTGAATTTTCTTAAATAATATATTTTAAAACAACTTTTTAATTTAGTGACGCATATTTACGACATATTAACTTAAAGTGCACTTGTTTCGTGAGTCAGAAATTGAAAATTTATGATATATTTTTAACCTTATATATATATATGTGTGTGTGTGATCGGAAACGGTGTGAAGGGGAGCTGTGTCCGGCGCGAGTGTTTTCTCCTGGCCCTTCCACCAATGGGAGATCGGATGAAACATGACGTAGCAGCGCTAAGCTTTGGCCATGCGGGATCTCGCCGTGAAAGAGAGAGAGAGAGAGAGCAGTTTGAAAACAATGAAGATAAAACGTGTAGATATAAGACGATTACGGATGACGTCAAATGTTATTTTCTCAGTTTTGTTAATTTCACATTTAACTTTATGTAAATAATTTTTTACTTGTCACAATTAATTAAATTCAATAAGCTTAACATTAAATTATTCTGTTTTGATTTTTACTATATTTCTATACTCCCTCATTACATGGGAGCCCGGCCGATTACGAGAATTTCCTTTACCTCAAACATTATACCCTAGACAGCCTAGCAACTACGACTACAAATGCCGATGATTGACTCCTTCAAAACGGTGAGTCAGCTTTAAACTTATTTATAGACTATAAGAAATATGGCTTCCTTAAATGGTTTTAAGAAAATTGCTATTTCAATATCAAACAGTAGCACTAAGAACGTTAAAAATCTACATAAATTAATATTTGGTACAGTTGAAGGAAGAAGAAATAGAAATAATTTACGCAATTTTACTGGTTTTGATTCTGACTATCGTGTTGAAGAAGCCAAAACAAATGCATTAAATTTATTCAGTCATAATGATTTTATTTCTATGTGTAATGTGCTTCATATTGAATTTACATAGAAATCCAGAGAGTTTAATTAAGAATTCCTCTTCACGGAATCGAAGTGTCAGTGGTTTTCAAAACGAAACAGTAAACATCGCCCAGACAGCAGTCATAGACAACACTTTTTCTCTATTCGGAGCCGAAGATGATTCACAAAGGCATCCTTTTTCTCCCCCACGTCAGGTGGAAAATACTAACTTCCTTTCACACAACACTAGTTTTGGTGGATCTTTTTCTATGAAAGATCTAACTGACACTTTGCGCTCCTTTAATGGTACAATTATTCAGTCGAACATTATATACAAGATTTAGAAGATAACTTCTGTTTATTTAATATTACAAGTGATCAACAAAAAATAATTTTTGCTAAAAAATCTTTAACTGGTACTGCAAAAACTCTTGTTCAGAGTATACATGGTTTGTTTACATGGAAAATTTTAAAAGAAACTCTATTGTTAGAATTTAAATCGAAAGTTAACAGTAAACAAATTCACACTATGCTTCAAGAACGTACTTTACGAAAAGGTCTCTTTTCGAATATTTTGTATGCATGCGCGAAATTGCTTCTCGAGATGCAACATATGAAGCATCTTTAATTGAATACATAATAAATGGTATACCTGATAACTAAAGTAACAAAATTTTGTTATATGGTACTAAAAATATTTCTAATTTTAAAGAAAAATTAAAAATTTATGAAAAAATTAACATTTTTAAAAAACAGATATTTTTCGATGATTCTACTAAATTTTATGATTGCAAAAATTACAATCACAGCAATCGTGATTTAAATAAAGGAAATATTAAAGTTACTCATAATAATCGAGGTATGCCGAACGTATCTCAAATAATTTGTTTTAATTGTGGCAAAAAAGTTCATAAGCCTTCACAGTGTTTACATAAAGAGAAAGGATTTAAATGTTTCCAGTGTAATAATTTTGGTCACAAGGCCATGTACTGTCCTAATATTCAATTAACGACCACAAAAGTACCCAAAAATTCTGTTCAGCATATGAAGACAGATTATGATGTATCACCTCAAATAAAACCCATGCACATTCCAATTACTTTATGCAATATCAAAATAGATGCACTATTAGATACGGGTAGTGAAGCTTCTATGATAAAATATTCAATATATAAACACATTGGTTCCCCTCTTCTTAATTCTTCCCCTCTTGTTTTTACTGGAATAGGAAATATTAAAATTAAATCAATGGGATATTTTACAGATTTAATTCAAATAGAGGATTCCTCATTCTCCATAAAGATTCACGTAATTCCAGGTGATTGTATTTCTGTAAATGTAATTTTAGGAACAGATTACATCAACCAAGGTGAATTTCACATAGGTAAAAATGGTATTCATTTGGTTAACAATAATCAAAACTTTCTTTTTAATATAATTAATGTTCTCGATGAAACGGATACAATCGAACTTTTGCATTTTAAAAACTCAACTTATCGAGAACAAATTAAGAAAATAATTAACAACTATAAGCCAAACAAAACTAAGACTACCGATGTTTCAATGAATCTAAATATTTGTGATTCAATACCGATAAATCAGCGTCCACGCCGATTACCTTATGCAGAACAAAAAGTCGTCCGCGAACAAACAGAACAATGGCTAAAAGATGGTATTATTAAAGAAAGTACTTCCGATTATGCAGCTCCGGTGGTTCTGTGCAAAAAGAAAAACGGTAAACATAGATTGTGTATCGATTATAGACAATTAAACAAAAAATTAATTCGGGATAGATTCCCCTGCCCCTTATTGAAGATGTACTTGATCACTTAGAACAATCTTAAGTTTTTACAACATTAGATTTGAAAAATGGTTTTTTTCATGTTCCCGTAGATCCTGTTAGTAGCAAATACACTGCTTTTGTTACGCATGACGGACAGTTTGAATTTCTCAAAATACCTTTTGGATTGTGTAACAGACCTTCTGTTTTCCAAAGATTTATTAATAGTGTATTTCGTGAATTATTGAAAGAGATGGCACAATAATAGTATACCTAGATGATGTTATAATACCATCTCGAGATGAAGCCGAAGGTATTAAAAAATTAGATCGAGTTCTTAAAGTTGCTTCAGAGTATGGTTTGGAGCTTAATTTTGATAAATGCAGTTTCCTTCATTGCAAAATTGAATTTCTTGGCTACGTTATTCAACCTTCTCCATTAAAATCCCTTGCCGTTCGAAATTTCCCTAAACGTACTAATTTAAAACAGATTCAGAGTTTCCTAGGGTTAACTGGACATTTTCGAAAATTCATTCCTAATTATTCACGCATCGCTAAACCCTTAAGTGATCTCCTTCGCAACAACCAAGAGTTTAAATTTGATACCGAACAAATAAATGCATACCAAGAATTGAAAAACATTCTGTCTCAAAAACCAGTCTTACACATCTATCGACCAGGTTCACAGTTAGAATTGCATACCGACGCCAGCTCACAATGTTTTGGAGCAGTGCTACTTCAAAAAGGAAGTGATGAAAAAGTTCACCCCATTTATTATATGAGCCGAAAGACTTCTCTTCAACAATCCAAGTACTCCAGCTACGAACTAGAAGTCCTTGCGATTATAGAAGCTGTGAAAAAATTCCGTGTTTATTTACTAGGTAATAAATTTAAAATTGTTACAGATTGTGTTGCGTTTAAACAGACTATAGAAAAGAAAGATTTAACTCCAAAAATTGCCAGGTGGGCAATAATCCTTGAAGATTTTGATTACGAAATAATTCATAGATCTGGTAACCAAATGCCTCATGTTGATGCCCTTAGTCGTAACACAGTATATTGTATTACAACTCAAGCAGAAATGACATTAAAAATTGAAACAGCCCAATCTACAGATGATAACATTCAAACACTGAAAACTTTATGCCAAACAAATAATACGAATGACTACATTATCAAAAATAACATCTTATACAAATATGAAAAAGGTAACGAGCTTTTAGTTGTTCCCCAAGCTATGGAAAATGATATTATTAAACACGCTCATAACAATGGACACTTTTCTCCGGCACAAACACAGTCAATTTTACAACGTGATTTTTATATTTCTAATCTGCGACCCAAAATTGAAAATGTAATAGCTAATTGTGTACACTGTTTTTTATATAATAAGAAACGAGGAAAAGCTGAAGGTTAGCTTCACCCAATACCTAAAGGTAACGTTCCTTTAGACACTTTTCCCATAAACTTTCTTGGTACACTTCCCTATCAAATAAAAAGTATCAATACATATTTTCTGTAGTTGATGCATTCACAAAGTTTACTGGTTTTATCCCGTAAAATCAACAACAGCAAATGATGCAATAGAAAAATTGAAAATTCTTCAAACAACTTTTGGGAATCCATCTAGAATAATTTCTGACAAAGGTTCCGCATTTACTTCTAAAGATTTTTACCTATTATTGTTCCGAGCAAGGAATTGAGCATGTCACTATAACTACTGGTCTTGCACGAGGTAATGGACAAGTAGAACGCATCCATGGCAACATTATTCCTATCCTTGCCAAGCTCTCTGCAGATGATCCCACAAAATGGTTTAAATATGTCCCAGACGTCCAACGAATTCTGAACAGTGTTACAACTACCAGTACAAAATATTCTCCCTTGGAACTCATGATTGGAGTGAAAATGAAAAATAAAGAGGATTATCGAATAAAGAAACTACTCGACGAAGAGTATCAAGCAAGCACGATAAAAAACAAAGAGGAACTTCGAGAAGAAGCTAAAAAGAATATCCTGAAACTACAACAACAAAACCAACACCAATTCAATCGGAAACGGAAGTCACCTCGAACATACGAAGCCGGAGATTTAGTTGCAATACAAAGAACCCAGTTCGGTACAGGATTAAAGCTACGTCCAAAATTTTTCGGCCCGTACAAAATAACTTCAGTTAACGAACGAGAGCGGAATGAAGTTGTGAAAGTCGGAAATCATGAAAACCCGAATAACACATCAACTGCCGCTGAAAATATGAAGCCCTGGAACTAAATGGACAACGAGGATTTTAGTCTCCGTTTAACACCCTTTTTCTGGAAAACGAACTTATGATAAATGGATGCTCTTACCAAAATTTTTTTTTAATATTTTAATTGTTTCTTTTCTTTTCTTTTTTTTTTTTTTAGAAGGTTTTCATAATTAACGCTAAAGAAAGACGACACCTGCCTGCCAATAATGAAGACGAATGGCAAGAAGAGGCTAATAAAGATGACGCCTGTGAATAATTTTATTCTTTTCTTAATTTTTCTAGATATATTTTTTACTTTCTTTGTGCAAGCTTTGTAGGTCCAAAGTCATCAGGATGCCCGAGTGTAATCGGAAACGGTGTGGAGGGGAGCCGTGTCCGGCGCTGGTATTTTCTCTTTGCCCTTCCACCAATGGGAGGTCGGATGAAACATGACGTAGCAGTGCTAAGCTTTAGCCAAGCGGGATCTCGCCGTGAGGGAGAGAGAGAGAGGAGTTTGAAAACAAGGAAGATAAAACGCGTTGATAGAAGACGATTACGGAAGATGTCTAATGTTATTTTCTCAGTTTTGTTAATTTCACATTTAACTTTATGTAAATAATTTTTTACTTGTCAGAATTAATTAAATTCAGTAAGCTAAACATTAAATTATTCTGTTTTGATTTTTACTATATTTCTATACTCCCTCATTACATACATCATACATACATATATATATATATATATATATATATATATATATATTTGCTTATTACTTTACTGATAATATTTTGATGACATTTAGTGCAACTTGCTAACCTTGGGAGAAAAAAAGTCAGTAAATTTTACTGATTTTAAGGAAAAATAACAAGAGACACTACTAGCAACATTTTTGCTTGAAACAAAATATTTAAAACGATTGTACCTCAAAAAGATAATTTTACTCTTTAGGTCCTAGGTTCCCAAAGTGATCCCGGTGGAACCCCAGATATCCCTTGGAGACCACACGGGGGTCCACGTAAATGTGAAAAGAAAACAGGGGTTCACAAGTTATAAGTGGGGGTACACGAAAAATTTTCTGGTTTTCATAATAGAAAACAAAAATTTTGGCTTGGATTTAACTATCAATATAGGCAGGTAGCATCTTTCACTAGGTAGGTACGCAAAAATATTCGAAACTCAGTTCAAACACAGGATTGAATAGAACAATAGTTCATAGTACAAGTGTACACCACATGTCGAGACTTGCAAAGTGGCGCCCGCTCGTCAGGATTGGTTGTTTAGACCTGCAAAGGGATGAAATGAGACTTGCGCTGCGTTTGCAGTCTACATTAGTATAAATAATAATGCCAAGAACAAAACGTTACTTATTTTTCTCATCACCGTCTTATTAAAAAGTATGTTTATTTTTATTGTTGATTTACATTTCAGAGTTCATTGTTTGTAATAATAAATACTTATAATTTTGTATAACCACAAACATTATTTTAATAAATAGGACACAAAAAAATGTGCTACTTTTTTTTTCTTCTTAACATCCCCAAATTAGGGTGATACTTTTTAGGAGTTTTGGAAATACATTAGAAATGTAGCAGCTCGAGTGTCTACCGAAAATAGCAAAACAGTGAAAGTTGTGCACAAGAAAAAATAGTTTGAAAATTCATGCTTTAGATTATGAATTCTGAAAATGATATATGTTAAACATATTTTGTGTTAATTTTTTTAATAAAATATTTTCATTAAACTTATAAAGGAACTATGAAAGGTAAAAAATTATACTACATGTAAAAATATAAACACATTAATGTTCATGTCCCAATATTTAGTTATTCAAGCGCAACTTTTACTACTCTAGTGCCATTTATAAGCATTAAACTTATAAAATTAAATAAAAACATAAAATAGATCACTAAATAAATTTGATTCAGTGACAAATAATTTGATGGAAATATTTTTCAAATTAAATTACTAATAACTAGTAATATTCCTCCTAATTGAACTGCTCGTGTAAACAGGTACCTGGAGTCTGCTCTAAATGTTAATTATACGACTGTCATCTTGTAGGAATTTTGGCAGTAAATTTCGTCTGCTTTTAAGTTGTTCTCTGAAATTGTCAAAAATCAGTAGATTTTAATACATTATCTGGAAATCAGAATAAAAATTAAAAATCAGGAATTTCCGATTAAATCAGTAGAATTGGCAGCTATGCAATAGATTCTGAATTAAAAGTATATTTAATATTTTTATCCTTTACTGCAAATTTAAATATCATTAAATTCGCATAATTCGTTAATATGTTTATATTAAAACAGTATAATTTATTTTTATGTAAAATTTAAGCGTTAATTTTATTAATAAAAATAAATATTAGTCTTGCGAATATTTATTGATCTTTGTTGATTCTATATTCATTAGAAAACACTTTTTAGTTTAATGTTCACTGAAGTACAAGAAAAATTGGTGCACCAGCCTTATATCCAGCAAGTCGACCAAGACCACGCATAAGTAATGTATCACATCTTTTTTTAGGACTCAACTAATGTCTAAAGCTATTCTGGAGACAGTTTATACTATAAATCTTGTAAGGCAATTCACGAATCCATAAGAATGCGAGGTCGTGGAGATGTTTTCAATGGCATGTTACAAAGAATAATTTATTTATTCATAAAGAAATCATTATTCCCATCTGGGGATTAAAATAACGAACGAAAGTATGTAACATTAAAAAAACTAGTCCACGAAGCACACGGAAGCAACTCTCGACTTATTAGGGGTCACACCTTCCAACTGGAATCTTCCAAATCTGTAGAAATGAATGATATAGCGACCAGAAAAGATGCTTATATGTATTTGTAACTTGTTAGATTCGTTTCAAGATGTCGTAGGAGTTCTCTATCACACCAACTGTAATCACTTCATGTTATCACAAAGGTTTTATCACCTTAAACATTCAATCCCTTGTTGATGTGTTCGGGATTTACATTCATGAGGTTTCTCCAGGCCTTGATACGTCCATCTGCCTCATATACATGGAAGCAAGACTCCTTGGATAAGGTAACCAGTTGTAATGTTTTTCTAATAACTCTCTCTCTCATTGCTAATCATGTTTATTAAATCATCTTAATAACAACAAGCTCAAATTCTAAATAAGCTTACCTTGAGCAGGTTTTTAATTTCTTTATTAAACACAGGACAAGACACGGAACTAAAAAGCTCTACATCGCTCGGCGCAGAATCTTATTTTGTTTGTGAGCAAAGATATTCATATAGTGGGCCATCTATAGATATATAGTTGCAACACCTGTTTCCAGTCATTTACAATCCAATAATGGTGTTGGGAAGTTCAAGCAAGTCGTAAAGATTTGTTCCATGCCATCAACCATGGCACAATTGTAGACCTTTTGCTCTGATAATCCATATCAACGATGGTCAAATAAATGGCTCACGACTGATACTTCACGGCCGATTACCCATCTAACGTCCTCGGCAAATTCCGGTGGCCTCAAACAGAAGCTGTCTTCCTGACTAATTGCGTGACTTCCATCATTTGCATATGCAAATCTGTATCAGTTTTTCTGTGAATATGTGCATAAATAAAGTGGAAACTCCGTTAACCAACGTAATACGTTACAAGACTATGTTCGCTATCCGTATTATTCATAAACCGATCATCGAATTTATCTTGGAAATCGATTAATTCGTTCTAGAGACTCTAAAAATGAAATTATTAAAATGATGTATAATTTCTGACATCAGTTTTGATTTTGAATGAAATCAAAAAAGAAATTGAATGTCTGCTTTGGTTATAAATATTCTATTGGAGAAAAAATATCGAACTTTTTTATGTTTCGTTATTCCGAAAAAAAATGTATCGAAAATATTTTTTTTCCAATATCGAACTTTGAAATTCAATAGGCAAACAACATAATTCTAGAGAAATGAAAAACGATTTTTGCTTTTTTGGGTTTGGCAACCCTACGCATTATGCTCAGAGAGCCGAAAAATATTCCCTTGAATTGTTTTTAGTTCGTTATTCAAATATATGTTCGCTGTCCGAACGCAAAAATCTTTCGTGAGTATTCGTTTTCCGATTTATTCGCAATCCAAATTGTTCGTTAATCGATCATCGACTATAATTCATTTATTTATTTCTTACAACAATTATTAACAGAAAAAATGCTTTTGTTCATTTCAGTTGAAAACGGACCGATGCAAGTGTTGTGGGTGATTAAAGGCGCTGTCGTCGACTCCACTTTCAAGGTGCTTCCGAACGGTAAAAGGCGAAATGACTACTTAATCAAAAGCATCGAACGCATGTTGTGGATGACGAATATTACATGTGTTGCTGCAAAGCATCTCAACTCAACTACAAGCCCATTCCTCACAGCCTCTGTACAACTTGATTTATTCTGTATGTTAGTGTCTCATATGTTAATTACATATTTGCATTACCTATCAAAAATGTTTACAAGTATAATTTTGATTTAAAGGCAAATAATGTTAAATTATTAATTTTTAACATTTGTTTCCGTTATAAAAGAAAATTTTAACTGGTGACACAATAGCGCTAACCTAATTAAGACAGAGGCGTTAACCATTAAACCCTAAGCTGGCTTTCTTTTTCATCTAATTTGAACTTTATGGCGATAAATAAAGTATAATTCGATAAGATTTTTGACCTGTTTTAAAGTTAATTTCTCCATTTATGTTTTTCTTACTATACTGTTTTATTTATACAGATACTATTTTGTTTTTTAAACTTTTGTGTAATTTTTAATATTTGTTTCCGCTATAAAATAATGTTTTAACTAGTAACAATAACGCTAAACTATGTTTAGCAAATTTTATATCTATTTTTAAACTTCATTCACACTTTTTCACATTATAAGCTTTTTTTCAATTCGATTAATTTCAGACCAATATATATTTGTTATAAATAGCAAATTATTCTATAACAAAATATTACTTTCAGAAGGATTTACTATTTAACAAATATTACTCGGTTGTTTTAAAAAGTATAAAAAATTTATTTTAACATATCAAAACAAATTCAAGTATTTTATACGAATATTTTAAAATAATAATAGCTATTATTATGAAAAATTAAATTTAAAAACTATTTTAGAAATCTTTCTTTTATAATTTAAAAAGATCAGTTTAGAATGTCTTTTAAATAACTTGTAACTTTGGTTTATAAATTTCATTAAGACGAAGAAATGGGAGCTCATTCTTACAGATTTACTTTGTCAAACAAGGCCAAAATTTTCACTAAGTTATTCGTAAAATATTTGTGCAAAAATCTCTGTGACCGTGAATTGTTTTACTTTAGGTGTAAAATTATTTATTCTAAGGGAATGCATTATTTACTGCAGGACGAGCATTCATTTGCATTGTTTGTTCTGCGACAGAGAGAGAATTGTATTTAAAATTTGTCAAAGTGACCATTAAGTAATATTGAAAGTGATATCGAAACAGGGAGAGAAAAAATTTAATTAAAATTATGAAATAGATTTTTCTTATTTCATAACCACAGAGCAACTTTAAAACCTTTTAAGTTTACCATATGTAAGCAATAATAAAAACCCTCTTAAAGCTTGGGGATTTCTTACAACAGATCTGTTTTCCTTAAAAAGTGAAATTTTTGTACAGATTTAAATACAAGCATTTGTATACCTTAAAAATCATTTTTTTAAAGTAATGAATACAACATTTACTTACTTTGCTAATTCACGTAAATGGCAAACGACCAACAAATTACTATGATTTGTTTCATTCTTTATTTTTATCTTGTGCCAGCCAGATTGATAATATAGGGTGCGCTACTGTACTTTTCCTTCTGAACCGTAATTTGGTATGGAGTGCGACTTCCTCAGTACACACATGCCATAGGTACCCGTTTATAGGTTAGGCAACCATTCATAACCCATTATTAAAAGGAAAGGCCAAAGGCAGGAGAAAGAGAGAAATTACATCCATACCGGGACCGGACCCAGGACCTCCCTATCAGGTACGCTGACCACTGGACAGAGAAGACGATTATTATTTCATATTAATAATTAAAAGTTTCCTTTTAATTATTAATATGAAATAATAATTGTCAGTATCACCACATTCTTAATAATCACCATATTATAATGCACTTACTTTTGTTCCTGCCGTTAAAGAATATTTAGTAAGTCATAAAACTCGAGTTTCTAAAGAACATTTTATTAAATAAAATTTAAAACAAAAACTTCGGTTATTTGACGATAGAAAATGGTGCAAAAATTTTACATCGCATGGCAATTCTAGTTACCAGCTTAAACAACCAATGAAAAATTAATATTTAAAATTTCTTTATATTTTAGATTTAATTTTGTGTACTGTGAATTTAAAATGATTTCTGCTAACTTTTTTAGTGAAATGTAGTGGGAAAAATTGTACTTGTTTGTGATCACAAAATGGAGTTTGTAAGTAGCACATAGTGGTAGAAATATAAGATATTAAATTGAGACTCATCATGTGTTGATGACAGAGCTAACCTAATTTTGGAAACCAAATAGATACTGAATGATTTAAATTTCTGACTGTCATTTCAGGAGCTTGAAGTTTGATCCCTCACTTGGAACATACGAGTACAAACTATTATTAAACCAGAACATACGAGTATTACTCTTGGAAACGTAGTACAACGTACTCGTAAGTAAAAGTAGTACGGAATACACTTAAAACTACAGGACAAGGTCGAATATTCGTGCGCGCTTACAGCACTTAGTAGAATGGTGCTTTTCTAACTGTTCTACATTTTTGTTAAAAGTATTATATATTTCTGTAGAAAACTCATTACATTATTCTTTTAAGCTCTCATAATACAATATCAAATCATCACCTCTAATATTCTTAAATCGCCTCTAAAATTAATTACCCTCAATGAAATTCAAACGTTTGTATCCACACGTGCATCTAAACATTAATTTATGAACACATGTATTTAAGCGATATGTCTAGTTAATTAATCATCATAATTTATCCAAAACCTCTTAGAAATTAAAACCAATAAGAAAATCTCAATGTTCTATAATTTCATTCAAAGTTAATTAAACTCATTTTTCACATAGAAAACAATACATTTCTTTATAGCGAAAACATTGGTTATAGCTTTGAGTAAAATATAGCAGTTATCATTTAGTAAACAAGTTTTTATTTTTGGAACTAATAAAGTTAGTTTTAAAAATAAATATTTTATTTGCCACAAAAAAATTTGCTCTTAATTATTTAATATAAATGGAAGAAAATCTATGATATCAACATATACATGTATTTAAAAAATACTGAAATAAAAAAATAAGACAAATTAAAATAATCTATTATTTGAACCTAATTTAGAAATAATTGTACAAAAATTTTGTTAAAAGGAGTCATTTGCTACATATTAACAAAATATATTCAATTTTCAAGCAAGCAACATGAATGTGATTCCGTTTTTTCCATTTTAAAATTTGCAATTACTTTTAACAAAGTTTTTAAACTTTGAGACAATTTTTTTATAGAAGCGTAAATAGCATTTTGTATGATACCTCAAAAATATTTTTTATAAATAAAAAAATTTTGTTTAGATTTTTTCAAGTATCTGATAAATTTAAGTTTCTTAGCGAAAACAAATTTCAACATTGCAACTTTGATTTCAAATTTTATTATTTCGTTATAACATGCCTTTCATAAATAAATATTCTTGATTTCAACAAAAGTGAAACCGATTGGTACGAGAATAACTCCAAGTCATGGCACGTGCAAAGAGGGTGTACTCTTTGAGCTCCGCTGTCAGTCGTGGGGTTCCCGACCACCTGCTGAAATCACCTGGTGGATAAAGCAATTCCGACTCTATAACGTTTCCGGTTACAGATACGACATAGATACCACCTCAAGCATCTTGAGCATAGTCCCCAATGCGACAGACCACGGAAAGAACATCAGGTGCCAAGCTGAGAACCCAAAGCTACCAGGAATTTTTCAAACTGACACCGTGACGCTGAATGTTACTTGTAAGCTTCAATCTTTTGAACTAATAAACATGAATCTTCTGTTCTGTCACTAGGTTAATACTTCATACATTTTCTTCTGCAGTTCCTCCTAAAGTGTCATTGTCGCTGAAGACATATTCCAGCAATTCTCTTTCTGAAGGAGACACCGTGGCTCTGATTTGTAAAGTAACTGCCAATCCTCCAATCGGACCTGTGCAATGGACTTTTTTCCAAGAGATTTCAATCAAGCCACAGCAAGAAAATTTTCCTCCCCAAGGACTTCAGAATTTAGTTCTTGAAAGACTGGAAGCTTGGCACAAAGGCAGTTACCGTTGCATAGTGAACAATACTGAAGGCACCGGCGAGAGCAATTCCCTGTGGCTGGCCGTTCGACGTAAGTAAATAATTCAACTGAACATGAAACGTCTACAATTAATTACAGAATTTGCATGTAAATTACTCAAAATTTCTGTCTTTAATTTTCACCTCACATTCAATAGTTATTTCGATCATAACCTAAATACAATTGCAGATTTTTATAATGACTCAACGTGAATTAAAATAGTCATATGTCTTTTACAATCTTATAAGAATTTCATCTTCCAAGGCACTACAGCCTGTTGCAGTCCGTCCCTTGTAGTTGATGCCATCTAGTCCTATCTATTTCAAGGCTCCTCCTTTATGTCGCGTAAGAAAACTGAAAACTCGAGGGTTTTCTTTTTTAAGACGCTAATCCTAGGTCGTGATCGAACAAGGGAGTGCCCAGTATTTTACCTAATAAAGATCGCTAAGATTTCATCAGAACTCTGTAAAAGAAAAACATTAAATGAAGACACTCATGAATGGTTGAATAATTTGATCAGTTTAATGCGCTTCCAAAATTTTACAGCATCATGTTTTTTAATTTCAAAATGCCCATGTAGACAATTTACTTTTTTTTGTTACAAACTCAGAGATCTCTGTAAGAAAAAAAAAGTAGACATTATAGCAAGAAAGAATAAAAAAGCAATAAAGTTTACCGAGGCGAAGATATCGCCAAAAGTGCGGTTTTAGAAAATAAGCCTGAATTAGAAAAAGTTTATCATCGCAATGTCGAATCCCATGCCAGACTGCCAAAAATTTAAAAAATCCTGTTGTAAACCAACTATTTGTTGCCATAACTATATCAGTAGATAAAAACTTTTGAATAAAAAAATTCCACCAGAAGGCGCACTTGGAAGCAAATTATTTATGAGCTAAGTGTCACATGACACTACACCCACAGAAGAGGGGAAGAAAGGGAAAAAAAATTTCAAAAGTTACATTATAATGCATGTTCAGAGAATATATCTTAATCTAAAAATTAGTTCTTAAATTACTAAGGCATGAATCTTATTACAAATTTGATAACCATAGAAATTAGTATATTAATTACAACTCAATTTGATAACCATAGAAATTAGTATATTAATTACAACTCACATGTTCATATATTAATTACAATATAACATACACATTTTTGAGTGAAATGTTCTTCTCCCTTAAGTTCTTAAACTATTAATAATATCAGGCATGTTGTGTCAAAACGATATATAAGCATTTTATAAATATTGTGTGACATAGAAACATAGACGCTGAACAATAAACCCAGAAACAAGCAGAAATATATATAAAACATTTTCAAAAATAATATATAAAAGCACAATATATTAATATAGATTATTCCTGAACCAATATAAAAGAAATGCTTGGGTATAAAAATTAAATCATTGACCAAATCAATTATCAAAAAGATGATCAACTGTCAAAAAGTATAGAGACAGTTATAAGTAAGTATACCTGTACTCAGTCTCTTATATTATTTTTCACTTGAATTAATACTAAGGTAAATTCAAACCTAGTTAAAATTCCTAGTAGTGAAATGTCTTTAATCCTTTGCTTGTTACATTAGATATAATTAGACATAAGAGTTTATATTCTCAAATCAATTTCACATTATTGAACATAAAAAAAATCATTAAAAAAAAGACCCTCCAAGAGATATATAATAATATAATGATATATAATAAATACATTGTGATAAATGGAGTAAAATTGTAATAAAGAACACAATATAAATATTGTACCTTCTATAAAATAATCGAAAATATATTAATTTAAAGTCTAAAACAAAGCTTTAAATTTAAACAAAATTCAATTCTAATTTACAAAAAACAATTATATTGCATTCGGAAAAGTGTCATTAAAATAATCAGACTTATGTGTTTTAGAATGAATTATAATAAGATATTTTTGATTTTATATACTAATACAAATATTTTAAAAAACATAGAATTTTTTTAAACATGAAATAATTCGTTACGTATCATAGAAATAAGCAGATTTGTAATTATTTGCAATCTAATGTATACTACACTATTCACATTTTTCTTGCCTTTGCTGAAGCGAATTGATTAATTATGTTATCAAAGTTGACAATTTCAAATTTTAATTTTTTCTATACTTTAGATTGCTAAATCTTCTATACTTAAGTTAAAAACTTAGACGGTTTTGACTCATGGTGGATCATAAATAAGTCAAAATTAATTTTATTTTGCTGAATGAACGTTCACAGCTTGCAATTGATGCAGAAATAGTTAAAAATATTTGAATGAAACTCTTCTCTCTTTATTCACCGTATGAGGTAAAGCATATTGGAAGTTCTAATAGGTTTAATTTCTTCTCTAATGCTGATTAACATCATTCAGTCCCACATTTCTCTATCGACTTCTGTTCCTTGGAAATCTGTATCTACCCCAAACTTTTACATTTGTTAAACACGGTGACTTAGCGCTCCGAAGGCAGAGGCTCAATTCTCAAGCTAAGTCATTTCATCCTTTCAGTGGGTTTCTCAACTGAAGACCAATCATCCTTGGGAGCTAAACACCGGGGATTTCGCTTTGGGCTGACTCTCAAACCGGGACATATGCTTTGCACCCCAAGGACCTCGGTAAAGAAAACGGATATGGGCACTGTAGGCCTTGATCCGTATATTACAATTCTGAAGTCGGGATATATTTATTTATAAATTAATTTTTAACTTTTAAGAAAATTGATTTTAATAATTTAACATTTCCACAACGATGTCTTAAAAATTGTAAATGCATTTTTTCTATCTTGTTAATCAAATGGAGCAATTAAATATTTTTATTCCCTATTAAATTGTGCATTATCTTAATTATGAAAGACTACAAATTGTTAATCATTAGTGTTGAACATATGCTATAACTTATCCTAACAAATTTTCAAAAATTCTATAATATTACTAACTTCACAAACTTTAGCTATTTATTACAAAATAATAATCACCCCAAATTTAGGATCAACTTACCTAATTTTTCACAATGATATTTTTTTAAACATTTATAACAGATTAAACTGAAAATTTTATTTCAGAAAAATTCCAGGGAAAAACTGCAACTTTATAGGAAATTTCGCATTTAAAATAGCTTTTTAAATTATATCATTCAGACCACTAATGTAAACCATAAATTATTTTTAATTTAAAAAATTTAAATCACAAAACGTAATATTGATAATTTATAATATTTCATTTTTATACCATAAAACCAATTTTGATTCTAAAATTAGAAAATCTTTGTTAATAAGTTTTCATCTGATTTCAATTTGGATAACTAAATCCTGCCAGTCAATGCAAATTTCAGATAAGCAACTAAACGCTAATATAGACAACAAAAATATTTTGTAAATTTCTTAAATCAAAACACACAAATTTATGTAAAATTATGCATATTTAATATAATCAAAATTTTTCAACCAAACAATATATATTATGTTATTAAAATTATATTTTTCTCCAAACTGATGCACTCTATGTTGTTCTTTCAAGTTTTTCGTTGATTTGAATTATTATCAATTACACAAGTGCTGAGATAAAAATATATTTTAACTGTTAAACGCCTAATTTTATTTAAAAAATTTTCTCAATCAGCTATCATAGTAGTAAAAATTTTCTTCGTATTTTTAAGGCATTTAATATAATTGTTTTTTAAGCTATTAAAATATATTTTATTATTAAAATAAATGCTAATATTTATTGAAATAAAAATTTATTTCTATTAAGAATCATTTTGAAAGTGTTGTCCATGCAATGTCATTAAAGTTTTTTCTTTCAATAAATTTATATCATTTAAAGCGATCTAATTTTTAAAATTTTACAATGTAAAATGAGAAATGTGTACGATTTCTTTGTAAATTTTTGGAAGGAAATTTTCAAGTTAAAAGATTTGCTTTTATATAAATTGAACTAATTAATTAAAAAATATTAGCTGTATATTTAAGCATACCAAAAATTTAAAAGGAAAAAGATATTTACAAAAAGAAAAATGTTTTTAGATTTTTAACTTCTATGAATTGAAAAAAAAATTTCAATTTAAGGTGCTAATGTAAAGCCGAAAAATCACGAGTCAAATAAAAATTATTTCCCCAAACAAGAACATTTAAACATTAAATAAATTACTTTTAAATTAATAGTTTTAACAAATAAGTAATTTAATATTTAATTTTCAAAACTCTGCAAGCATATGTTAATAAATATTTATACCAGCTAAAATATGAAATAAATATTGGAATCGAAAGAATACATTGTAGACAGAAAATACAACTTACGGCAATGATATTTTAAATGTCTAAACTCCAGATTTTCAAAAGTTTACATTTTTGTTTCCAAGAAAGCTATGTTTGGCAACAAACGAAATACTATAACCATGTGAACAATAAAAAGGAAAGAAAGTTTGTGTTTTCCTTTAATTTGGAGTTAATTAAATCTCGATTCCCTCCATTTCGATTCCAGGAAGACAATTCCCTTCGCGACATACTGTATTGCTATATCATGAAAAAATTTCCCCCTTTCTTTGAAGGTCAGCCTGGTGCCGAACACCATGGAGGGAGGTCCCTTCGGGACAAAATATTTTGGACAAAAGAGACCGCCTATAAGAAACACGTTTCAGCAGGATTTTCTCACGAGTATAAAGGGATACTAGGCTAAAAGGCTACAACACAGCCTAAGATAAAAATACAAGAATTTTTATTTTTATTTTGGGAGAATGGATAATATAATTTCCCAAAATGTCAATAACAACTGAATTTAATCTTTCTATATCGAGGATTTAATCTCTTAAAAGAAATTAAAAATAGTACGTCAAATAATATTTCAAAACACTGAAATGTCGACAAAATGTTTTTTAATTTTTGAATAATTATAACACCCAGAAGGAGTCAGAGAAAATAATATTCATCAAACGCTTTTTTTTTTTTATTTCGAGTATAGCAAACTTATTTCTTTTATTAGTTATTATGATTTTTTTTAACGATATAACTTGACTTTTAGATAACTTGTACAACGATTAGGACTCATAAAGGGCGCTGAGAATCTTAACGCGTGTTCGCAAAATGAAATAGGTGCCTTTCACTCTTCTGTAATCTCCCAACGTTAATAGATCCAAAAGTAATCTAACATTAATACAAATAATTTGGCAAATATCTTTATACTAAAATAAAAAAAACATCTCATATGCATTAAAATGAAACTGACCAATCTAATATTCCAAAAATTTCAAAAAAAATAAATAAATAAATAAATAAATAAAATAAAAAATAAAAAAAAAAAAAAAGATATTTTCGTTATTTACACATTTACTAGATTTGTAGTACAAAACAATAGTATCACAAACTTTGAGCAAAATATGGTACTTAAAAAGGAAAGGATTAAAAGAATGAAAACCGATAATCTAATTGATTAAGAAATAAAAATCGAAAGCATGGTTAAATAGATATACTTTTTAAAGGGAACTAAGTTATGCAAAATCATTCAAATATAAGAGTAAAAGTTTCGTCTATGGTAAGCTCCTCATATATTTTTAATCAACAACTTCTTATTTCCAAATTTGAAACTTTCCTTAAGATTTTTTTTATTTTTCCGCGGACATGACACAATAATTATAAAATGCAAAGTTTATTTCACCGAATAAAATAAATATTATAATAAAACTAATATTGAAATTTTCTGAAAAATTTTGTTTATCTTTGAAATGATTTAGCGCCCCTCTGCCAACTGCGCCCGGGGCAAGATAGCCCCCATTGCCCCACCCATCACTACGCCTCTGTATATATATTTACTTTAGCAGTTCTTAATAGACCCAAAAGTTTTCAGACACAAAACAGAATTCTTTATTTTTTTGTCAAAATTTCAAATATATTTTCAAATAATTATTATATTTTTCATAAAAATTGCATTTTCATTATTCATAAGAAGTTTATCCTGGTCAATTTCTTGTATCGTGGGGAAACTGTAAACTCGAGTTTCAAAGAAAGAAATAGCGCTAGACCTTGGTTGTGATCGAACAATGGAGTGCCCAGTATTTTACCTATAAAAGATCGCTAAGATTTCATCAGAACTCTGTAAAAGAAAAACATAGACACTCATGAATGGTTGAATAACATTTATTTGATCTGTTCAATGCGCTTCCAAAATTTTACATGTTTCTTAACCGTCTGGGGTTCTGGGAAGAATGTGCATCATTTTTGCTTCGCGGTGGCAACATAGTTTTGGCTTTCACTGCAATGCAAGTTTTTCCCCCTTTCGCACTTAAGAATACAAAAGCCTCTAATTCTCGATGAGACGCATTTCAGTTGTACCCTGGACCACTTCACAATAATCACATTCTAATGACTTACAGCAGGGAAGCGCCCATCAATCGCTATCAGCTGTAGAAACCAACATGTGAGCACATGTTGGTTTCTACAGCTGATAGCCACCGTTTGTTTTGTGGATGTTCTGCTCTAACATTTCCTCAAGTCCTTATTATAATTTTTTATATGAAATATGAATTTTTATTTAATTATTTTGTAAATTATTATCAGGAAATTTAATTTATTTCTAAGCAGTTTTTGTATTTAAAATCTCTTAAATAAATAAAATATAAGATAGTTATCACAATGAATATCATATTATAGTTTTTAAATATCATTATATATATATATATGTGTGTGTGTGTGTGTGTGTGTGCATAATTATTTCATTCATTATTATTTTATTAAAATTCAGAAAATTTTTTTAAATTTTTAAATATATTGATTTTAAATAGCTGTAATAAATTGTTAATTTGCGTACGGGTACTTGATATTTTATTTGTGTATTTGTAATTGGTAATTATTGCAGATACTTTTCAAAATCAATATTATATTTTTAAAATCATCAAATAATTTTCAAAATCGTTGTAAGAAACACTTCTGTTGCTTTAATATATACAAATTGAAGAATTTAGACATTGTATAATTTTTAATAATTTAAAAAATTAAAAAGCTAACTTAATTACCTAAGAATAAATTTTATAGTATATAGTAAGCTACTGACAACAGATAAAATTTTGGTGGTGATTTCGAAAGCAAATTTTTCATATTAAATTCCTCGTTTCCATGATTTCCGTTTTTAATTATGTAAAAAATATCACTCCATACAAGAAACCGTGTTATTACGTATATATCTTTTATTATTTCTTAAATTGTTTTGCAAAAATATTAAAATTAATGCGTCTCTCGTATGAATATTTCTTTTTCAAAAGGAGGAAAATGGCAAAAATATAAAAACATGGAAATCTTAACGTTATTGTTTATAATAGTATTCTAATAACTGAATATTTAATATAGAACTTGTCAATATCACATTTTTTCACATATTCAAATTAACTCTACTTTAAATATTTTTGCCTTCACAGAATTGTAACTTCTTAGACATGCAAATCATTATAATCTATAAATTTAGAGAAATATTTTTTTAATAAAAAGTACTTTAGTACAATAATGATTTAACTTCATGCTTCTTTTGATGGCTATAAGTTTAAAATAATTAGCAACTTTTCATTTGATTAATCAAATATTTTTAAATAGTTTTGATTAAGGAAGTAAATATTCACTTTTATTTTTTGTGAACATAAATTGACTAACCAGAAATGAATACTTTATCTAGATCGAAAGTATTAATTTTGCATTAAATTTAACCTTTTAATAATACATATCAAAATTTATCACAAAAATAAAATCCATTTCTTATGTTAGAAACATCGTATTGAAGGTTAACTTATTTAGCTTAATATTAGAATTAAGTCATTGAACTTTGTTTAGGAAAACATATTAAAGGAATAAAAAAGCCATAACATAGTGCTTATTTTGAAATATTCTGTTTCAAGAAAGTGAAAGTATAATCTTTAGTGCAAAGCTGTTAGTTATTGAATTATATGAGAAAAAAAAAGCATAATACTTAAAATGTAATCAATAAATTAGTAAACGAAAATATTTCTTTTGCATGATAAAGAAAATTTCATATTTTCCGGAATTCATAAGTAACTTTAATTTTTATTTAATGATTTTAAATTATACTTACAGAATATTAATTTAAAGTACCCTTAATTTTACAAAAAAATTATTAAAATAATTTTGAACCTCACAGTAAAGACATTAAGTAATTGAACATGTTGGCGGAGAACATGTTAAATTATTTAATGTCTTTTTACGGAAATCCTTTCTACATTGTGAAATTAAATAAAATCTGGGAGATCACAAAGACTAATTACTTGCAGTATAAAATATATAAAATATTTTTAATAAAATGTTACTCTAAAAAGTGAAAGAGAACTTGTGGTGTTAGGATACTCCTCATTCTCTTCATATGATGGCGCTGTAGTCATTAGGAGAGAGGAGAGGAGGGGGTCCGCTCCGTCGGGGAGAGATTGCCTTGGACCAGCGAACGAGGAGGTTCAGCTGGCGCTACTTGGGTGTTTGTTCTGTTAATAATTAAATTTCTATTAATTATAATTTTAATATACAATACTATTAATGTTAATTTTTAAATAAATGTTTGTATTTGTTCGAGTTGAGCTTTATTCTACAGAACAGACACTACAAAACTTTTTATAGTTTACATTTTATTAAAATTAGATTATATATTTTGTACAAAAATCATTTCAAAATTGTTAAAAATACTAAATTCATTCAAAAGTTTACAAAAACTAGCATTAAATTTATTTCTTATTTTATCCCTTCTAATTTTAAACAAAGTTATTTTTGAACAAATTAAGTAAAAAAAAGTCATATTTTAACCTTGTCGCCAAGTCACATATTCTTATACTGTGAAGTTTATAACTAAGCATATATATATATATATATATATATATATATATATATATATATATATATATATATATATATATATATATATATATATATATATATATATATATATATATACACACACACAACTAAAAATATGAATAATTTAAAAACTTGATAAAAAAAAACTGAAATTTAGTATTATGTACGTTGTCTATAATTTTCAATTGTTAGATAGCCTTTAATTACTAAAACTAAATGCAAATAAATATAGCAAAGTAAAACGTAAATAGCTGTTCCTTCCTCGAAACACTTTCGATTTTCCCTCGCATTAATCAATGCATTAATTAACCGTAACTGTTCAGTAAATAAGTTCCCCAACTACGATTTCAAGGTAAGCCGTCAATTTTGGGGCTTCAATTTGAAGCATAGTAGTGAAGCCTGACCAAGGGGCTCGTGATGGCCGGTTAAGGGGTTAATTTCAAAATAACCATGTAGACAATTTACTATTTCTTTTTTGTTACAAATTTAGAGATTTCTGAAAGAAAAAAAATAGACATAATAACAAGAAAGAATAAAAAAGAAATTATGTTTACCGAGGCGAAGATATCGCCAAAAGTCCGGTTTTAGAAAAAAAGCCTGGACTAGAAAAAGTTCATCATCGCAATGTTGAATCCCATGCCAGACTGCCGAAAATCAAAAAATCCCGTTGTAAACCAACTTTCTGTTGTCACAACTATATCGGTAGGAAAAAAAAAATCTTTTGAATAAAAAACTCCACCAGAAAGCGCAATTGGAAGCAAATTATTTATAAGCTAAATGTTACATGACACCTTATATATCAAATTAAAGTCTCTTTGAATGAATCAAGCCACTTGATAGGTGGTCTTCCTCATCTTTTGTTTCCCATGGGATTAGTAAAAGTAAGCTTTTTTATTGGGTTTGCATAGTCAAATCGATGCAAAATACCTGAGCCATCGTATTCTATTGCTTTTTACAATTTTAACAATATCAGGTTGTTGTACTTCTGGTTTATTTTAAACAAGGATCTCCAGCTATTATTTTCATGGACTGCACCAAAAAATTTTCGTAAGATATTTTGTTCAAAGTTTAATAATTTGTTTTCATGTAATTTAATGATTGCGTGTAAAATAGGAATGAAAGTAAAGTAGAAAGCATTGTCTCCCGTAAAGTAGGTATGGTTGAACTAATGATATTAATTTCTCATAAATCGAGATTTTGGTTGGTTTTTGAGGCCGTAATATCCTTTATTTGAAATGGTGAGTCTTTTTTATCTCTACTAGTCTAATCATTGATAGTAGTAACGATAAGTAAGAAATTTGACCTGTGACACTGTTTTAAAGGTCTAATTTTTTATTTTAAATGACTGTAAAGTCTCCATGAATTTCATTTTTTCTTTAGTTATTTTTAAGCCTCAGCTTCTACTAAATATTTTTGTTATTACAGTTATTATCACACGAGTTATCTCTCTCACACGCATTACAATTTTGATATAAAAATCGTGTTTTTATATTAAAATTTAAACTATTTTTCAGTTTCATATAATTTACTTTTGCATCAGCTCATCAGGTATACATTAACGAAATTTTTAATTTGTTTTATTCATGAATGGAATTTCCAAGGACATAAATTTTTTTCACTTTCTCTCCATAAAAGTTTAAATTATATTTGGATTCTTAATTTTAATTTTTTTGATATTAACTATTTTTATTATTAGTTATTTCGAAAATAGTAACTGTTCTAATGATATTATATATAACGCTTAGATTGTTCTTTCGCAAATAATCCTCACTGAATCCCTTAAAATATATAAATTTTGTTGTTTCTTAAGCAAATAATTTCATGAATTTTTTGTAAATTATTTGTACTATTTCAAATATAAATAATTCGTATCATTTTAAAAATACATTCTATATTTATAGCAACTAATTCCATAAATGAAAAAAATAAATATCACTGTAGCTGCAAAAATGAGAATTAAAATTTGAAGAATACTCATTATACATCATTTCAACAAAAACCTTGCTAAATAAATATACATATAAAAATAAAAGATTTATTTCAGTTCTTTGCTCAGGCACGAAATGTACATAACTCTTTCTCTATTTTTGGAAGAATTCAGAAGAATTTTTAGCTTCTGATACATTTGACACTCCAAATCGAAATTAAAACTTTTAGAAGCAGTAAATTCCTAAATATCTTTCATTTGTTTTATCGTTACCGCTTTTTGCTCAATATGGATCACTATAATGTAAGTGAAACATCAAGCGTATGCTAAAATAAATCCTGATAAGAACTGTATTTGTTTTCATTAGGAATGCTGCTATTATAAATAGAATTACTTTCTCTATTTCGTTTGAAAAATTTTTCATTTAAATCAAATTAATACACTAAGTGCTATTTTTAGAGGTAGATATTTAATGTAAATTATCAAAACAAAGCATCTTTTTGCTGTGCATTGTTTTATTATTTATAAATACATTGTCTGATTCTTGTCAAAATTATTTCAGAATAGTTATATTAATTGCACTGATAGCGATTTTCAGCATGATATGAATAAAAAACCTATTTCTAAGTTGAAAATTTAAATTTACAACTCTTAACTACTCAATTCAATCAATGGTTATTTTGCACATTCTTAACATCCACAGATATTCTGCAATGTTTTTATCAAATAAACTAAAATTATTTCGGCCTTCCCTTTCTGTCGGCAGACCGGCAGAGCAGGAATGCAAGTGTCTTACGGAGGTTATTTTGGCGAGCAGTTGAGCATTCGATGCGAGGCCCAACCTGCTACCGTTTCCTTTCACTGGGGATTCGCCAACACACTGATCCAGCACGACAACATAACTTTCACTAGCCGAGGACTCAGAAGTATTGCAAACTAACGGAAAATAATGACTTAGGGTCACTCTTCTGCTGGGCCAACAACAGCGCCGGCGAGCAGCATGTGCCCTGCACTTTTACAGTATTCAAGCCAGGTATCTTATTAAATGCAACATCAAAGTATGCATATCATGTCTAGTGAATAAATTAATAATTATTTATGTGCTCCAACAGTATCCACAGTTTCACCATCTCATTTTCACTTCCCCATAAATTTTTCCAGTATCTTAGAAGATAAGAATTTTATTTTAAAGAAGGGAAAGTCTTAGGCAAAGTAGCATACAACTCATCACTTATAAAAATTTAGTTAAATCAATGCACACTTTTTTTAATCAATTTGTAAGGCTTAAATTTTGAGAAAATTTATTTTAAAATAATATGTTTTTATTGACTCTAAGTATTCAGGGAGTAAGGAATTATATTATCTGAAGCTTATTCTCAGTTAAACCCTGTTTAAAAGAATTTACTACCACTACAAATAATTTTATAATGCTGTGTATCCTTAATTTAGTATAAATGAGCAAGAGGAGATACTTTTATTGATTGAACAAATAGTTGATCTGTTTAAATCACGTGGTTGGATTCGGTTGATACGACAGCCTATTGTGTCCACCAGAACTTTTTGCCAAGACATTCCAATTGGGGATTTCTAAGATTTCAAAGTCAACACATTCCCATCTTAATATGGGCCTCCCCCTATTTTTGGTTTTCATTGAGATTCTGGATGATACTTTATGATCATGTCATGGTGGAAGGATTCATAGAGCAAATTTGCCCAACAAATTTTACAAGATTAATTTTAATGTATTTAATCAGATCAGCTTTCTTATATATTCCGCACAATTTATTGTTGTATCTCTAACGCCATAAATCATCAACATTTACAGCACCCCCATAATCTTCTTGAAAACTTTTCTTTCAAAGATAGCGAATCAATTTTCCTGAGATCTCCTCAAGCCCCACGATTTGGAGGAGCCATACTACAGCTCTTTGCGTGGCATGTTTTTAATTATCTAATCACATTTTCATTTGACGCATGCTTTTATCCCTGTACAACTTTCTCAAGGATGATAATATTACAACTTCTACTTTCTTTTTTAAAAACATTGTAAGGACAGCTTGCACCGGGATAATTAAATATGAGATGCAACAGTACACGTAAAGAAAATTGTTTTATAAAAATTAATTTTTCCTTTCATTTCAAAATACAAAGTTGTTGTTACATCCCCCTGGTGTAGAAAAACCTACGAAAGGCCCCGAAGCACAAGTTCCACATCGATTTTATCCTGTTCAACCCACAATTCCATTAGGCGCCTATTTGGCTTAGGGTAGTTTGCAGCTTCATTTTGAAGAGGCACTACAAGGGTAGAAGACACTGGCATGACCTCTGAAATCACCTGCAGCCATTAGCTGAGCAAAAAGAACGGTCTCGGGTGATCCTACCAGGAGAAAGTTCTCCGGATGTACTTCGACCGTTTCGCCCACGTACACTCCCTTGCAGCTTTGAGATTGATTGCAGGACTTGAGGGGAAAAATACCAGTAATCACTAATTGTCAATGTCTTAATAAAAAGATTAATGATTACTGCATGTGATCTCTTTCGTCGGAGTTTTAAATCTAAGTCAAAACTACTAATACAATGGTGAGGGAAGTACAGTAGACTTTAGCTTTTACGAACACTCCCGATTTTAAGAATTAGTGGCTGATCCCTAACAGGGTCCAATAGATGAAATGACAATTTTAATTCTAATTTATGTTCTAAATGTTTGAAAATTTTTAGTTTTATGAACTAGCTTTCATGCATTTTTCACTTCGATTTACTTTTTATTATCCGATTTTTTATTCACTTTTTATTTTATATTTAAGAAACTTTGATCGACGTTGTTATAAGAGAATACAAAATCCTTTGAGAATTGTGGATACATAATTATAACAAGATTAAGTATTGATTAATCAATGAAATGAACGAAAAGAAGTTTCGATTATAAAATCGTAATTGATTATAATTAGGCTTGCGAGATTTCTGAAATGTCGTACAGCGACATTTGAGTACTCTCCTCCCCCATCAGTATCGCGGACACCTTTGGAAAGTTCGTAAAGTGCTCTAGAGAGTGGTTTATATTCTATGAGTAAATGGTTATTGATTAGGAACCTAAACTAGAAATAATATTATAAGTGACAAGCATATAAATTTGATACTTTATTTCTGACACGTTACGATTTAGAAGAAACTCTTCACTTAGGAAGAAACAATAACTTAAAAAGAAATGCTTTGAATGAGGAATAAAAATTTGAACAATATTCATTACATTGGCCAAGACAATTTTAGAAGGCATTAATCTTGTAAAAATTTCACACAAGCTAATCCGTTAACGGTAGACTCTTTCATCGTTTATGCTTTTTTCTTTAGTTTATGCTTTTTTCATCAAATAAAATTCTCTCCGTTGGTGCTCCAGGTAAGCGGAATGCATATTCAACAATCTTGAACAAATTGGGAGCTGCTATGTGATTATTCTTGAATTGATCTAATAACCTGACCCTTTTTTCTTCATTTCAAATAATCATATAGTTTATGGAATTAATGTGATAGGAGACACCTATGAAACAACAAAAGTTGTTGGAGGAAATATACGGAGATAAAGATCGAATTATCCAGTCACACTTATATTACTTAGAATGTTTGAATGTTATTTAAGTCCCATTACCTACGCATCTAAATGATCTTTACATAGAATGTAACAGAAGAATTTAAGCATTAACTGCTTTTAGAGGTGAAAATATTGAATCATACAGTAGAATTTCAGTGCCACAAATTATTCGTGCATTCCCCAATGATATTTGTTGCCGCTGGATTATTATGCCAAACTTGAAAAGCTAAACGAAGGTAATATTTCTAGATTGATGCATTTCTTGGCAGAAGAAGTGGAAGGTGTAGTTTCTCAGCACAAAGAGTTAAAGGTACGTTTTTTTCTGATCACACCGTAAAGTGCACTGTAGAGAATTTTAATGTCAATTTAAAAACAGTAAGCAAAAGTAAGAAAATTTCGCCATTTTGTTCATTTTATAATAATACATGACATTGGCCTCAATATTGTGAAACTGTTACAAACTATGATACTCGTGTTCCGAAACTTAAAACTTCAAATCTCTGCTTTTTGTGTACTAATCATGGTCATAGAATTTCAAACTGCCCAAGAAAAAATACTGCACGATGCACTAAATGCAAGAGAAAGTATCATGTTTGTATTTATCTGGCTGTTCAAAACACTCAACTGCTGATAACTGACAGTAATATAAATCACATAAACATTCTTAAAAAAATTTTCACACATTTACAAACTGCTTGTATGTATATTATTGACCCCACAGGCATTACTAAATTAACCCTCTGCATTTTAGATGGTGGTAACCAAGCAAGTTTTCTTCACACAAATCTCATTGAAAAACTTAAGCGTAAAGTTATCAGTTCAGCCTCACTTTCAGTTCAATCATTATAATTTTCACAAAAAGAACGTAGATGTGTTCGACTGTCACTTTCAAGTTTGTGGAGCTAGCGAGTAATTTCAATCTCCGCATTTGAAAGCTCCAATTCCTGTGCTACACACCCTACTGCTCTACCAGAAATAGATCACTTTGCTCAGAAGAAAAGATTAAGAACTTTTGATCCACCGGATGACTCTTCTCTGCCCATAGAAATTCTTATTGATGATAATCATTATTGGCTGCAGAAGCTCCTATCAAGCTTTCAAAATCTTTTGTAATGGTACCGTCAATGTTTGAATGGATTTTTAGTAGAACAAGAACATATACTACAATCGCTCAGAATACTTTTGTCCATTAAATTTGTGTGCAAGTTAAAACTGATTGTTTAAATGATTAAGTACTTTTCTTCTGGAAATTGGACTCCATAGGTATACAAGATGTGCAGAAACGAAGAATGACTACTCGTGATGAAGAAATTTTATCAGAATTTGGAAAAACTTACCACACTGAAAACAGTCAAAGAATTTTGTCTCTGCCTAGAAAACCATTTGCCGACAAATAGAATTATAGCAGAAAACAGATTTCATTCTCTTCAAAAAAGACTTATGTCTACTGATGTGTTAAAGACACAATATGACAAATACATCTTGAATTACATTGAATAGAAGCATATCGAAGTTTGTTTCATAAATGAATTCAATGAGAAGACAGTATATCATCTTCCTCATCATGCTGTAAAAAGAAAACGCTATCTGAAACCAAGTGGAGATTGTGTTTGACGCTTCCTCGCATGTTCCAGGAATGCCTTCACTGAACAATACTTTGAAACTTGGTCCGAATCTTCTTCCTGAAATTGTTAGTTGTTTACTACTATTTCGATTGCACGAATTTGCTATTACGTGTGATGGTGAGCAAGATTTCTTACAGTTGTCTCTGCATAAAGAAGATAGAGACGTTCAAAAGTTTTATGATACAAATCTGCTCACTCAAACAGCTACTTTTACAGATGAAATAACTGTTTACAGATTTATTTGTTTACTACGAGGGTTACTCTGAAATTTTTGAGATACGCGCAGATGAGAATTTGCAAAATAAAAATAACGGTTTAATTTTAAAATACAAAGTATTTTGGACGGAAGACACAGAAGATGATTTTTACTGACGTACTTCAACTTGTTTAGTGTAGAATAAATTTTAAACAGAAGAGAAAATGGAGTTGACGCGAGAACATTTTCGCGCTATGATTTTCTACGATTTTAAAGCAGTATTAAATCAAGAAGAATGCGTTCAACGGTTGCAATTAGCATTTGGTGATGAATTTCCAGCTCGTTCTATTGTATTCAGATGGTTTAGAGAATTCTGAAGAGGTCACAATTTTCTTCAGGATGAAGAACAAGGAAGGAAGGCCGCCGTCGGCAGTTATCCAGGTTAATGTGTCTGCCATACGAAAATTGTTAATGGATGATAATCACTCTACCTATCAAATGATACAGAAGGAACTTAACATTGGATCCGCAGCCGTACACAATATCATTCTCATGAAGAATTACATACGAAAAAAGTAGTTTGCCGTTGGGTTCCCCATAATTTAACTGAGCTCCAAAAAGAGGAGCGTGTCAGAATCAGTAAAGAAACTCTTAAATTACTAAATGATGGTGGCCACCGCATCATTTCTAAAATTGTAACAGGTGATGAAACGTACATACCGTTTTTTGACGTTCCAACACGTCAAGAAAGCAAAGTATGGGTCTTTGAAGATGATCCCATACCGACAATGGTGAAAAAACAACGTGCACTGATAAAAGTGATGCATGCCGTTTTCTTTAGAAGAACGGGATTGGTCAAAGACATCAAGTTAGAAGGACAGAAGACAGTAACAGCAAACTGGTATACCACTAAATGTCTTCCAGAAATTGTACAAGAACTGAATGTTAGGGGACTAATGCTTCACTATGACAATGCATCTTCACATACAGCTGGATTAACAATTTAGTTCCTTAAACAAAAACATATTAAAGTGATCGGACATCCGCCGTATTCACCTGATCTAGCCATGTGTGACACTTTTGGTTATTCTTTAATGTAAAAAAGAACTTGCGTGGACGTCGTTTTCATTCAGTAGAAGAGATTGATGTGGCTGTAAATGCATGTTTTTCATCTATTCCAAGAAATGAATGGCTTGAGGCATTTAATCTGCGGAAAATTCGTCTACAAAAGTGCATTGATGCTGGAGGAGACTACTTTGAACACAACTAACAATTTGTAAGTATAATTTTAAAAACCTAGTTGCGTCGCAAAAATTTCAGAGTGTCCCTCGAATTTGGCTTTACTTTCAGTTTGTTTTTAGTCTGTGCTGCCACGCGAGAATTGACTGCAAAACATTTCGCAGAATTTCCAATCACTGCACCAATGATAGATAAGTAACTCTATATGGATGACTTTCTCGCTAGTATGGAAAATGACTCACTTATTATAATGCTGCATCATGAGATCAAGAATTTAATGGCTCTAATGAAATTGCCTATGGAAAAATAGGCTACAAATTCTTTGAAACTCAAAGATGTATTACAAACACTTGAAGACTATCACAAAACAGAAACAACTATCTTAGGTATTGACTTGAAGACAAAATCTGATCATTTGAAGATAACATTAAAGACTCCCTCTGTGTTTCTAGAGGCAAACTACTTACAAAGAAGTGATTGCTCCGCTGCATTGCTAGTTTTTATGATCCCTTTGAACTTTTCACACAATTTATTATTCTGGGGAAAGTTTTGTTGCAAGATACATGGATTCTCGGAATCAAGTGGGATGCATTACTGCCTGCTAATTTATCAACTTTGTCGTATTCAGCGGTAAAAGAACTGGAGACATTTGCTCTCTTCAAATTCCTCGGTGCATAGGCAATTCATCACATGTTTCTTTTGCTATTCATGTGTTTTGTGATGCATCAACGTGCCTATGGTTCAGTTCTGCACATTGTTACTTCGATCCGAATGGCCAATCGAATGTGAATTTAGTGTGTAGTCGCAACAAACTAGCTCCTTTAAAGAAAGTTGCCATACTTCGTTTGGAACTTTTGGTGGCCCTGATAGGAACACGATTGCTGCAATATTTCTGTGCTGAAACCAACAAGTATTCGTCAAGTGAAACATTGTGGGGTGATTCGCAAATTGTCTTAGGGTACATATGCAGTGACCTCAACAAGTCGAAAACTTTTGTTTGTATATATATAACAGAATAACAGATATTATTTCCTATACCAATCCCTCACAATGGAGACATTGCCCTCCAAAGACAATCCTGCTGATAAACTTTCTCGCAATGTTTCACCATCAACACTAAAAAAACCTGGAAATTTGGTGGAACAGCCCTGCCTGGTTAGTCAAATCTCAAGAATATTGGCCAGATTCTGATACTATTTCTAAAGATTACAGTCATAAGTTAGAAGCAAAGAAAGAAAAAGTTCATAGCATTCACATCCTATTTACTTAACCAATCATAAATGCTGGAAACCATAGCTCTTACTTTAAATTGATGCGTGTGACACTTGAATTCTTCGCTTTATTCACAACTGTCGGAAACAAGAAAAGTTGGTGTGAGTGAGTTAAATACCACAGAACTAAATGAAGCTCGTATTTATTGGATACAGACCGTTTAGAAAGAATAATTTTCTTCAGAATATAAAGCTCTGTAGACAGAAAAATCAGTTCCTAAGAAATCAAAGATGACTCTGAGGAAGCTTTAACACCCTCGCACTTCCTCATAGGAAAGAAATTTTAACTACTATTTCTTCTACTATTCTGATGAAATTTTAATTACTATTCTGATGGACTTGCGTACATTTCATCAATTGCTGAATCCATCTGGAACAAATAAAATCCGCAAAGGGGACATTGTCCTATTACAAAAAGATGTTAGACCTTGCCACACCTAGAGATGTAAAATTCCCGGGAATTTTGGGGAATATTGGGAATTTTGAGGAAATAAACGCAGCCAATCATATTTCCTTTTAGCGATTCTTTTTATATAGATGAAGCGAAGTGAAGTAAAACGTGGTATCTCTAAATAATTTTTAAACAAAGTGAGATTTTATTTTCTTCCATAAGCATTCATAAAAGCAGTGAAAAGCATAAAATATGAATTTTAAAATTGTAAAAAATATAGTATTGAAAAATTTCATCCCTAGGGGATATTTTTGTATCGGTGTATGGCGAGATCTGGCGCTAAGATTGTTTGGAAGCCAATGTTTCTCACAAGTATATATTTTATTAAACTATGAAAATAAACTGAAAGTTGTTATTTGATCAAAAATAATATTGTTTCACTGTAACAAATAGTGATTCTTTTCTTCGTTTCTATTTTGCCATTTTCAGTTCTTTTAGGTTGTAAGAGATATATTATTTTTTGCGATCATTCTTTATATAATAGACTTGTTTTTTATGTATTCAAAATCGCTTTATTTTTAAAAAAATTATTTGACTTTAAATTTAATGCATTATATTTCTTAAAAACAAATTATTTGAAAAAAGTAAGGTAGTACGTGATTTTTTTCAGTCTTTGTAATAAACTGAAAATTGATGATTTAAAAACAAATAATACCAAGCAAATTGCTTTCCCTTATGTTTTGACTTCTAATTGACAATTTTTTAATTTATCAATGATACAAAAAGATACTGTTTCATGTACTACTTCTCAACTGAATATGTGTAAATGGGGCACAAATTTAACCAATATATTAATGAAAGTATGTGGTGAGGCGACATGTAAGTTGTGAGCAAAAAAGAGCTCTTCCAGCGAATCATCATTTAAATCATATCTTGTAGGAATTAATATGACAAAAATCCTATGAAATAAGCTAGCATAAAAAATATTACAGTTTCATGTAATTTTGAGTTGCATTGAAACTGTAAATGTTATTCCAATCGAATTATAAATATCTTTATTTGCAGAGGGAAATTATCATCAATATATTCTAGCATTATTAGCAGTTTCTTAATAGTAACTTATAACTATTTAAATTGGCAAACTCAATATTTAAATTGTTTACAATTTACTAAAAAGTCACATTCGTAGCTACTTAAATTTGCAAAATCTATTTAATATTTAAGAAACAAAATAATAAATTTATATAAAAAAATTTCTTATCCCCAAATGTAATCACGAATAAAAATACTTTTTCTTTTATTATAGTTAAAATATTTAAAATAATTTTCTTTTATATTTTAAGATTAATTAACAATTTTTTAAGTACAATATATAATGTGGACTTTAAATAAAACTATTTTTATTTCTTTTGCGGGAATCTGATACATTAATTTACGCAATTACAATATATCTACAATTGAATAATTCATTGAGTTTTTGAAAGAAAATTTTTACATTAAAAATGATTTCAAAGTAAGGTAGAATCAAAATCTCTTTAAACTATTGTTCATCATTTCTAAATAATGAGACAGAAAATGTGGGTGAATTAAAATTTACTGATAATGTGTTATTGAAAATATTTCCATTTTTCAGATTTTAGTACTTGAAATGGAAATAACTTTACGATATTATGAAAAGAATTTATGAAAGTCAAGCCAATGTGTGAATTCTGAAAAAAAGTGTTCTTGCTTTTTTAACTATTTGCACTCACGTAATCTTGTTATAAATTAAAGTTATTTTTTAATTCAATGCATCTTACTCTTTTCATGAAAAGGCTGAAATGTGTTATTCTTTTCAAAAGAAGATTTTTGGTTAAAATACTGGATCTGAAAATATTAATGTGTTTGATATAAGAAAAGAGGTATATTAATTTTCTACAATCTTGTTATGAAAACTTGAAAACTTATATTTGTTAAGAGATGTGCAGCGTTCCGAGGTGGCAAGGCAATTGAAGACAATTTTAATTTAATTTATTGATGAGGATAAATTTTAAGTATACATAATTTTTACTATTTACATAAATTTTAATACAACTTTCAACTTAATAATCATGACAATATCATTGGCGGACGCCGCCACGAGCACAGCTCCAGTGCATTGTCTCTCTGAGAATACTCCAACTAAAGTCAATAAAAACAATATATTCGAAAGGGAGAAGGGAGGCAGAATCTAGCGCGCATGCGCTGTACTGATGCTCACCTTTTTAGCACGTTACAGTTGGTTCAGTTTGAATTTTTACACACAAGATTAGAATTTGTACATAATACAAAAATTTTACGACAATTGACAAATCTCTAATTTTGTGAACTGTATATTTCCAATTCAAAAACTTGAAGTAACAATAAACAATTTGTTCAGAAAGGATTTTAAAAATTGTACAGATGCACTTAGAGATCTGCACAATAAAAAGATCCCATCTAAATATGTTTATACCTGTTACCTTGTCAAATAAAATTAGGTATTATTTCTATGGGAGAAAATATCGAATATTTACAAATATAAAAATATTCTATAATAAATACTGATTCATTTTTATGAATATAGTTGTTCTATATGACAACTGAAGTGGATATAACAAAAATTGTTGTAATAAATGATGTATAAAATTGAAGCTGCATATTTTCCTGTAACAGGACTAATACTATATTTAAAACAAGCAATATCTTAAATAAAAGTTTGAAAATATTAGTTTTTAAATGTTTATACTACTTCTGTCATGATGGAACACCAACTTGATGCCCAATGATATAAATCTGTCAAAACTTAAGCCTTTGTAATGCTGAAAAGTGAAAATCCTAGTAGCGAGGTATTAGAAACAATATCCTACCTCTTTTCTGGCTTCTTAAAATTAATGGCTCAATTTAAAATAGCAAGTTTAAAGCATTTTAAATACATTGTAAATCAATGCATGTTGGTCATAGATATGGTGTCAGAAGGAAGACTTGTGAACTTCAGCTCACTTTAAAAAATTTCAAATACATAGATGAAAAGTTTGTTTTTTCTGGGATAAATGTACAATACAATGTAATTTAGAATTTATAAAAACCTTATTCGAAGAAACTTTTAACGTATCACACATCAACATTATTATTTACAATCTCATATAAGTGTCATTACCAACCATCAACATATTCTGTAATAGTTTTGATAATAATTATATTGAAAATACTGTAACGGGCTAAAAAGGCGAAGATCAATACAGCGCATGCGCGCCAGATTCTGCAGCCCCCCTCCTTTCCGATTATATTGTTTTTGTTTACTTTAGTAAAGTGAATTCTCAGAGAGACAACATATTGGAGGTGTGCTTGTGGCGGCGTCCGCCAATGATATTGTCATGATTATTAGGTTGAAAGTTGTATTAAAATTTATGTAAATAGTTAAAATTATGTATATTTAAAATTTATCTTCATCAATAGATTAAATTAAAATTTTCTTCAATTGCCTCGGTATGGTACAGCTTTAAATGGTGCCATCGGTGCGGATGGAACTGTTCCGAATAATTCTGAAGAATTAATGAGGGATTCTGGGTAAAAGATATTTCAGAGAAGTGTTGTCATCCTGACAGCAGAAGAAAAATTGATAGCAACTTGCTGTTGATATTTGTTGAATTTGATTTCGTGGTTTCGATTCTGACCCTTGGAATCAGAAGATTTAGCATCCCGCTATTTTGGAGTGGAAAGAAAAAAGTTAAATTCCCACCCTGGAATAGAAGAAAATCGGTTAGTTCCAACCCTTGGAAAAAGATGCATCCAGCTTGAAGTATAAATTCAATCCGTAGCACCCTGTAATTTTGATGCGTTTCTTGTTATGCTTAATTCCGACCAGTGGAATAGAAATATGCTGTTTTGATTCCAGCCCTTGGAACAAAAAGAAAATAACTTTTTTTTTGTGATTTAATTCCATCCCAAATTTTGTGTTGAGAATTTAAGAAATATTGCGCTACTTTTTTCGAATCCATCCTATCCAAATATACCGTTTCACAATTGTGTACTTGAAAATTCCTGTTCCTGGAATCAAGAAAAGTGATAATCAATAAGTGTTGTGCGCGTGTTTTTTTTTTTTTTTCGGTGAAATCTCGAAAAAAAAATTAAGTGAAAAAAGAAAGTGAGATTTCGAAATCAAAAATAATAATAACAATAATAATAAGTGAAAAAAAATGTATTTTTAAATATAATTATTTCACTTTAAATGTTGATGTAATTTGATAAGAATTATTTTTGGGTTTAAAAAACACTGAAAAAATGTGCTTGTTATTTTTTTAAACTCGGTGAAGAAGTTTCATTTTGAATGATTAGTGCAAACATTCTTATATTTACATTATTTTGTATAATAATATTGTGTATGAAACATATAATTTCATTAATTTTATATTATTATTAATAAAAAATTCTTGCACATTTGCAGAAATATTTGGTTAGAATTATTTTCTTATTGGGTACCCTATCCAAGTTTAGTTTTGGTTTGTGATGCTATAATGAAAATTTCTCTCTTAAAAATATTTTCGTTTTATGACATATAAGTTTGAGTAAATATAATAGTTGGTATGTATTTGCATACTATTGCTCTTAAATTTTGATACCGAATTTGTCTATTTCCAAAATATCATATATTTAAATTGTATTATTCTTGTATGCTAGTTTTTTTTGTTCTAGGTCATGTGCTAAGTGTACAATAGAGGTTTTTATAGACGAACAATAGAGGTTTTTACGAATTTTTGTAGAAATAATTTTTGTTAAGAGAAAAAAATAGATTTTTAAGGTATATGATATGTTTTTAAGCCAATTCTGTTTCAAAAAGTGAAAAAAAAAACTATCATTAAGTATTGAAATTTTTATCTTAAGTTTGAATATAATATAAAAGAAATATTTTAAATTAGACATTGTTTCATTGGTTTTGAAATATTTATATATTTTGTGTGCATAATAATGGTAGGTTACTTTTGCTTACAACTGAAAACAAAATTAAAATTTATGAAATAATATAATTTCATGTGAAGTGAAACAATCAATATTGTTAGTTAAGTATTTGGGTTTTGTTAGAAACGTGTTAAATTAGGCTTAGATTAAGCATTATTTATGTCATTCTTGGTAAAAAGTAAAAAGCAGGACTTGTGTGTTAGTTTTAGCTGCTTTGGAGCTCGAGGTAAATGTTGACTCAAATTTATCTAGTATATCTATTAAACAAGCTATTATTAAGAGCCCTAACTATGAAGAGGATTTTGTGAAAGAATTGTTTCTTTCTATAATCAAAGAAAGAAAAAAAATACAAGAAAAAATTGAGAAAGAGAGAAATCAAATAGAAACTGAAGGAGAAGATAAACTGAAATAGAAACTGAAGAACGGAGAAGAAAAGCTGAAATAGAAGCTGAAGAACGGAGAAGAAAAGCTGAAATAGAAGCTGAAGAACGGAGAAGAAAAGCTGAAATAGAAGCTGAAGAACGGAGAAAAGAAGCTGAGAGAGAACTTAGGAAAGCTGAAATAGAAGCTGAAGAACGGAGAAGAGAAACAGAAAGGGAACATGAATTAGAAAAGCTGAGATAGAAGCTCAATTGAAACTTACAAATGGATCCCCAAGTGAAGATGCGCAATATTCTCGCTAAGATCTTCAAGGAATGATCCATAGATATGATATAAAAGAAGATATTAGTCTATATTTAATTCTGTTTGAACGCCAGACACGTCGTGCCCAAATACCTAAAGAATCGTGGGTTTCATATTTGTTAGGCTTTCTGCCGTATGAAATCACACAAATAATTGCACATGAGACAGAAGAAAAAACACAGAATTATGATTATGTTAAGGAAGTTTTATTTAAAAGATTTAAATTGACCCCAGTGAAGTTTAGACAATTGTTTGTAAAACACCAAAAAGGAAAATGATGTTACTTGAATAGATTATTATCATGAACTTAAGAATTATTTTTATGGGTGGATCAATGGACTTAAAGTTGATAGTTTTGAAAAGTTAAGTGATTTAATCCTAATGGATCATATTAAAAAGAGAGCTCCACAAGAATTTAAAGAATTCTATTTTGATGAATGGGGTAGTATAAACAATCCACTTCATTTGGCAGAGAAATTAGAAGAATTTAAGGACTTTAAGAAAACTATCAAACCAATCAATGTAATGAAGAAGAAATCTATTCAATATCAAAATCAAAGATCATATAGCCCTCCTCACATGTTTGTGAAACGTGATAATAATTATAGGATTGAAAATTTTAAGACAGAGAAAGATCTTAAGGAAGGATTTAAAAGTTTTGAAAAAAGAAGACTACGGAAATGTTTTGAATGCAATTCTGTTGATCATTTGAGACCACTATGCCCTTTAATTAAAAGACACGCCCCCAATTCTACAAATAACGTAGGAGAAGAAATAGTTAAGGAATTACTCAAACCATATATAATTATTGGGAAAGTGAATGGAATTAAATGTGAAATTTTAAGAGATACTGGAGCCACAATAGATATTGTTAGTAGGCAGTGCGTGTTGCTTGAAGATATGACTGGTGAACATGTTTGGGTACAAAAACCTTTGGATTTGAATCCCACTTATTTAACAATTGTAAGAATTGTGTTGGAGTGGGAATTAGAAAATGTTATTACAAAGGCGCTGCTATTATTACAAATGAATTGGATCGTGGTAGATACCTATTAGGAAACCGAACAGCCTCATTAATAGAAGAAAAGAAGGAAAATAAGAATTTGGTAGATAAGATAAATAATATCAGCCCAGAAGTCAGAAACGTATAGAAAAGGAGTTGAAGATGAACTCAAACATAACAATAAAAAATTTGGAAACAAATTCCAACGAAGAAGTTGTGGATAAGAAAGAATTAACAGTTTTACCAGAAGCTCAGTCTGATGATCCTTTAGTTTCCTTACTTAAAATTGATAAAGAAAAGTTCAAAGAATGTAAAAGAACAAGTGAGGATCTCAAACCATTGTTTAAACAGGGTGAGAATATCGAGTCTTGAGAAGTCAATAAAACAAATTGTTCGGTACCCATGAAAGGCTGAGAGCAGTGCCATCTTTGTATCTAAAAAAAAAAAAAAAAAAAAACTGTGAGAGAGTCCCCTCTGAGTTACTGCTTTTGGGGAGAGCAGTTGTAAAATGAGTGAGAAAAATCAGCTACAAAAAATAAAGAGTCTTTTTTTTATATTTAAAATTATACAGTCCATTATTTAGATACTAGAGCTATTGACCATACACAAACATTTGGTCCTTTAACCGGAGATTTGATGAGATATTGCTGACAACGAGTGCGGGAATGAGTAAACATCAACAACCCAACGGTCCTTGAGAGCGGTATCAGTTGCTATAAGGTATGTGCTTGAGCTTTTTTGGTCATTCACTCCCATGAGATTATTTATATTATCAATTTGAATTTATTTTGTTGATCTTAATAACTATTTTTATAGTTTGTGTTGTTTATTAACTTAATTATATAAAATTAAAATTGAGTTTTGAGTTCCGTTTTCAAAATGTTTAAAAACGTGAATAAAATTGATTTGCAAGTTGCGGCTACGCAGTTAGGAGAGGTCATTACTGATAAAATGACAACTGTAGAGTTAACGAACATTATAAAGAATAATGTCACGTTTAAAAGTGAGCCCGAATATGTAGCTGATCTCCTAAAATCTATAAACGAGAATCGTTTACTAGAGTTAGAGATAATTGAGAAAAATAAGCAAACAGAGTTGCAATTAAAGCAAATAAAATTAGAGAGAATGAAAGCTGAATTAGAATTAACACGCTTGAGAGTAGATTCAAAAATTGTAGAAACTAATCCAGAAAATAAAACTGAGGACTGCAACTCTTTAGATTCCTTAATAAAAAGCATTAAAACATTAACGATTAAAATACCGAGTAAACCAGAAGGTTGGAATCTATTTTTTACTTCTTTGGAGAGAGCATTTGTAACAAAAAATGTTTCAAATAAATATAAAGCAGAGATTCTTTTAAATTTACTTGGTGAGAAAGCATCAAATATAATTTCTTACATAGGCGATGAAGAATTAAGTAATTATGAAAAAAAGAAATTATTCTTAGAGAATTTGAGCCCACACCACAATCATGCTTAGAGCAATTCAGAAAAACAATAAGACACCCAAATGAAACTCATGTCCAGCTTGCTTCGCGTTAACAACAAGTTTTGATTACTACTTAAAATTGAGAAAAGTGTCTGATTTTGCAAAATTAAAGCAATTAATTGTATCTGATAAAATATTTCAAACATTAGATAGAGAAACCGCTGCTCATATCGGTATTAGACAGTCAGATACTTGGTTTGAACCCATACAATTAGCAAAAGAAATTGATTTATTTATGTATCCCGAGGAAAACCGCTAACGGTAGAAAATAAACTAATGAATTCGAAAACACTTCCCGCAAATCAAAGAAATATTTCTAGAGTATTTTTATCCGATTCTAAGAATGCAAACTGTATTCTTTGTTTGGAAAATCATCCCTTATATAAATGCAAAAATTATATGGCTTTGCCTGTTTCTGATAGAGTAGAGGTAGTTAAGAAAAATAATTATTGCTTTAACTGCCTTGGTAAACACCAAATAAGTAAGTGCAAATCGCGGTTTTCATGTTATTTATGTTAAAGAGAGGGAGTCAAAAGACGGCATCATTGCTCTTTGCATTTTCCGAGAACGGAGGAGTTACTGCCTGCACAAAGTGAAAGCGTTAACCGACCCTTATCGGCCCCCCGTGAAGAGTCTTCACTTTCCCCACTTGCCCCGATCTTCCCTTCTAACCAAAACAATCCAGTTCTTTCTACGCGAGTCGTAAATCTGCCAAAAACTGTTTTGCTTAGTACGGTGAATTGCTTGCTAAGAGATCGCGGAGGAAATTTTTAGAGCACGCGCTATTTTAGATCAAGGCTCAATGAATAATTATATAACGACTGATTGTGCAAATAGTTTAGGCTTAAAACGAAATAAAACAAATTTGACAGTCTGTGGTATAGGTGATACATGCACAACAATTAAATCGGTTACTAAAACTACAATTTCTAATTTAGAGGGAAATTTTAAAAAAGAGTTAGAATTTTTAGTTGTTACTAAAATTACTGATTTCACGCCATCACATATACTTAAGGTTAATGTACCAGAATTAAAATATGTAAAATTAGCAGATGAAAACTTTAATAAACCAGGTTCCATAGATTTACTTTTAGGTGCTGAAATATTTTACGAATTATTACGTCCAGATCAGATTTTTCCTGTAAATAATGATTTGGTTCTTCAAAATACCGTTTTTGGTTATGTTGTTAGTGGGAGCTTACCCACTACAATGGAGGGAAAAGTGCATTGCGGATTAATTAAAGATAATACTGCTTTACATGAAGCAATAGAGAGATTTTGGGAGATAGAAAATGTTGAAACTAAAAGTTCTAAAAATAAAGAAACAATAATATGTGAAGAACATTTCAAAGCAAATGTTAAGAGAGACCGTACAGGGAGGTACATAGTTAAAATGCCTTTAAAAGATGACCCAAAGTGTTTAGGTAAATCTAAAGAAATGGCATTAAAAAAATTAAATTGGTTATAGAATCGTTTTTTAAGAGAGCCTAAGTATTTAAAATTATATAAGGAATTTTTGAGCGAGTATGAGAAATTATTTCACATGACAGAAATTCCAGATTGTGAGGAAGAAGTAGGAACGTATTATATACCCCATTTAGGTATTTATCGCCCTGATAAAAGTACTACAAAACTTCGCGTAGTATTTAACGCGTCTTCTCAAACAACTTTAGGAAATTCACTTAATTCCTTACAATTTAATGGTGGTACCTTACAAGAGGATCTCTTTTCAATAATGGTGAGGTTTCGTAAACACATTTAGGCCATTGTAGCAGATATTAAACAAATGTATAGAATGATTCTAATTGATCCTAATCAAACTAAACTTTTGAGAATTCTTTGGAGAGAGGGAGTGAATGAACCAGTTAAAACTTATGAGCTCAAAACAATTACGTATGGCACGGTTAGTGCACCATACCTTGCAACTAAAGTGCTTTTTCAATTAGCAAATGATGAAAGAGAGAAGTACCCCCTAGCATCACCCGTCCTACAGAGAGACTTTTACATGGACGATGTGCTTAGTGGAGCAGCCACCATAACTGAAACCAAACAGCTTCAAACTGAACTGGAGCATATCCTTAGGAGTGGAGGAATGACGCTACACAAGTGGTGTAGTAATAATTCTGAATTAAAGACAGGTTCTGATAATGACTACCGTTTCCAGAAAGAGACAAAGGCGTTAGGAGTTCTGTGGAGACACAGCGCAGATCATTTCACTTTTCAAATACATCTTGAGAGTGCAATTCCTCCAACGAAAAGATCAGTGCTTTCTACAATTGCAAGAACCTTTGATCCCCTTGGCCTCTTGGGTCCAGTAAAGATAAGATTAAACTAAAGCAAAGATTTTCTTGCAAAAACTTTGGTGTTTAAAGCTTGAGTGGAGTGATGCCCTTCCTGCAATGGAAACCCAGCAATGGCAAAACTTTATTGAAACTTTGCCAACGATCAAATGTTGAATTCAAACGATGCATTATTATGCACAACTCAATGCACATTGAGCTTCATGGATTTGCGGATGCATCTGAGTCTGCGTATGGATGTGTCATCTATTGCAAATCAACATCTGAGACTGGAGATTCTGAAGTGACTTTGGTTTGTAGCAAGTCACGAGTGGCACCCCTTAAGAGAGTTACAATCCCGAGGTTGGAATTGTGTGCAGCAGTTCTTTTAGCGAAGCTGATTACAAAAGTTAAAGATGCCCTATAGCTTAAAGACTGCAGTAAGAATGTCCATTTGTGGAGTGATTCCATGATAACTCTTTCCTGGATCCGGAAGGAATCTTACCTACTAAAGACGTTTGTTGCCAACCGAGTTACCTTAATACAAAACTTGACTGAGATTCATCAGTGGCGTCATGTGTCATCGAGGGACAATCCTGCTGACCTTATCTCGAGAGGAATGGAACCCAATAAACTGATTGAAAGTGAACTATGGTTTAACGGCCCCAGTTTCCTTGCTGAAAAAGTCTATCCCAACCGAGAAATTCCTTCATTAGTGATACAAGATGAGTTTACCTCTGAACTGAGAAATGTGCCTCACAATGACTCATCTGTGTTGACTTTAACTTCAAATACCTTTATTTATGACTTACTCAATATTAGTAATAATTATACTAAAATATTGCGTGTTGTAAGTTATATTTTCAGATTCCTATACAACTTAAAGAGCTCTACTAAAAGGAGGATGGGAGAATTATCAACAGAAGAAATCAAGGTAGCAGAAAAATTCTTAGTAAAAGAGGTTCAGAGACTAGAATTCCCCACCGAAATGAAATATTTGGGCCAATAAAAATCTGTACCTGATAAAAGTAAGATAAAATGTTTATGCCCCTTTTTAGACCAAGATGGATTATTAAGAGTAAATGGTAGAATAAAAAATGCAATTATAAATTTCAATAGTAAATTTCCTATTATTCTTCCTAAGGTCCATAAGCTCACAAAAATCATTATAGAAATGTATCATAAGCATTATTTTCATTTAGGTCCAACTGCTTTGCTGAATTATGTCAGACAAAAATTTTGGCCTATACAAGGTAAAACAATGTATCGAAAAATTGTGTATGATTGTATTACATGTTTTAAAGTTAAACCTATAGGAGTTGAGCAATTAATGGGTGATTTGCCTAAAGAGAGAGTTACTCCGGATTTCCCATTTAATTGCTCAGGAGTTGATTTCTGTGGACCATTTAATATAAAATATAGACATCAAAGAAAGGGTGTTCTGCACAAAGTATACGTATGTATCTTTATATGCTTAGTAACCAAAGCCATTCATCTTGAAATGGTAACAGATTTGACACATCAGAAGCATTCATTGCATGTTTAGAGAGATTTGTTGCTCGTAGAAGTTTATGTTCAAAACTATATTCCGATAATGCAACAAATTTCACAGGTGCAAATAAAGAATTGTCCAGACTGCACCATTTGGTTTTAAAACCAGATGAGAAACTTGCAAGTTATCTTTCAATTGAAGGAATTGATTGGCACTTTCTTCCTCCTAGAGCCCCCAACTTTGGTGGTTTGTGGGAGAGTGGTGTGAAAATATTCAAATTTCATTTTACTAGAGTGTGTATCAATGCTAAACTTAATTATGAAGAGTTTTTAACTGTCATTACTCAGATAGAGGGTATTCTTAACTCCAGACCACTTGTACCTCTGTCCTCAGATACTGATGTGTATGATGTATTAACACCTGCTCACTTCCCAGTTGGTAGACCTTTAAATGCTATTGTTGAACCTAATTTAATGGACATTAATGAAAAGAAATTGAGTAACTGGAAAAAATTAACAAAAATTATTCAAATTTTTTGGAAGAAATGGCAGGTGCAATATCTTAATAATTTGCAACAGAGATCCAAGTGGAGATTTGAGAAAGAAAATGTTAAAATCAATGAGATAGTGCTCATCAAAGATGAAAATCTTCCTCCTCAAAAATGGTCATTAGGTAGAATAGTACTGTTAAAAGAAAAGTAGATATATTAGGACATGAAAATTTTTTATTAGTTGTTCCTAAGGAGTTCAGAGAAAAACTAAAAATAGCTTGTCATGAAGGTACATCTGCTCATCTTGGAGTTACTAAAACAAAAGACAGACTAGCTCGAAATTTTTACTGGCCAAATTGTTACAAATAATTTGTAAGGTCCTGTGATCCTTGTCGAAGAGCCGGAGAAGTTGGAGAGAAAAAGAAAGCTCCTATGAAAGTTGTACCAATAATATCTGAAGTTTTTAGAAAGATAAATATAGATGCTGTAGGTCCTTTGTCTATCACACCTTCAGGAAAAAAATGTATTCTTACTGCTATGTGTCTTGCATCCAAATATCCAGATACTGTTGCCTTAGAGGATATATCTTCCACATCAGTTGTTGATGCATTACTTCTAATGTTTAGCCTAAAGAGATCCAACATGATCAAGGAATTTCGTTTATGAGCTTCTTCGTTCGCAAGACTTTATTGAGAGGTTTGGAATAAAGATTATACATAGTTCAGTTATCATTCACAAAGGAATCCTGTAGAAATATTCCACAGAACTATCAAACGAATTCTTAGAGTATTATGTTTAGAATCTCCCCCAGATTGGGAGCCGAATATTCATGCAGCTTTGTTTGCTTTAAGAACTATAACTCACGAGTCAACCAGATTCAGCCCTGCAGAATTAGTTTTTTTACGGAAAAAAAACTTAAGAACACCAATAACCTTACTCTATGAACATTGGTTACACTCTGAAAAAGAGCAAAATTCTGTTGTTAAATATGTTTTGAATCTTATCAATCGGCTATAAAACGATGTCAAAATCTAGCTATGGAAAAAATGGAAGACTGTCAAGAACAGCGGAAGACTTTTTATAATAGAAACAGTGTTAAAAGAGAATTTAAAGAAGGAAGCCAAGTTCTTGTCTTGGCACCTTCTCCGGCAAATAAATTAGCTGTTCAATGGCATGGCCCAGGAACAATTTAATCAAAAATCTCTGATACTAACTATATTGTCTCCTTGACTAATAAGAAAGAGAAATCACAAATTTATCATGTGAATTTACTAAAGCCCCGTTACTGTAGATCCAATGTTATAAATCTTGTTGAATTAGATGAGATGAAAGATCCTCCAGATTTAGAAATTGAATTCCCATTTATTAAAAACAATCCAAATATTTTTAATTATTCATAATTAATTCAAAAAATTAATTTAGTAGAGAGATTAAGTAAAGAACAGATTCGAATCTTAAATGAATTGCTAATATTCTGACATATTTTCGAATGAACCTGGATTAACAAATATTGTAGAGCACGATATCGAATTGATTTCCAATTAACCAGTAGTGCCAGACTATATAGAATGTCACCCAGACAAAATGAAATTTTAGAAACTGAAATAAATAAAATGTTAGCTAATAAAATTATTGAGGCTGGAATGTCAAATTATATTTCTCCCATGATATTAGTGGAAGTCCCTTGTAGAGAACCAAGGCCTTGTATTGATTACATTAAATTGAATGAAATTACAAAAACTGAATATTTAGCAAAAGGCTGTTGACAGATTCCCCTTATTAAGAAAGCTTAACAATTGGCGACTTTTGTAACAAATTTTGGGTTGTTACAGATCACTCAGAATGCCGTTTGGTTTAAATAATGTACCATATTTTTCCTGTAAAATTATAACCGAATTATTACAAGGAATGGAATCTTTTGCGATTCCATATTTAGATGACATTGCCATATTTTCGAATAATTGGATACCCACCTTAAGCATTTAGATGATGTTTTTCGGCGAATTAAAAGAGCAGATTTAAAGATCAAACTTTCCAAATGTGTTTTTGCTCAGAAATATGTCAAATATATAGTTTGTGGTATTTATGGTTGGCCAAGGTAAAAGAGCTCCCTCAGAATTAAAAATTGATGTTATTAAAAATTTTCCAGTTCCGACAGCTAAAATAGAAATTCGGGCTTTTCTACGTTTGTCGGGTTATTATTCCTAATTATTTCATTATAGCAGCGCCCTTGGCAGATAAATTAAAAGGGAAGTCAAGGAAAGAAAAGATAGTGTGGTCAGAGGAATGTGAAACCGCTTTTAAAGAATTGAAAATTAAAATGGGTTGAAAAACCAGTGTTATGTGCTCCTGACTATGAAAAAGAATTTATATTGCAAACTGATACATCCAATGAAGGAATCGGTGTAGTATTTTCTCAACTGGATGAAGAGGAAAAAGTCCATCCTATCTTATACCTTAGTAGGAAATTTACAGAAACAGAGAAAAAATACTGTACCACAGAGAAAGAATGTGCTGCAATCGTCTGGGCAGTGAAAAAGTTACAATGCTACTTAGACGGACAAAAATTTAGAATTGAAACTGATCAGAACCCATTAGTATGGTTAAATTCCAATGCTAGTTCAAACCTAGGTTATTGCGTTGGGCATTAGCATTGCAGCCCTTTAATTTTGAATGAATCCATCGAAAGGGGGTTTTGCATAAGAATGCTGATGTTCTAAGTAGAATTTGGAAATAGAAAATTTTCAGTTATTATTTTTACAAACATTTTCTCTTTATGCATATTTTCTTATTTTGTATCATATGAAACTTCAAAAATAAAAAATTCTATTATTTAAAATACTATACCAAAAATAAAAGTAACATAAATTTTTCATGTTATTTTATAATTATGTGGTTAAGCTTATTATGTTTTGTTATTATTTGTTTGAGTAAATGTAAAACTTTTAGTCATGTAAAAGTCTTTCCAGAGGGGAAAGAAGTTGTAACATGCTAAAAAGGAGAGGATCAGTAAAGCGCATGCGCGCCAAATTTTGCCGCCCTACTCCTTTCCGATTATATTGTTTTTGTTAACTTTAGTTAATAGAGAGTATTCTCAGAGACACATCGCACTGGAGGTGCGATTGTGTCGGTGTCCGCCAATGATATTGTCATGATTATTAAGTTGAAAGTTGTATTAAAAATTATGTATACTTAAAATTTGCCTTTATCAATAAATTAAATTAAAATTGTCTTCAATTGCCTTGCCACCTCGGTACGTACGCTACAATACATAAGACACATTTTTGAATTGAGAAACAATCTTGATTCACTAAGCTCTTGATTATGTTATGTTTGTATACATATTTAAAATTATGAAATGGTGTAATCTGTATATATATATGTATGTATAAATATCTTTATATGACATAATCCTTTAACTACACAGAACTTTGAGAAGAACTTTTCAGCTCAAACAAATTAATTAAAATGAAATTGGTAAAAATTATGGTGAAAATCAAAAGTTTTAACTATTATCTAGTTCATTTTAAACTATAACAAACACAAAAGCTCTATCTAGGGAATAATTTATATGCAATAATAAATACTATCCAATCAAGTTGAAATTATTTTTTCCAAATTGTTGAAAAAAATCCTCAGGTGGTTCAGTTTTATGACGCAAGGTCCAAAACTGGATATGCTGCACCAAATAAATAAATAAAAAACCCTTAGAAATACCACCTAAATGATGGGAAACAGATATCTCAAGATGTTGAAAATTATCTTGAGAAATAGTTATTAAATTTAATTGAATTTTTTAATCTTATTGTTTGATATAGTGAATTTTAAAGATTGTATTGGAAGATGAGAAAAATCAGATTTAGAGATCTGGTTAGCAAATAATAACAACTGTAATTGGAAACTCTTCAGGTATTGCCAAATATCGTGAAGAAACTGATTTTTCCCTTGCAATTTGAGATTAAATTTATTCATGTGTACGAGGAGGTCTGTGAAAAAAGCTAAATCAGAAAGCCACGTTTCGTTTTCTAAGACGTCAAATTCATTATAAATGTCTTTATCAAGAAGAAAATTCACAATATCGTCTTTAAAAAAAAAAAAAAAATCAAAAATTCTTTCAAATACTTTTCCAGCACTTAACCAACGAACTTTTGAATAATACAGGATATCGGAATGCTCAGCATGTACGGACTCCAAAAACTGTTGAAACTGGCGATGTAATAATCCTCTGGAACAAATCATATTTATATACTAGTTTTACAACAATATTAAATATATGGTCAATATCTAAAGCCGATTTACAGAGAACATCCTGATGTATAAAGCAATGCAAACAAACAACAAAACACATTTTCCGGATCCTTAGAATTAAATTTCCCAACAAATCCTTGATTGATTCCAACCATATTAGGAGCACCATCTGTAGTTACATTACATAACTTAACAATAGGTAAACGAAGTTTATCGATGCGATTTTCAAATTCACAAAATATATCGGCACCAGTCGTTGTTCCTTTCATTGACTGCAGCCCTGCAAGTTCTTCTGTATTTTTAAAGTGGGCGTTGATTCCTCTTACAAATATGAGTAACTGCGCACTATCGCTGATATCTGTACTTTCATCCATGGTAACTGAATAAAAAATAAATTTTTGAGTTTTTGTAGTCAGTTGTGAAATTTGATTTTTATCAATATTTTCAATTCTCTCGGTGATTGTTCTTCTTGAGAGAGACAGTGACTGAAAATCATTTTTCTTTTCAGGGCACATAATATCGCACACATCTATCAAGCACTGCTTTATAAATTCTCCATCCGAAAATGCTTTATTAGATTTAGCAATATTATAAGCCAAAACATAACTGGCTTTCGTAGCGCATCTTTGAGAATGATTAGCTCTCTGAAATAAGTGTTGTTGACTTGATAAATTTTTTATTAAATCTTTCGTTTTAATTTTTTTCACCTCTTCACTTAACGATGAGTAGGAGTGGTTTTCATGTTTGCTCTTGAAATGAGCTGGTAGCCGAATGGTTAGAGCTCTTGCCTTCGGTTCAACAGTCCGTGGGTTCGAATCCCACCATGGGCATGGATGTTTGTAGTGGTTCGGAATCCATTTTAAGCCGTAGGTCCCGGTCTGATTAGTCCTCGTGTGCCAAAAATGACCGTTGAGCGACAAACAAACGAAAACTTGAAATGGCGTTGAATGTTATATTCTTTTAAAACTGCAACAGTTGTATTGCAAAGAAAGCACACAGGTTTTTCTTTAAATAAAGTAAAGAAATATTTCCACGTCCATTCTTCTTTAAAAACTCGACATTCTGAATCGACTTTCCTTCTTTTAATATCCATTTTAGACGTTACGTACTACGGAGAATAACACACAGAAACGAAAGCTTACTACTAACTCTTGCGCGGGTGTTGTGGCAGTGGGAGTTTCAGGTATTACACAAACAATTACTCGAGTCACAGCGGGTGACTGACTAAGTCGCTAACTAACTGATCATCGGGCGGCCTCGCTTGTATTTATACCTACCTGCAAGGATTGTTCGGGAATTGGATTTTTCCGGTTCAAAAATAGAACAATGAATCGAAAATGAGAGAGTGTCAGGAAGTTTCGAGCGAAGAGGAGTCAGCTGTTTGGGTCGGATGGATTTGTCCAGAATACTATTGAGTTTTGAATATCGCCGCAGGTAGTTTTTATGCGGGTCGTCACATTACGAAGTAAGAACGCGTTCAAACATTCTCACGACGGCACTCTTAAATGGGCCGGATTAAACCTTTCCTCTGGCCGGACTTGGCCCGCGGGCCGTAGTTTCCCCATTACTGCTCTAGAAAGTACACAACACCATGTAATAAATCCTACAGCAATTGTATAAGCATTTATGAAGTATATCTATGTATAAAAAAAACTTGCAAAAGAAAAAAAAAAAGTCTTGCATGTTAAGGGGGAAAAAATAAAATTATCAGTATACTTCACATCATTACTTTTGATGGCAAAAGAAAATGATTTTCTTTTTGTATACAATACGTACAAAATCTGATTCGATAAACAGATATTTAAACATCTGCTTTAACTACAGAAAATAAAACCACACTAGTTAAATATTACTTTCTGAATGTTTCAAAATATAGATGTACATCCAGGCGATTACTTTTATGTAACTTATCAAAAGCAACTCTAGATATCTAATGAAAAACAAAATATATATCTATATACACTAACGATTGACGTTAGAAAAAATTTTGGTATATAATTTTAGAATGAGTTATCAATCTAATTTGTGTTTAATTTAACATTAAGTTTATGAATAATACTTGAATAGTATTTTCAAGAAACGTAAATTGAAAGATTGAAGTTTATACATATTACTTTTTTATTTTTCGAGGAATAAATGTGTGAAAGACAGCTAAATGATTTCTCTGTCCAAAAATTTAATAAATACACATTCAAATAATAAACATTACGAGTAACAATTGCAATGGACACAACTTAAAACTTCTCCAATCTTTACAAATGGTTGTAGCAATAGTAATATGACAGAAACAGTTTTGTAGCTTTTTGCTCATAGGCTTATAATTCGCATTGAGTAGGTTTGAGTGTTTTCGCAAAATTCTTCAAAAATTTAGAACATCAACAAAGACACCAATCATCTTTTTCAATCACACCAACACCAATCATCCAAATGCTTTGAGAAATTTCTATTGCCATAAATAAAAGTAGAAATCTTTAAAATATATCTTTTTAAATACATTATGTGGTTTTAATAGTTAAAAACTTTTAAATTTTTAAGAAAATTCAAATTTTTTTCCCAATTTTGAAAATTTAAAATTTTTATGGGAAAATTCCCGGTTTATTCCCGGGAATAAACCGGGTTTTTTCCCATCCTTGCTATACTAGCTACACCTGGAAGAAGGCCCGTGTTGAGGTGCTATTAATTGGCCGCTACAAGGACTTGTGTTCTGTGCTCCAAAGGATATATTATTATCAGACCTTTGCAGCTGGTTTATCCTTCTGGATATTGACTAGGGTGGGGAGGATGTTGCAACCAAGCCAGCGAACTGTTAAAAAATAACATAATTATTTTGTGAATGGCATCACTTGCATTTGTATATTCTATCACTTATGTTTTGCTTCTTCTATACTTTTATGTTTGGAAATAAATATATAAATCGTTGTTTTAAAATACTATCTCCTAATACTGCTGATAATGAAGCTTATAAATGATTTCTTGATACAGTGTTTCATGGCTTTTTTCTTGGTGACATGTAAATTTGTTCCTTATCTGTGAAAAATCACCCAAAAAACAACACACTTCTCAATTCTAAAAACTTTAAACAAGTTTCAGATCATGGTTTTCCATTTGAAAGAGGCAAAAATAAAAAAATGGTAAGTGTACCGTTTCTGATGTTTCTGTGTCTTAATTATTATTACGAAGATACCAACATTAAACTCAGCGTCTCTGAAATTACATCCGTTTGGCAAATACATGTGGTTTTGTTAACTTCAATGCTATTTCAATTACATTATTAAATACTGAAACCTAAAATTTTTTTTTATTTTTCTCGGATTCTATTCTTATTGCTTATTTTCGAAAGATCTGAGATGTGTCAGGTCATCTCTAGAAGATTGTTGACAGCCAAAATATGTATAATAATAAGGGTATTATATGTTAAGTCCTTCATAAAAAGTTCGATGCAACACAGACTGTGATCTGATAAATATGTATGGTATCTTAGCATTCTTGCAAGTGGAGTTGATTTTTCTATTTCTATCAATGGAAAGACTCCTAAGGTGACCACTTGTTAATCTAGATGGAGTAGTCTGAAAATCATTTGATTTCCAGCAGAGTGACAGGGAAAATTCCCGTGTACTAATAAAGCGTAGGTGGAATACGTCATATTAAATTAAGTTTAGATCTTTTATTTGAGTACAGTGTTCTGGATAAGTACGCGAAGAGCGACAGACCGTTTCATTCTCACAAATCTCTTTGGCGAGTCGATCAGCGACCTTATTATGATGAGAAGGACGTGGGTCTGAGAGATCTTTCTCAGCTTGAGCGGCATCATGTTCAGCAGTGAACAAAACAGTAAGGAGGAGGAAGTGAGCAACTTCTATTGATCAAAAAACTTAAGTCTTTTATATTAATGTTTCTCAACTGGATTTACTCCAAGAACCGGTAAAATATTTTGGTACGTTCTCATGGATCGGTAAGTCTAATAATTCGTCCCATGGGCACAACTTTTTCTCATAAGTAAATTATGAAGACAAAAATAATTTTTAAAAAATAATTAGCGAATTGAAATAATTTTATAAATTATTACAAAAGTTTTTCAGCATTCAAGTAATCGGCGATACTCAAGGTAGACAGATGCAATCTAACTGGCATACCGCACGACAATTACGTACATAGTTGCCAGTTTGTTACATTTTTCATCATCGATCTTATTATTTTCTAAACTAGTTGTTGTTGTCGTGTGACAAGTGCAAAGAGGAAAAAAAAAAAAAGAGCGAGAGAGAGAAGACAAGTCATATGGGACCAAAGGCATTGAGCACAGCCTTTGGACACACCTTCAGCTTTTTTTCTAAACTAATAAACTATTGTTATTGTAATGCAGGAGTTTAATGTCGGTTGTCGGCCAATGGCACTTAAGATTTTGGACAGATAGCTGGATATTTCGCGGACCGGTGGTTGAGAAACACTACTCTGGACAAAACCCAAGGATAGAAGTTTGTCTTTGCTGTTTTGCCTTGGCTGAGCATAAGACAACGGTTTTTCATGAATGTCTTCTATAACCCTTCCAGAAGATTGCTCTTCCAACCTACCTCGATTCACCCAGGTACACTCACTGAGGTGCCCTAAATTTGAGGGGTTTCCCGGACACTTATTAAAGATAGTTCTGTGCGTAGTACCAATGCACAAAATTTGCTGATAAAAAAGTTATGAAAATTTCCTACGCACTTTTCTTCTTTTAATAAAAATTGTAATCTTAATTAAAGGTAAATTCACCTTATCTGTTTCTCTTTTTGTACTGCAACTTTTTCTCGATTTCCGTGGCGAATCCTACTTAGTGTGTTTTCGGTTTTTGCTGCAAAAGATTGCTACTCTATTTTAAATAAATTGTAAATAAAATTATAAACCAGGTTCGGTGTTAAAAGAATAAACTCCATATTTTAATAAAAAAGTTTTAAAAAGAATTAAAATATATTGCAAATATAAAATCATTATCAAATGTTAAGACAATCTCTTCTTTCCCGTACATTTATTTGACAAGTTACAAAAACGAATCTCTCTGGTTGTTTGTTAGTTTCGGTTACAGTTACAATCAAAATTAAATGTTCCCTTTTATGTTTTTCGATATATCTATTTACTGTATAATTTTTATTTCAGGACGAGGCAATTCTGTTACAAATAACCTATAAAAAAATCTTAAGTTAGTTTCTTACGACAAGTTATCAACGTTTTGGAATTTTTTTCTGAAAAAAATGCAAATATAAAACTAAAAAAACAAACAAAAGACAAAAATTGACGCGCATATATTTTAGGCGCATTTTTTTCTTTAAATTAACAGAAACATAGATAGCATACTATATTAGAAGATACATGAATATGGGAAGAAGATATTTATTTATTTAAAAAGCTAAATCAATCTTCCTGAGTATCACATAGAAATTTATTCATATCGACACAGCGGACCGAGGCGCTTGGAATGGCTTATACTTCAGGTTCAAATGACTGTTGAAGCATGAAGTTGTGGCGGTTGATGATAGTCTGTTGTTGGCACTGACTGCACTTTTTTTTTATCCCTTTCTTTCTTCCATCTTCCCCCAATGTGTGCCCCCCAATACTGTGTTCTATCTAGTTTACAGTTGTTTTTAAGTTAATGGAATGCAATCAATGTAACTTCTGGAGAGACTGTTATATTTAACTATGAATGCCCAATTATGAGAGTTTTCCTATTATAGATATATTTATTTCCTATTACAGTTTTCCTACATCGGAAAACTATGGAATAGTTTTCTTCTATTAATTCTTAATAAATTTTCAAAGGCTGAACTAACCTAATTCATTTTTTGACCAATCCTAATTTATAGTTGCATCCTTTCTACACATTCAATTTCGTTATATGTCATATGTGTGAAGAATAATTTAACACACGGCTAGCTTATTTCTATATTTATTTAACATTTAAAAACACAGGTAAATCACACACGCTACACAGAAAATGAAAACAGAAGAATATTAAAACAAGGAAAACTCCGACAATCATAATCGAGCAGCATTAGGCTCTAGGGTTAGAGCTAGTCTGGTACTCTCAGTTCGCTTATGATCGCTAGATGGCGTTGCTTCATTACAGTTATCATTTATGCTTTAGATTAGTTATCACATAAATTTTAACTTCAGAACATTAATTGTAAAAATTAAAATGTAAGCAAATAAAAAGTTAGCAATATTTAGTATGTCTTTCTATAAAAAATAAAATTTGGTTCACTCCTAAAGTAAAACTGTTACAAAGGAAAATTTTTATATAAAAATAATGAATTATCCAACGTTTTGGTTTTTCTCTAATAATATTATCCAAGTTGTCTATTCGATTTCACACACACTCAAAAATGAATTTTTTTCCCTCTAAATCTAGATCCTTATCATTTTCATAGCGATATAATTGATCAAAATTAAAATTTTCAAACGATTTCTGAATTAATGAGCAATTTATTGCTTCCTTAAAACTAAGTGAATTGTATGAGAATTTTTAAGTCTTTTATCTGTAATGAAAGTTCATAAAAAAATTTTATTTTTATTAAAGTTCTTCAAATTGTTTTTTAAAAGGTATAATTCTAATTAAAATAAAGATAATTATAGAAAAATCTTGGATTTTTCATTTTGTATTGTACAAAAAAGTTTGATTTTTAAAGTCTTCTTCTTCTTCTTTCTTATCCCCTGATCTGAATCAGACTAGGTCCATTACATCCTTCGCCTTCAAAGAATCGAGGACAGCTCCAGGGCTGTATAAAAGTTCACGCTTTGAAAAGCCAATGCAGTTCAGTAGGTGTTCGGGACTGGCTTCGTTAGTATATTAGTATCCTGGGAGAACCGTAGAGTCCGAAGATGGCCGGATCTGAGTCTGGACAAGGCAGTCTGATCACGCCTTTCACCGTCGAAACTTAAAAATCTCCCAGGATCAGAGCCACAGTACCAGTTTTTAAAGTAAATTCTCGAACCATCATCATTCATCAATTTTAAATTTATAGACATTCAATTTGAGAATAAAAGTTTAATTTTTATTCAACAATTTTTTATCAGTAGTATTGTAATAAAAATAAACGAAATTATAGAAATCAAAACAACATAAATGCTGATAATCTATAATGCGGCTGGTTGACCCTACGTTATATCGTACAAAATGGCTGCGTTATAGATTAACTACGAAATCACACTTTCTTTTTGCTTAAAAAGCCACATTTTCCTCGCATTTGAATTGAGAATAAGGGGGAAAAAATACCTCATTGTGAGGATATAGACAGTCAGAAAATGAGACGGTCATAGGTTTAAGTAGCTGTGGAATGCAATGCAGAGGAAATAATAAGTACGATTGTTTCACATCGCGGTAAAAATTAAATTTGATTCTATAAATGACCAAAAAAAAAATAAACAAATAAGTCTAAGAATAGTTAGCTACGAAGGATCATTCAGAATAATTTCTTCGTCATTTATTTGTGTATTTGTATGAAAAATGAAAGGTATAAAAGAAACTATAGAAGCTAATAAATAATATTGTCATCGTATCTTCTTGTCTCGCCAATCGTGACCATGTGCGAAGTGGTGCTTGATGAGAAGCAGTGGCAGCCAAACTAGGAACACTGGAAGCAAGAGACTACCAAAGATTTTATTATTTCAAGTGATGAGAAATAGTTCAGGCAGTTTCAAGGTTGTTTCAAGGGTAGTCACATAGATCCCCCCCCCAATCTGATCAAGATTGTTAAGTATGCCTTCTGCTTACCTTGGAATTCAATACTGGCACACAGTATTCCTTTACAATGAACAACGCTTTTGGATTTGATGAAGGAATCTATAATTAAAGGCTTGATAATACAAAATTAATATTGGATTAGCTTGTGAAGAGTTTTACAAGATTAAAAGCAATTGACTTTCTAAGAAAGTCCTGGAAAATGATAGGTACATGTAATTTTGCTCACAAATTTTTATTCCCCATTCAAAGTGTTTCTTCTTACTTAAGTAATTCATAAATATCAACATGAAGGAAATAAAATATTTTAATTTATATGCTTATGTCATTTATTATTACTGGTTTAGGCTCCTAATCAATGATCATTTATCATAACATTGCGAATGAACAACCTTCTGAAGAACTCTAAAAACACACCAAGGGTGCAAAGCAGATGTTGTTGCACCAGCATGCTTCTCTGTACGTAGCCCTGAGTTGGACTTTACCAGTTAGATAGAATCAGCTGAGTGGAGTCCTCGTGATTTTAAATCAGGGACCAAGCAGAAAACCCCCATATTTGGCCTGCGACCCACAGAGGTATCATTTCACTTGGAGGACATCGCAATCATAGTCAGATTTAACATGCCCTAGCCGCCTTTAGCAAGCATTACGGATCTTCCTTTAACCCGGGATTCGAACGCACTACATTCTGATAATGAGAGCTGCGGTCACCTAGTTAGCTAGTGTAGCATATGCGAATATTAGGGTATAAGCCTTACTTACGGAAGAGCTGAGTTTGATTCCCAATGCCGCCGAATACGTGCTCGATAAATCTATGGAAACGAAAGTCCTGCGGTCGATCGTTGATCAATTACCATGGGTGTAATGCAGTGGCGGAGTGAGTATAATTGGCGCCCGGTTACGATACCTTTTTTGGCACCCGCTTGAAAAGAAAATAATACTACAATATAAATATGGGCATAAAATGTATTAAGCAATAAATGATATAGTATATTATAATAATATAACGGTATATGATGCATTATAATGAATAGAGTATCATTGTAATAAGAGAAAATACAATATAAATAAAAACAGAATGTGTGTTGTACCTACTATAAAATAATCGAAAATATATTAATTTAAAGTATCAACCTCAGCTTTAAATTTAAACAAAATACAATTCTAATTAAATAAAAGCAACTTATATTGAATTCGGAAAAGTGTCATTAGAATAACTGGACTTATGTAATTAAGAATTAATTATAAAAAGATATAATTGTTTTTATATACTAATATAATTATTTCAAAAAACATAAACTTTTAAACGGGAAATAATTCGTCATATGTCATAGATATAAGCAGATATAATTATTCGCAAATCTACACTATTCTCATTTTTCTTTCCTTTAATGAAGTTAATTGATCAATTCCTTTATCAAAGTTGATCATTTCAAACTTTCTTCAACTTAAAATTGTTAAATCACTTAGACGATTTTGACTCATGGTGAATCATAAATAAGTCAAAATTAATTTTATTTTGCTAAATGAACGTTCAAAGAGCTTACAATTGATGCAGAAATAGTAAAAAGTATTTGAATGGCAAGCTCTTCTTCTCTCTATCTTAACCGTTTGAGATAAGGCATGTTGGAAGTTCTAATAGAGTTTTTGGTTTAATTTCTTTTCTACTGCTGAGTAACATCTTTCACACCCACACTTCTCTGTTCAGACTTCTGTTCCATGGAAATCTGTTTGACAAAATTCACCCAAACTTTTACATTTGTTAAGCACGGTGACTTAGTTCTCCCAAGATACAGGTCCAAGGTTCGATTCTCAGGCTAGGTCAACTCAATCTTTCATCCTTTCAGTCGATCGATTAACTGAGTACCAATCATGCTCGGGAACTAAACACCAGGGATTTAGCTTTGGGCTGACCACCTAACCGGGACATATGCTTCGCACCCCAGGACCCTCGGTTAGGAAAACAGATATGGTCAATGTAGGCCTTTTGATCCGAATATTACAGTTTTGAAGTCTGGATATTTATTTATCAGTTAATTTTTAACTTTGAAGAAAATTGATTTTAATGATTTAACATTTCCGTAATAATGTCTTACAAAATTTTTAATGTATTTTTCTAGTTTGTTAACCAATTGAAGCAGTTAAGCATTTTTACTCCCTATTAATAGCGCATTATCGTATTTATGAAAGATTCTATAAATTGTTGATCAATTGGTGTTGGGCGTAAGCTATAACTTATCTTAACATATTTTTAAAAAATCTATAATATTACTAACTTTACAAACTTTAGCTATATATTGCAAAATTATTAATTTGGTAAGAATTTACACTTTTAATTTCGGATCAACTCACCTGTGATTTTTCACAATGATATTTTTTTAAACATTTCATTTACCACAGATTTAACCGAAAATTTTATTTCAGAAAAATTCCTGTGAAAAACAACTTTAACTTTATGGGAAATTTCGCATTTAAAATAGCTTTTTAAATTATTAAGACCATTAATGCAAACCAAAATTATTTTTATTGTAAAAAATTAAGGTGCTAATGTAAAGCCAACAAAATTACGAGTCAAATAAAAATTATTTCCCCAAACAAAAACATTTAAAAATTATATAAATTATTTTTAAATGAATAGTTTTATCTCCGTTTCTATTCCAGGAAGGCAATTCCCTAGGGGGCATACTGTAGTGCTATTTTATGAAAATTTCCTCCCTTTCTTTGAAGGTCAGTCTGGTGCCGGACACAAAGGGATTTTTTGACAAAGGGAACCGCTAATATGAAACACGTTTCAGCAGGAATTTTCGTGACACTAGACTGAATGGCTACAGCAGTAAAAGCCTGAGATAAAAAAAATATACAATGGTTTTATTTTCATTTCAGGACAATGAATAATACAATTTCACTAAATCTCAATTACTACTGAAAGGGATCTTTCTATATATCGCTTCTTGATATATAACTTAAGTAAAATCTGACTTTTCTATAAGTACATTTAAATTCTTACACAAGTGTTCATTAATAATATTTTAATTATATGAAATTTTCTTTTTTCCCGCATAATTATTTATTACGTTTTTATAATCAAAATGAGATTTAACTTTCACATTTTTATCATGAAAGGATATCAAAAATATTAGTGAAGTGCTGCTTGTTAAATAAAATGATTTAATGTTTAATGAAAAATTAAAAATAGCACTTTAAATAATATTTCAAAACACTGAAATTTCGACAAAAACTTTTAACTTTTGAATTTTTGAATAATTGTAACATCCAGATAGGTCCAGAGAAAATAATATTCATTAATTTTTTTTTTTTTTTAAATTTCTGTATTGAGTAAAACAAATTTATTTGCTTTGTTAATATATTATAACTTTTTTGGTATATAACTTGACTTTGATAACCTACATAACAATTGAGTCATAAAGGGCAAGGTGAATCTTGTCATATTCACAAAATTAAATTGGTGTCTTTCAAAAGCTTACTCTTCTATAATCTCCCTAAGTTAATAGATCCAAAAATTACCATAAAACATTAACACACAAATAATTTGGTAAATAACTATACACTAAAATGAAAACCTCTTGTATGAATTAAAATGGAACTGTCCAATCTAATATTCTAGAAATTTTATATGAAAAAAATGAAAATATTTTCGTTAGTTACACATTTGCAAGATTTTTAGTACAAAACAATAGTATCACAAACTTTGAGCAAAGTGTGAAAATTAAAAAGGAAAGAATTAAAAGAATGAAAACCGATACTCTAACTAGTCAAGAAGTGAAAATCAAAGCATGGTAAAAAGAACACACATTTTAAAACGATCTAAACCATGCAAAATTATTATTAATAAAGATATATAAGAGAAAGATTTTCATTTATGGCAAGCTCCTGCAGCTGTTCCTCATTTTTCATCGACCATCTTTTGTATTTTCTAAATCTGATTCCTGGGGCATTTTTTTATTTTTCCCTGGGCATGACACAATAATTATAAAATTCGAAGTTTATTTTTCCGAATAAAATTAATATTATAATAAAACTAAGATTGAAATTTTCTGAAAAATTTTGTTTAGCTTCGAAATGATTTGGCGCCCCTCTGTAAGCTGCACCCGGGGAATGATAGCCCACTTGCCCCCCCCCCTCGTCGCTACGCTACTGGTGTAATGATCTGGAGAAAATTTCCTCCCCTTCCAGATCAAAGTCAAAATTGAAGGAATGGATCTTCTGCTGGTGCCATCTACCGGAAGAGTCTTAGAGCAAAGTCGTACTTTCACCCTCGTGGTGCTCTGGTTAAACGAAAGATGCACCCGTCTGATTTAATAACGTATAGCCGTTGGCTAGCGACCTTGGCTTGTCCAAAAGCAAAAACAACCAAGAGTTTGCGTCCTGGTTGAACACTTCAGAAATCTGCCTGTCATGTCTACCTAAGTAGGATTCGATCACGTAAACAATGGGAGATGAATGCTGCATGTCTGTCAGGGTGGATTATTAGGAATTTTCCTGGTTTCATCCCTGCAATTCAAGGATACAGCCACTAAAATCTCCTTGTATATTCAGAATTTGGAAACAGAAGCATTCATACTGAGAGTATCTAGTATTTAAACAAAATAATAATATGGAAGGTAGAAATTTATAAAATAATAAAGAAAATATTTATAATCCATTATTAAGAGACTTGTTGTTTATCCCTTTAAATGTTCTTATGATTATATATTCATCTTCATGAATTGAGTAATCTAATATTGAAGGAAAGGGTCTATAAACAGAGTTCTTGTACTTTACTATGGAGGAGGGTATATGAATTTTGAAGAGCTTGATAATTTTGCGGGTTTTCTCTTTTACGCGCGATACCGCCTGACTATCTACGAACAATATTACTGGATCTCAATTTATCTAGTAGTGATTGCAGCTTTAGGCCGTCAGTCTTTCCCCAATACTTTGTCAGACACACAGTTAATCCGATTTTATTGCATGTTGGATTCATATATATATATATATATATATATATATATATATATATATATATATATATATATATATATATATATATAAATACTTAATACCCCCGACGATGAGGGAAGGGGTGTTGCTGTGACGCTAATTGCCTTCTATATTGTTATCTTTTTTTGATATTGTATTACCTACGGTTCTAACGGAACAAAGAATATTATTGTTGCACCATCATGCTTCTCTGTCCTAGCTCAGAATTCTATAATACTATATTGTTAAAAATTCTATATTGGAAAAAAATTTTCCAATTGTATATTCATAACCAAAGTAGACCATCAATGTCTGTTTCGATTTCCTTCACAACGGAAATTGATTTCATTGGGAGCGCTTCCACCCTGTATATGCATTTTTGCTATCTACTTTAAGAGGTTAGTTTGTGCTCCTACTATTCAAAACAAATGAGACAAACCAATCTTCTTCAACAATCTAATAACAAATTTATTTAACAAAAACATAACAAACTATAAAATAATGAGAGAGTAAGAGTCTTTTTCAGAGCTCTTCTCCCCACAGCAGTTACTTTCCAACTATATCCCTTTTTTTTACATTTTCTTTCGTTTTAACCCCAAAATTCTGGCAACCCTATGGCGCCATACCTCTACCTCCCCATCACACAACATAAGTAACAAATAAAAACTACAAAACGGCGTAAACACACCCCTCTATTTGTTCATTGTTCCATATGTAGTTTACAATGACGAATTCCATGCTTCAGAAATTATGCATCCTTTTTATAATTCATTTTCAGAGTATCCAGAGTGAATTAAGCTATCGATGATTGCTTAACGAACAATTCGGATAGTGAACAGTCTTGTAACGGATTATGTTCGTTAACCGATCTCACCCACTGTATTGCGTTTATCCAAGAGCTATGGTTGATAGAAAAGATAATTGGAGCAATAAGCATCCTACTACAACTACTTAATTATTTGGTGATTTTTATTCAGTTTTACTGAAAGCCAAATTTTAAGAATAGTATTTCCAGACATTCTGGAAATAGTATTCTTGAAATTTGGCTTTCAGTAAATGAGAGATGATATGGATCCTGTTCCTTTCTATGAATAGATCTTGTTCCCATTCCTCTCTATTCTTTCTATTCCCTGTGACTGCTGGTGTTTTGGACCTTTATATTCAACTTCTTAGAGGTTTGCTATGGTATGGACGACGAGCATTAGTGTGGCGTAATGGAAGACGCTAGAAGTCTATCATGCTGCCCTCAGAGAAGGGTATTTAAATAATAAACACAAAATAGATAATCCTAAAACAGACAAAAGTTTTCAAAAATTTCGATTTTATGTTGATTTAATTTATTAACCGTAAAGCGGTTTTTTTCTTTGCTTCCAGTTGATATTATGGCAGCATCACTTTATTACGATTCCCATTGTATTAAAATATCCATGAGGCCAGATGACGTTAGAATGTACGTCGCATCGCATTGAGACGGCGTCTTAAATTCAACTTGTTGACGATTTTGCTGCCAAATAGCATTTTTCCAGAGGTAGCAAACAAGGCGAAGTTAACCATAGAATGTCTGGGAATGCTGTCCAAGTTCACATTGTTAATAAAACGATATCTTATATAAGGACCAAAGCATCGGTTTGAGAAGCCATTTTCCATGGATTCAAACCATTAAGACGTTGGCAATAGAACAGCAGGAAAAGCAAAATGAAAAAGACAAAACAAAACATCCACTTTAAAATCAATTTAAATCGACAAAAAGGATTTCAATTTTTAAAAATTTCTTCACTTAATAGAATTTTAAATTAATAATTGCAATATTTGTAAACAATCTCTTTCAAATCTTAAGACTAATGCTTTGCTTACCTTAATTTTGTAAATGTTTTTTAATTTTATTCGGAGAAAAGTATTTTAAATTTAATAATTATTATGTCATGTTAAGTAAACGGCTGAGAGCCTTAGGCGATTCCAACGTGGTCGGTGGCGAGCAGTCGGTGGAGAAAGTCTGTGGATGAGCTTGCCATGAGCGAAGTTTCCTACTTTCCATATTAACAATAAGTTTACATAATCCTATTAAAAACTGTATTCGTTTAATCTTATTTTTAATCATCACTTTTTTAGTTTAACGTAAGATTTGTAGTACTATGTCATCATATTACACAACAAATTTGCGTAAAAAACGGAAATATCTTAAATTTTTCTCCGATAAAATTTCCGAAATATTTTCCCAGCAAGCACAAAGATGTTGGGCATACATCGGGCCGCTGCTGACAGTTGTCTAAAGCAGGCAGCCTATATTTGCAGCGATTAATAAAGTGGTCATCGGTCATTGATGCTGGGCCAACGCAGGGTGACTAGCAATGTTGTATTTGCCGGCTCTTTGCCGTTTGGCCGGCTGTAATCGTTTTACCGACACAGGGATAGTAATAGTTTAATTATTTTTATAGGTAAAAAAATGAAACATTAATCCATTTTTACCTGCTAATAATTTATAGATTGTAAAGTTAATATAGAACTATTAAAAATTTATTACATTAATACTCTGCTTTGATTAATTTAAGAAAACATAATGCTCTCTCCATGCAATTGTCAAATTACATTAAATACACTTTCAGCTCTTAAGCAACGATATAGAAAGATTTCAAAAAAATTAGTTTCTAATCTCATTTTAGTAAGCTGACAGTGTTAATTATTTAAATTTTACGTTTTTATTTAAATAATTTTTACAATCTGTATTTATTTATATTTTTTTTATTCTTACAGAATTTTATTACTTAATACATAACTTTGTTTTTTAATGATAGCAAAAACAAATGTTTATTTATTGCTAAAATTTGAACTTAAATATTTTTGGTATTATTCATTCGCTTACCCAACACTGTTGTAAGTGCTGGGCAGGCAGTGTCAGGTGCCTCTCAGAGTCGAATGCGATCTGGATGGGTGCCCGTCTTCATTTGTAAAAACAATTCAGAATCACCCGGTATACGTAATTCTGAAATTATAAAGAAAGAAAGAAACTGTAACTACTAATAAAGAATTCATTAGATCATTTGGAAGACTTGAATTAATTAAATACCGATGTTGTTCAGAATTTGTAAAATTTTTAATTCGGTTTATAAAGATTCAGATTTTTAAAATTCCTCTTTACCCACAGTTTGCATTTTTAGCAGAAGTAAAAATTCAAAACATTATCGTTTCTCGTTGAATTTAATATTTATAATGCAGTTTACTCCATGTCACAGTGTTTTACTAAGCAACATCTGTTAATATTTAAATTTAAGTATATTACGGAAAGGATTATTTCCTTAACATTTCTACCCCATAGTTTGCTTATGAATCATATTTTAATTTTATGAAATGTTAAAAGATTATTCTTTTCTTCAGGGAAGAACAAAAAAGGCTCTAATGAGAGATCAGGCGTGTATTTCTTTTTTTTTTTTTTTGTCCAGTCATCTCGGCGTAAATTATAACCTCTGAGGGTGATGCATAGATGGCATGCATATTGTGCAGTTTCGATTAGTCATGTATCATGGAAAAGCCTTATCAACCTCTATCTGCAGAACAACATGTGTCCTCTACATTTTTCGAGGATAAAAGAATTTAAAATTTTCATCAAGCAAACAAAATTATTTTCTGACTGCACTTCTAAATTTAAAAACTTACTTTAAGAATTCTAAAAACTAACAAAATTTTACCATTGCCAATGTTGTTATTCTCGTGTGCTAGGCTGGCAAATTGGGGTGCGCTGCTCCAACTGAGCCGTACTTGGCGTGGAGTCCGATTTCTTCAGTACACACACATGCCATAGGGACCCGTTTGTAGGGTAGGCAACCATTCATACCTCATTCACACAAGGAAAGGACAAAGACAGAATAGAGAGAGAGAGAAAGTACATTCATGCCTGAACCGGGATTCGAACACTGGATCTCCCTCTCCTCAGTGAGGTACGCTGACCACTAGACAAGTTGGCCGGCTACCATTTCCTATAAATCTTGATATATTATTTCGTATTATAAAATAATTTTTGCTTTCTTCTCATACATTAGCCATAGACTTTTATATAATTGAATATTAAATTAAAGCTCTCGTTAGCTTGCATAATTTTTTTATTTATGTGAATTTTTAACAATATTTTTCATTTATTAATCAATTTTAAGAGTATAAAAAAAAAAGAAATTCAGTTTTTAAAACTATTTAAGATATTTTAGAATTACGTTACTCTGCTATAATTGTTAGTGAATTATACATAAAACCAAAAATATTTTGATGCTCATTTGAAAGCAAAAGTAAACGCGCATTACATGCGTGGATCTTTTTAATTATGTCTCATTTTTAATATTTTTCATTTTTTTTTAATATTGTTCATATTAAAATATTCGTTTTTCCAAAAATTCATGCAGTTTTTAGAATATTATGGATAACTTTAATTGATATACATGTTAAAAATGTATTCGAGAATAAATATACTTTTCTGGGTAAACGTTTTAAAAATGTTGAATATGAAATGCTATCATTGATAAAAACTATCATAATTACTTAATTCTATCATATTTATAAAAATTTTGTTTTTTCACTTTTAAATATAAAAATCCTTAACATGTGATAAAAATTATACGATTTTCAATCACCAAGAACATTTAGTACAAAAATTGGAATTATGCTGTACAATATGTACTCGTTAGTTGCGCATGAAAATACTTACTTCCACTTTTATGATTATGTAAAAAAATATAAAATTCGCACATTTAATATATAAATTTTCATTTATTAAAAAGGCATTAAATTATATATTGAAAAACTTATATGAATTATAATTAATTAATAAAACTTTAATTTCATAGGAGTTTCCAATGAATTCTTAAATATGTGAGGAAAAGATCACTATTTTGTGGCGCATATGGAATTGAAATTATTCACCTTTTTTGTATAAAAATTAAGTATCGAAAAATTAGGATGTAAAAAGGAAAAGTTAAGAAAATATAATTCAAATATTTTTGATACAATTGAACAGAAATTGTTTTATTTATGTTGTTGTTGTTCTCGTGGGCCATCTAGGCTGGCAAATTGGTGTGCGTTGCTCCACTTTTCCAACTGAACCGTATTTGGTGTGGAGTCCGACTTCTTCAGTACACACACATGCCATAGGGACCCGTTTATAAGGTAGGCAACTATTCACACAAGGAAAGGACAAAGACAGGATAGATAGAGAGAGAAAGTACATCTATGCCTGAATCAGAATTCGAACCCAGGACCTACCTATCCGTAGTCAGGCGCGCTGAACACTAGACAAATTGGCCGGCGGTTATGTTTATAATTTATATTAATAAATATTTATAAACTATTTCGTTTATGAATATTTCCATAATATGATTTAACTACTAATAAGAAATGAAATTTTCCTTCGAATTCATAGAAACCGAATGATTGGCGCTCTTTTTTTCGGTTCCACAGTCGGTGGATTCTATTCCCGCCTGGATCGTTGATGTTTCTGCGTTTCAAAATCCACTTCAGAAAATATATTCAAGTCTAATTAGCCCTCGTATGGTTCTATTGTGTCACAAACTAACCAAACCATCTAGTTCAATCTTCAATCGACAGACTGATATTCGTGAAATCCTGTACAAAATTACACACGCGAGTTACCAAAAGCAACAAATTAAGATATTGTTTATTCATAAAACTGCACATATTAAATTCCTATTTCTTTTATGCAGTCATATGTATTTAAAACGCTCGTACTTTTTAAAAAAAAAAGAGTTCATGACACTGAGTTACTATACTCAGTATTTGTGTCAATAGCTCAAATATATATAAATGTGGACAGTAAAATTTAAAAACTCGTTATTGATTGCAGCTGATTCACCTTTTACATCTGCTGTTCTCAAATATAATGACTGTGTTTTGTTTTTCTTACATGTAAAGATAGTGCTGCTGTAACATCGCTTCATTAGTAAGGAAAACTCAGAATGATATCAATAATACGAAAGATTATTGCTCACAATGAATATAAAATGTTTTCTTACTTAGAACATGATAAATATTTCTGAGTAAAGAAACATTTCATGCTTCGAAAGAATATAACTAATTAAATATTTAAATAGGAATATTTGCACATATATAAAAATATATGTGTAAATATTCTGCATCATATTTCTACATCCTAATTCAAATAAATTTTACAGAAATACTCAGAATTTCTATAAAATGTTAATTAATTTTTAAACAAATATATTTGGAATTAAATCTTGCCTTACATTATCAAAGAAAATGATTTACATAACGAAAAAGAATCTAATGTTTAACAAACCGAAGAACATAAAATTTGTCATGCTCATAAAAATACCTCACCATTTGTTTTCATCAAGAGAAATAAAAAAGCATGCCAATCTATAAAGTGTTTAAATACCCAAATTTCCGTTCCATATTTTTCTTTACAATGATTACATGTGTGTAGTATATTAATGATTACATGCTACAATGATTACATGTTTAGTATGACAAAACATACAGTTTTGTACTACTTGTTTATTGATTTCATAATTTTTCGAAAGATTAAAACTTTACTGCTGCAATAATACAACAGATATATTTTTAAAATATGTTCGTAATGCAAAATAAAGTATATTATAACCGAAATGATACCATTTAAACATAAATATTTATCTAAAATAGCAAAGTTTCCTTTTAAACTTGGAGTTTTAATCTGTAAGTATAAATGCAGCTTATAAAACATTCTCTCTCCTTACATTTAAATAGATTATTTACTCATAAAAGTAGGATGTTTGAAAGGAGTCGGGGTTTAAATGTCTGGATCGCGGTGGCCTGCTGAGTCCTTCTCCCAATCAGGAAGTGATGAATCAGAATTACGGCTTAACCAAAATCTATCTTCTTTTCCTGAAGATCAGGACTGCAATGTTCTCCAAGTGAAATGATACCTTTGAAAGAGGCATTTTGGAGTCTTCTGCTCGGTCCTTGCTTCAAAATTATGAAACTTCCCACCCCTCTGTAATTGGTAAAACTCATATCTGCCTTTGGTATAAGGAAGTGTGTCCAAGCAAACACATCTGATCCTAGTAAGATTTAAAAAATTCGATGGGTGTGCATTTTGTCTTTTTAAAATAATATATGCATATTCGTTTTTCGTATCCTGTAATTCGTACCTTTTTATTGTATATATGGCCTTTTTTAAAAACTGTACCACCCTTGTTGTAAAATGTCAAAATGTACATTACCAAATATGGTTAAGGAATGTCAAACTGACTGATGATGTCATCTCACGCCTCTATTTTCAACGAATGAGTGATGAGTATGCTGTACCCTTCTGAGGGAGTCTCGACGCTTTTTTGGTTGAGCTCTCTTATAAGCGGACGTGCTACAGTTGCCTTAGTTGGTCTTTCACAAAGAAATTGTGTGTGTTCCATGTATAATAAAACATATTCTTGATAATCTGCCTCATTAATAATTCTTCTTAGTTTCCTCAAGACAAGGAGGTAAATACGTAATATATAACTGAAACTTTATATTCTCTCATGTTTCAAATTGAGATTACTTAAGAATCACACAAATATCTCTTATGGAATATCTAATATAAATTCGTACAGTTCTAGTTATTTTACTGTCAAATCTTGGAATAAATAATGCATTTTTCATACTTTCAAGTTTATTCATGGATTTACTTTTCCAGCCGTTCCCAACCGACCCAAGAACTGTAAGACGCTCAACCGAACTCACACCTGGTTCATGGTGACTTGCGAGGCCGGTTACGATGGTGGTGCGCCCCAGCATTTCTACTTCCAAGCCAGGATCAAGGAGACGAGAGAGATGGGCATCGCCCTCAACTCCCCTGTTCCAGTATTCAGCATATCTGGGCTTCCATCTGGAACCACTTTTGAGGTGGTCATCAGTTCCAGGAATAAGATGGGGGAAAGTGCTAAAGTGTCTTTTGAAACGGATACGCTCACGAGTGACAGAAAAGGTAAGAGGGATCTACAAGATCAAAAGAATTTTGATATCTAGATACATTTCTCGAAAAATATCGGACGGAGATCAATCACAGCAAATACTTTCATGTAAAGATGCGAATGTCACAGAGGCCCTTCTGAGTCGGTGACTGCACTAAAATTATATGAAATGTTGAAATTCTCGATGCATTTTCATTTACAGTCAAAATATGGTAAAATGTACTTTGTTTTACGCGAATACTACAATTTTTTTTAAATGATTAAGATAAGAATAATTCGTAGTACAAGAAATGCAACACCTGACCGATTTCGCAGAAGTAAGATATTTTGAGGGAAAATAATTTTAATTTTGAGAATGATTTCTGTCATTGAAACTCGATTGTTTCTGATTCCGAATAATTTATTATGCAAAAGTAAATATGAATTTGAATATTGAATTTTAAGGAATATTTTGTTTGAAGTCACTCGACATTAACGAAGAAGCATATGTGAAAATTTCCTCTGTTTTTCCATTTACCAACTATACAGAAAAAGCTTTGATTTAATCGCTTTCTATGAAATTCTAGAGAAAAAAGAAATTAATAACTTTTGAAAATGAAATGGTTTAGAAAATGATCGGTAGAATCGGGACTGAGTTTGATTCAAGTGAAAATTTTTTGAAAAAGAAACTTTCAGTGTAAATTTGTTGAAGTTTGTGTAGCAATAAAAACATACCAGAATACTCAACGATAAGTGAATATTTGTTTATATCAATTACAGGTGAGCATAATTGATAAACAACAAACGTACTTTGTTTATCACTTTCAGAAAGCAAATAACTATTTTTTCATGTATTATGCTGCCACAATAACCCGTGTTTCATAGGATGATATTTCTAAGAAAACAGTCATAAGACTTGACACACTAGCAGAAGATTATCCAGCGCCTGCCTGGAAAATAGTTGAAGTCGCACTACCCCCCCTTTTATTTTTGTATTGGCGAAAGAAGTTTTGAAGAAAGTATTTGTTGTAAATTTAACAATTCATTGAGGAAAGTTTATTTTTCTGTATTTCATATTTAAATAATTTTCTACTATTTCTTTTGAATCTGTCTTAACAGATTTCAATAGCAATGAAAAGTTACATTCCCTTTTTTGGGATATACTTGGCAGTAAATATGTCTTGATCCATTTGAATTTGGAGAATGATCTTTCGCTACTTGCTTCACTAACAAAAATGATAAGTAGTATTGTCTGTATGATCTACTCTATTCGGAAAGTAGAAATTATTTTCTCTATTAAGTTCAGAATATCGAATGGATCATTCACACTGTCTGGTCTTTTGAAGGCATTATTTTGTCATAAGGCTGTCCTGCGTTAGTATCCTTATTGTCAGTTACTGCAAAATTTTTTTCTAAATTTACTGCATTTTATTTTCAAATTTGCACTGTCTATATCTGTTAAATTCCTTAGGCTGGCAGAGACTTTTCATTGCACCAAATCTTTCATTTAATGATACTCAAGCAATGTCCAAAATTCAAAAATATTTTTACTGAAAACTTTACTTCTGAAGATTGAGGAGATTTATCATCTTGTACGTAATCGAAGTAACATTTCTTTTTTTTTCTGCGTCGGACTTCTTCAACAGTTTTAAACTGTGGCTCACCATCCACTTCTTTAATTAGTTCTTTGGCTTTCTCAAAAATACTGTACCGAGCTTCGGGGTTCGTGTGGATTGAGAGTTGAAGAAAGCAACCACTCAATGAACACAAGACTTTTATTCGTAAAAAAAAAATTACAATAGATATACCAGTTGTAACAATCACTATTATACAGCTACAATTCGTCGAATACAATAAGTAACAGCTTCCATCACAGGTCTCCAACACCTCAGGCAGAGAACAGCTTCTTTAAACTAGCAGTCACGACTAATCGTCTTCACTCACTGACTGTCTGCACAAAAACTAAACTCCATCTCAAGGATCAGATAAGTGAACCAGAGCGTACAGCAGCGCAGCTGCTTTTACTTTTTCATCTGTAATACGGAGTCATGGAATTGGAAAAAGATGGCGAGTGGGAGGAGTCATGAGAGGTAGAAGGAGAGGAAGAGGAAGTCCGGTGTTAGTGGACGGTCGACTAAGTTGAGCCGGCTATCGAAAAAAGAGTGTTCCAAATAAGAATAAATTTTGTAAATAAAAACAACAATACAGGGGCAAAAATGGAATTTTTTGCAAAACATGAGAAAACAGGTATAATAAGTATAATACAAATGGAAAGTGAATATAAACTGAATGTATATGTAGAAAACACAAAGAAAAAAGTAAGATTCTGGGATGAATACTGAGATACACTGGGAAAATAAGCATAATACGAAAGATTCTTTACAAATATGTACAAAGTGATTATTTTGAAATTACTGTTGACAGGCTAGAAATAGTGGCATCGCTGGGCTGCTATAACTTCGTCTTTTGTGTTGATATAGCTAAATAGTTCATTGAAATTGGCTGCAGAGCAATTGTCAGCTTTATCGTAAAATTTGATAATTCGTTTCGCAATGCATTGCTCAAAAGTATACATCTTTAAGTCTCTTCGAATTGCAGAATTTTTGATATATCTTGGGGCTTCAAGCATATTGTGTAGTGTTTTGTTTTGGAAAGTATTGAGCATTTTCAAAGATGTTTTATCTATAGCACACCAGGCAGGCGAGGCATAGATTAGAATAGGGAGTATCAATGACGTGTAGAGTAATTTTTTCATCTTGGTGTTAGTTTTGCTATAATATCCTGTGATTGGTCGTAATTTGAAAATTAGCTTTGTTTATAATATTGTTGACATGAGGCTTCCATTTGAGATGCTAATTTATTGTGAGTCCGAGGTATTTGGCGTTGTTTACGATGGGGATTTTATTCTCGTACATAGTTAGGTCAGATTTTCGGTCACTGCGGGTACTAGGTTTTTTGATAATGAGAAGGTTTGATTTATTGGTGTTTTTATTTCAACTTTCCAAGTGGAGCACCACTCCTCAACAGCATTTATTTTCTTTTGTAATTTGCGGATAGCAAGTTCTATTGATTTAGATTTAACTATTATTCCTGTGTCATCGGCATAATATGCCGTGATGCTGTTATAATCAAGTCTATTGACTGAAAAATCTACAGTGTAAAAAAGATATAATATCGGACCTAGAATGCTTTCTTGCGGAACGCCGGCTTCGATGTCTTGTAGTTGAGATGACATTGTTGTATCTAATGTTGAATGCTCTGTTTTTAAGGTAATTTTTGATGAGGAGGATTATGTTATCATTGAAATTTAAATTTTTTATTTCATAGATGAGTGGCCATAGTCTGTCGAATGCCTTAGAGACATCTAACATTACAAAGACAGAGTTTTCTTTTTTTATAAGTCCTCTACTAATAAATTCGATAATTCTTAGAAGTTGTTTTGTGGTGCACAATTTCTTTCGGAAGCCATATTGTTCATTAGGTAACAGGTTCAGGTAATTTTGCATTCTATTGTATATAATTTTTTCAAAAAGTTTGCCTAGGGAGGAGAGAAGGCTAATTGGTTCGGGATGACTAGGTTTTTATTTGGCTTTGGGATCATGATTATTAGAGCCTCTTTCCAGACCTGTGGGAAGTAAATGAGTTTTAAACAGGAGTTAAAGATGTTAATTATTTGAATAATGATATTTTCTGGTCATCTTGTTAGTAATTTTATCTTTGCCTGGTGATTTTCTAAAGTTTAGATACTTTATGATTGATTGTATTTCTTCTGGGGTTGTGGGTTCGAGTCCCGAAGCTACTTTTATTGATTTTCTTATAGTTATTATTGATGGTTTCTTCAAAAACTGGGTCTGTCTGTGTAGAATTTAGTTGAAATTACTTCTCGATGCTATCCACAAAAGCTTCTGCTTTTTCATGTTCGATGTACACAAGTCCCTGTTCGCCTTGTAGAAGTTTACAAGTTGGGAGTCTGCGTTTTGAGGTTCCTAGTGGATTTCCATATTGAATTGTTTTCTGTGTTTAGTGCTGTTAATTTATCTTCCCATTGTTTACATTTATGTTTATTGCATTTATCTTTGATGCATCGATTTAGACTATTAATTCCCGTTTTATAGATTGGGTTAAGGGTTTTCCTGTATTTCTTCCTGATTCTGTTTTTGGTTTTGATGATTTCTCTTATTTCCTGGGGTATTTTATTATAGTTATTGATATATTTAGTTTCTTCAGATGCTTCTTGGAGAGCTGAGGTTAGTTCAATGTTTAGAGATTAGATGTTGACGTCTATGTCAATGGTATTATTGATGGTGGAGGCGGTCCATTTTCTGGTTAGTAATAAATTGTGATATAAATTCCAGTTTATTCTTTTGATGGTTGAGGGAGTATTACTTTTACTTATATTGAGTGTTGAAATTGTCGGGAGATGATCAGAGCTCAAATCATTATAGACATCAGATGCTATAAGAAAATTTGTGTTAGTCAGGATGATGTCCAGAATGTCTGGGATTTGTGCTTGGAAAATTGGATAATATGTTGGTTCCATAGGGTAGAGGACTTTGAGTTGGTTTTTATTGAGAATATCGATCAGGTGCTTTCCATTGCTGTTGGTTGCTCTGCAACCCCAGTGTCTGTTTTTACTATTGTAGTCTCCCATTGAGATTGATTCTCCGGAAATTCCCATTGGTTTTAAAATTTCCGGAGAAGAAGTGTTGAATGTCTTTTTCTGAAAGTTTCCTATGAGGCAGATTGTAGACTGCCGAGAATTTGAATTTTATTCCATTAGTGAGTTCAGTAATTACCGAGACTTCTTCAAATCCCTCGTCATTTTTGCTGCTATATAGGGTTGATGGAATAGCTCTTTTAACTTAAAGAACTATCCCCCCCCTGTAGTGTAGCCTGTTGGTAGTGTATGCTTTGTAATTTCTTATGTTATAGAAGCGACTGCCGTTGGAGTGAGTCTCTGTGACCTCACAGATATCCAGATCATTATTTATCAAAAAGTTTTTGAATTCCTCAAATTTGTTGGTTTGCATTCCAGTTTCCGATTTGTATTAATTCTATATTACTGCTCATTGCTGTGTTGTGGGATTTGGCTATTTAGTTGTTGTTGGACTCCCATTACTCCAGAATTTTGAATGTAATTTACAATGAGTTTTAGCTGATCTAATAAGTTCCTGTCTCCTGTCTTGTATTGTTGCTGGACGCTTGTGCGTAAGATTTGTTTTCAACTACCACTCCTTTTGGAATGTGGATTGTGGTGCTGTCTTTAGTTTTAATTTTTGTAGCTTCGACGAAGGTTCTACATCCTCTGAAGTTCGCTGGGTGGTCGCCTTGGCAATTTGCGCATTTCGCAGGAAGTGCCTTACTTTTCTGGCATAAGTAAGTTAAGTGGTTTTCTCCGCATTTTACGCATCGTGGTTCATGTTTACATAGGCTTTGGGAGTGATGCAATTTTTGACACCTATAGCATTGTGTAGGGCGTCCTCTGTTTCTGTATTCCTTAATACGGACTTTTACTCTGCCTATATATTGGAGTTGATATATTTCTTTAGCCCTTGGGCATAGTGATAAGAAGAAGTGGCAATTTTTGTGTATTTCTCCATTTCTTCTGCGTACTATAGAGCTTATTGTGAACCCTTCTTCTTTTAGACTGTCAGAGATATCTGCAATTTCCGTGTCGTTCGGTAGATCTCGAATGACCACTTTAAGTGGCCTTTCTTCAGGTAGGTGTGATAGCATGCTCCTATCTTTTCTAATATTTGAATGGCCGATTTATGTGATTCAGCATCCGAGAATTTTATTTTTATCTCGTAAGTGGAGTATTTAGCAGTATAACTGGTGAGTTTGGCGTCTAAGAATAGCTTATCAAGAGTCATCCAAGAGAATTCATTGTCCCTGATGACTATAGGAGGGATTTTCCTCGATGGCTTGGCCAAGATGGAGGGATTTTCATTTTCGTGGTTTTCTCTCTGGGAGTATGTGCTTTGTGTGGGGATGTCTTGCAGTTCTTCGTTGGCAGCAATAGGATTTTTGGCTTTTTTATTCTTGGCATCTGAAGCAAAGTCCCTGATAAGGGTTTTGTTGGGTGGTTGTTGATCCTTGTTAGATTTCCGTGTTCTTTTGACGCTGGTAGTTTTTTGATTAATTTCCGTGTTGTTTTCCTGATTAAGGATTTCGAATTTATTTCCCATAGGGATTTCCTGGTTAATGACTCCCATCATTTCTATGGACTTGTCTTCAGTAATTAAATCATCGCAAGTCGCTTTACTAGCCTTGTTGGATGTTCCTTGGATAATATGCTTTGCAAAAGTGCAGTTTTCCTTTTACGACTTCCTTATCCTCAGTTGAGAACTCATCCGAGTTTGTAATGTCGTTGAGCGTGCTGCAGACTTCATCTAGCCTGGCAAACAGACTTTCCAACATGGTTTTCTGAGTTGCCCTATAGGCGTTCTGTCCATTAGGTTTTGTCGATTCCATTTTTAAATAAGATCCAAGTGAAAAATAAAGAGAGAATCTCCCCTGGCCAGGGGAGAACAAAGAGCGAGGTCGTCGCTCAGTGACTCTGAAAACAGAGTGTGAGCAAGTGGTCTGAAATAAATGGAACTAAGAGTACCAGAAATTGTCCTCAGGGACCCAGAAGTTAGCTTGGTGTGAGTAGTCGAATGACAGATGGAGAAAAACCTACAAAGCGGCACCCGAAGGAGTATTCGCATTGAAGGACAGCATGGAAAAATACGAAACAGTCGGTATCAACACTCATGAAAAGCTTTGTCCCTGCCTCTGCATAACGCGGTTCTCGTTTGTTGCCGTTATTTTATACTTTAAACTCCTTCTATGTCAGGCTGCGGTATTTATACCTGACTTGGCGGGGAAATCTACCAATTTCGCCAAGGTTCTGGAAGCTTCTAGGCTATCTCGCTAAATATTGGTCCTAGAGCTTAGGTGATAGATGTTTCCAGAAGTATCTATTTCTCGCCAAGAACCTCGCCAACTGTCACCAAGCTTACTTGCCAAACCATCGCCAAGTCACCAAATCAATAGAAAACTCGCTTTTAACGTATAACATGTCTAAATACCACAATTTTTGTCCAAAATGTGAGTATTTCCGATCTGTCTGAGATATTTTAAGAAATATACAATAATTATTTATAAATTTGTAACATTACCTTTGTAACAACTGTCACTTCTATACTCTTCGATGAATGTTTTTAAATTGTGTATTGTCTTAAAGTCTAACGTAACATTCAAAACCTTTTCTTGCAACTGTTTGCTGACAGGATTATCAAATTTGTATTGGGAATAAATTAATTGTTATAAGATATGCAGTTATCAACCAGAAGTAACCCAGATGCCAAACCACCCCAACCCACACATCACCCAGCTCATCCGATATACAGACTGAGGTGCGGATCCCTGAACGAAAAAAAGAAAGAAAAAAGATATTAATTTAAGGCACAGTAACACATAGTGAGAAGATTGTAGACCTCTGTGACGTTGCTCTATTAGCAATCCCAAGTAAGAGTGTGATTCTTCTTGGGGCTGGTTATAGAAATTTAAGCAAACTGGCAATGTGGGAAATGTTGAAGAATTTAGAAAATATATTTAGAGAAACTATAAGTATAGAATAGTAAAAGCGACCATCAGAAACCAAGAATAAAGTTGAAAACCGCATGTCTGTGAGTTATTTGAGGGCTGAGATAATTTAAATTTACAAAGTTTGAAAACCTGTTTAAAATCTTTAAAAAGAGACCTTATGGTTAATTTAACTAGTCGCGGAATCAATGAAACATAGTGTAATTAGTGTTTCAAGTCAAATTGGAGTTGATTTAGGGTAAAATCATAAAGATTTGTGAAAAATGTTGAAAATTTATAAAATCTTGAAAATCGTTTCAAAATTATGAATAAAGCAATAATGGGGCCAAAAAGGTAGGCTAAGTTAAATTAATGTAAAAAAGTTGATTTGGAAATAATTGTGCTGTAAAGTATTGCACTAAAGTCTTTTAAAGTCAAATTAAATTTTTTTTAAAAGGATGAGAACTGTTGGATCTAATGCTTTTAGAGGGAATTAGTTTAAAAGAGAATTTTATGTACAGAGATTTGCATAAAAATCCGAGTCTCTGAGGCTATTTGGGCCAAAGTAACAGGTTTGGGAAATATGGGGGGGGGGTCACTTAAGGAGGTCAAAAAATTTTAAGTGACCGAAAATTTTAAATTCCGTTTATAAGTTAATGAGAACGTGGGTGCTTGCGGGAATACCTTTGAGTATTCTCCACTTCGTTTGGCAGTAAGTTTGGTGCAAAAGATGATTTTAGGTTTTTTATCAGTTCATTGGAATTTGTACCAAATTTAATTAATATGGGTGGAGTTTTTTGATATTTAGGATAGGACCATCCTCGTTATTTTCTTTTGCAATATTAGAATTATCTGCAATATTATCATGTAAAACAGAATATTTATTTCTAGTATATCTCTACTGAATCTAGTTGGACTGCCTGCTTAACACAAGCCGTTTTCTTCAGTAAATAAATTCATTCTCTCTGTATCCGAAAATTTGCCTCTTTTAGCTGGGCTATAATTCAATCTATAAATACCCATGCTAGGTAACTTTACAACATTATCAGCAATATGTTCATTACCTTATACTTTTGAAACACAATCATTAAAATTATTATCTACAACAGTACTTCGAATAGAATTAATAATATTATTATTACTTATAGAATTATTTTCATGCACATTATTATCAATATCATTGTTAATGCAAACATTGTCCTCCTGAGGACATATCCATAAAAATTTTTTTTCTTATTTGCAATCTTAGAAATACTTTGTACTTTTTTTAATTTTTATTATTTTTATTATTTTTTTAACATTTGCCACATTATATATATACATATATATATATGTATATATATATATACATATATATATATATATATATATATATAGCTCTTAGTTATTTTAAAGTATTTCTTAATATTTTGTTTACTTTTAGGCGTTTTGTTTACAGTAATAAGAAGAATTGAGACTAATTTTAGAATTATTTTTTTACATTATTAGATGCAATGTTTATTAGTTTATCATTAAGAGATACAAAATATTGACCACCTTGCAATTAGAAGTAAGGCAATAACAAGTCTGGGAGTTCTTACCAATAAGCTGTTGACTGCTGTTAAGTTATAATCTATTACATATCTATACATATATAATGTTATTATTGATATATAATCTGTGTTATATACATAATATAATCTTACCAGTAAACTGTTGCTGAATCTGTTAAGTACGACCTAGTAAAATGATATTGTGGTGTGTCCAACATGCGTTTGTGTGAGAGTTCACAACGGCATTTTCGATGGCGTTCATAACTGGTTTTTCTGTGGAAACAGCAATAAATAGTAGATCACCATCTTTTCGCTAACTCACGGAGAAGGTCACTCAGATCTGTTTTTGTAACAGAAACGCTTAGATCGACCACTATAAAGCCGCACAATGCTTTTGATGACACTATGTAAATCCACCGATCTTGGGATTGAAGACTTCATATTTGCATATATAGATGCAAAAGCTTTAGTAACAATCAATTGCTGGCTCTGAAAATTGCCTTTTGGCCCATTGCAATCCGCGTCACATAGTGCTTGGTCTCTCGCGCACTTTACCCTAACGTCGGACCACTTGACACACACGCTTTAATCCACAGTTTCAATGCCTAAATTAAATGAAAAAGCACAATTGTTCGTGCTCAATCCGCAGACATCTGTTAATTCCATAGAGACCGCTTGTCTCCCGACAGTAGCGTTTGGAGGTTCGACATAATCTATTTTGTTAGGCTCTTCAAGGCCCGGCGGGACATCCTCAAGGGTAGCGGAAGGCAGCAGGGGAAAACTATCAGTTACTCACTACAGGCAAGAGCAGCCTGGAGAACAAAACGTAAGCCCATATCAGGTCGTGAGAAACTGCAGTGTAGTTTTCCTGAGTAGCTAAATCCATCCGCTTAACTTTATATTCTAATGGTTACTGACTCAAAATTCTCTTCAGAGAGAGAGAGAGATTCACTGCTAAAAATATTAAATCTCACTATCAAACTTTGCATTGTGTTGTAATGGAGGGAAAAACTAGATTTATTTCTGGGAATAAACCCGATTTATTCCCTTGGGAATTTTGAAATACCTCGAGAGTTTTAAAATTTTTCAAATAATTTAGAAACTATTATAGTTTTCTTTTCTTTTCCCCAGTTGAAGATAACAGTTTTGCTTTAATGACCAATTTAAAATAATTTGAAAAATATAGGAAATATTTTTTCTTTCTTTTTTAGCATGAATTTATAACAAAAAAGCATAGAAATGTCGATTTTTTCCAAACAGTCTTGACAAATATAACTTGATATTTTTTATTAAATATTAATTCATTACTTTTATTATATTTCGAAGAGTATTTTTGTTTTTATCAGTACGCGAAACATTAATCAGCTTTCGACTAGAAAACAGAGATATTTTTTTTTACATATTTACGTATTTAGTTCACTTCTCTTCATATATGTAAAGCACCTCAATCTATTAAATGAAAGATGATTGGTTCCGTTTATTCCCTCAGAATTACCAACATTTTTTCCAAAATTCCTGGGTATTTTGCAACACTAACTTTGCACGATTTAATAAAACCGTTACAAAATCTTTAACTCATCCGTATCACATTCGCAAAACACTTTAAAAAGCTATTCGATATTCCGAAAAATCTATTCGACATTCCTTGTCGTCAATTCTTGACTTGGAATTGAGGGAGGTTATCTGATTCAGTAACTGATGTTGTGTAATCGTACTAGAGGTAATAAATGACCATCTCGATGAAACAGAGTCTTTTAACATCTATGTTTGTAGAATTTTAAGTCCGTATACTTGTAAAACGTAATGCTGCAAGAAAGGTGGCAAGGACTGATCACAGTAATTGACAATTTTTCAGAATTACAAAATATTTGATATGCTGTAAAAAAGGTGGCACTCACGGATTCATCTCGTCACTTGGTAAATTTTCAGAATAATAAAATAATTGTATTTGAGAATTCCAAAGATTTTTTTAAGTGCTATAAGGCAGGGATTGATCTTGGAAACTTCATAATTATAAAGCATTTGGTGTGGAATGAATTCAATTGTTTCATTCAAAGTCTTTCAAAAGCATTATATTTATATCTATGAACACTATAAGACGAGGTAAACTTGTATTTAATAAAAAAAAAAAAAAAAAAAAAAAAAAAGTGGCTATTTTACAAACATATATTTTTTAAATATAGATCTAGATGGGGAAAAAAAAACCAATTTAGCCGATTTCCGTTTTACAAAGTGCAAATAATGGAACCGGCACTACGTTACACACATAGAAATTGGAGAAAAGATAATGAGAGTTCATTCTGTTTATTGATGAATCTGGATTTAGTGTAACCATTACCGTCTTCAACAATCTGACAAAATTTGCAGAAGAAACCATCGGTTTATATCTGTTCTCCAACATCTGTTCATCTTCGAGTAGAAGTTCGATAATTTAGACAAGGTAAAATGGTGCAGATGCACATTGACAGGACTTTTTATTATGGTTGTTGTAATACCTTTCATATATTTTCCTTATCAAAAGAATATTGTTGACCTGATTTGTGTTTTTTAATGAATAGTTTCAGGATTCATTTCGGACACATATTAGTGATATTTCAGGTACTTTTGTGAAGGTATTTACAAAAGTCTATATTTTAGGAATGTTGATCTAATTCCTAGTTGCTGATTTTTATGTTGCATTCGAGACAAATAGCTAAATTTCTCTTGAACAAGATCATATATAGCATTTGTTTATAGACTCATTTAAAAGCTATTTCAGAGGACAATTTTGATTTAAGTAGTGGTAGGTTTTAACACTGGATTAGGGGTGAAGAAGAAAGTCTCAACTTATATTATAGTGTTTTAGAATCTAACACTTTTTATTACCATTTAAATAAGGTGTTTTAACAATTTTTTTATCCCATATAAATAAGATATCGTGATTAAAATGTATCTTCTTAAAATTTCCCTTTTCATGAGGTACAATATTTTACATATAACAAAAATTTCTCAATTTTGACCTTTTTTTCGAATTCAAATGGATAAATTACACGTTTCTCTTCCATCCATCATCTCCACCTGATAAAGAGTAGAATTATTATGGTGCTTATGTCACCCATTACCTTCGCCTTAAATCATCCCTTTTCATTCGGCAGAAAAAGCACCTTTTAAAATAATAATTCGAATAAAGGAATAATATACAATTATTTTTTGAGATCCAAAGTCGTAGTCAAGCTGTGATTGTGGCTTACGAGTGTGACTGACGGCGTTCATTTCGATTGCGGACTCCCTCCCAAGATCGAATGATTTCGTTACAGCCATCTCTACTCAATGTCTATGATTTCAATTTTAAAATCGTTTCCATTTGAAGAAAAAGAAATCCATGGATTCAAAAGTTCGATATTTAGTCCCAATCATATTCGCCTAGATTTTGCTTTACAGCATTAACATAATTTCACACCAAGAATATTCAAATTGTCAGCTAATCTGAATTAATAAAATATAATCTCTCTTACAACATTTATGTAAAACTTTTGACCTATTTTTTAAGACATAAATTGTTTGCTGTTAAGTATCTATATTCATAAATGTTTTTCATAACAATAGTTGTAAACATGAATTTCTCTTTCAAATCTGAAAAAACGCACTTTTTAATATTTATTATGCATTTACATTTCAGTCTACTTGTGCATTTTACTAAATATGTATTTAGTTGAATATGGAAATTATAATTTACTATTTATCATGCATAATAATTGTTTTCTTTCTTTTTTCTTTTTTTTTTTTTTTTTTTTTCAAAACAGGTTCTTGGGGTTGGAAATCGAATCGAAATTTGCTTATTTCTTCGCTGCTAGTACTGTCGTTTGCCATTTTGACTGTTGCCACGGCAGCTGTTCTTCGCCATAGATCCCACCCGTTTCTCCTGTAACTTCACAACTAAATAAAAGAATTATGTGTGTCAAATATATATATATATATACATATATATGAATGCGACACAAGGTGTAATGATGAATTGTATTGCATTGGTATCAAAATAAATGTAAACATCCAGGTTAATAAAAAAATATCTGTGTTGCATTGTTTAACAAATGTGTTACTTTTTACTATTTATAAAATTTTAATTTACTCATTGTCCATACTTATTTTATAACGTAAAAGGTACAAAATCGACTATCGACTAATCATTCAAAACTTTATTCCCGTCACACGTCGGCACTAAGGGAAACGAGATTGCCGATTCGCTGGCTAAGGCTGCCGCTTTGGGACCTTCACAGCCTGATTTGCCTTCCACTTTGAATGATTTTTTTTTTACTGAGAGTAAAAAAAAAAAAAAAAAAACTCGTATAGATGTTTGGAGGGCTCCACCTACTCACAGTGGGCATCCTAGAAAACGCGCTGCTGGTGCCTTGCTTTTTTAGGGAACTAGAGGCCAACAGACTTGTATTTCACGCTTCACTAGTGGTCGCCTAAAGAATATCAAATATATGCAAGGTCAAAAGACTTTTAGTCTGTGCACAAAATGTAAGGCATCACCTGAGCATATCTCGAGCTGTTTGAATTTTGACTTGGAAGAAACTTTTTCAAAGCCATTCATGTTTTTGGATTTCCTGGTTGTTTATGGACTTGGGAAGTCGGTCTTGTATTGGATTTTGACCATTTGGGATTAGTAACAACTATTATCATTTGGTATCTTTTTTACAGCCTTCTTCAGTTAACCTTGAGTTTGGGAAATTAGAAGAAAATCATTTAATATTTCATTTTGTTTTATTGCGGTGTAAAATGCTATTTCCGATTATATATACATATATATATATAGATAGATATATAAATTGCTTTTTTTACAACAGTCTCCAGCACAAGTGAGGGAATTGTGGTTGAAGCGGAGCCTCATGATGTTCTCCAGTGACTGAATAATTTCCGTCCGCTTTCTGTGATATCAGCAAAGAGAAGCATCCCTGGCAGCGATTGGAAATGTAATTACAGTAGAGGCTGTAACGATCTTATTTCTTTTACTCAGTTCGCGACGGTCCCGCCAGTCTCTCTCACTGGTTGCAAGGGCTTCGTGGGCTGTGGGCTTGACCTCGTCAATCTCGGACAGGGATGGGTAAACTTTTTCGGTTGCGGGCTAAAAAATTGAAAAAAAAAGTTTGGCGATCCAAGACAAATTCTTCTAAAATTTAAAAAGTGACATACAAGGCTTACAATTTAAATATGTTAATGAGTTCAGTGAAATTACAATTTCTCTTGTAAAAGTTCCTTATATTGAAGGCTTGAAATGAGTACTAATTCTAAGAAAAGCAGCTAAAGGCTTATCTGCCAATCTACTTCTGAAATTATTCTTTTTAAGGTTCATAGTTGAAAACACTTGTTCACATATATAAGATTAAGCAAACATATCACTGATTTTCTGGGCTGGCTGGAGATTAAAATGCGCAGTCTGCAACGTGTGAGGCTTAATTCACCTGTATTGGATTTCCATATGTCTGCTCCCCGAGAAAGAGTTAACGCTTGTTGCCGTCGGCCTACAGCTGTAACTAACAAAGAGTTGTAACTACAGCTGTAACTAACACACTTTTAACACTTTAAAACGATTACACCGTCGGTTTGTTTTGTAGAACAAAAATCCTCATTCATGGCGTGCCAGCCCAGGATGGGCCAAGGCCTTTTGAACAAGTTTCTTCCAGACACCTTTACTGGCAGCCAAACTCCTCCAACTTTTTGTTCCAAGCACCCTACAGTCTTCTTCGACTGCATCCACCCATCTCATCTTTGGTCTTCCTCTTCTTCTTACTTTGAGGGCTTTTGCAAAAAATTTCCCTTAGTGTTTTATTGCCCTTCATTCTAATAACATGTCCAACCCAATTGAGACGGCTTACTTTAATGTGATGTACTACGCCTGCTCCTTGTACATTCGATGGATTTCTGTATTGTAAAAAAGTGTATGGTAAAAAGATCATGAATCCTTTGAAAAAAGAGAGAAAAACTGTATATAAATAATATTTAAACAAAGTAGATAAAATGATATTTAAACAAAATAGAAAAGGAGATCGATATAAATCATATATTTTCTTTTAATTTTCGTTGGACCGACAAATTAATCCATGGGCCGCATAAGACCTTACGGAGGGCCGTAGTTTGCCCATCCCTGATCTAGGACATTCAAAGTCCATCCTGATGTGGTGAGGAGGCGCTTAGTGATTAATAGTTAATCACAATTAGAGCTTGGGGCTCATTTGCACCACGTATGCTGGCAATCCTTGTGCAATCCTCAATAATAACAGGATGGAGCCTTTCTATGTATATAAGAAGTTTCTTTCTTATTTACTTATGTATCACAATGTCTAATGAAGTAATGGCAATGCCGAAGTTTAATACTTTCAAAATATTTTACGCTGTATTATTTGACCTGGTTGGTTAGAGCGTCGTTCGGAAGGTAGTGAGTTCGAATATCGGCTTAACCGAGATTCCGTCGTGTTCACTAATGACGGCTGGGGTAAGCAAAAATTGGGCTTGGTCGCAATTTCCACAAATAGAATTAATACCTCTGGGATGGCAGGCTAAGCATTGGGGCTTGGTTCCTGCTTCAAAATCTCCAAGATTTAGCCCGGCTGATTCTATTTAACTGTAGAGCCCAACTCAGGGGTGGGTACAGGGAAGCACGCTGGTGCAATAACAACAACGTTCCATTATTATTTTTAATTAGAATTATTTTATTAATATTGTTGAAAACATTTTTTCTAAGATTTTCTATTTAAGCATTATTATAACGTTTAGTAGCAATTTTAAAAGTTGATAGATACTTATTAGCATTTACAGAGATAAGATGTAATGACAAAAACGTATGAAAAAATATATATTCACACATTAAATAAATTTATTGCTTTACTAATTTATTGTTTATTTGTTTTGCATTATATGTAATTCATATGTACAGACACTCCATTCTTGCCTAGTGGTCAACGTCCCTAACTGCGGATAGGGAGGTACTGGGTTCGAGTCCCGGTTCGGGCATGGATGTACTTTTTCTCTCTATCTATCCTGTATTTGTCCTTTCCTTCTATGAATGGGTTGTGAATGGTTGCCTTTCCTATAAACGGGTACCTATGGCATGTGTGTACGGAAGAAGTCGGACTCCACACCAAATACAGTTCAGTTGGAAAAGTGGAGCAGCTTACCCTACCAAATTATGCCAGCCTAGCTGGCACACGTCGACAACAACAACACTCGATTGAGGTTATATTTCGGCGCTATTATAATTTCTTTGCAATACGTTTCCGGTGGCCTGTTTCCGATGTCTTGAAAATCGCTAAACCCAACTCATCATCGCGTAATTTTAAAACACGGTCTTGTGACAAAGTTGACGCCGGAGCTGGCACCGTCCTTTCCTTGTGACATCAATAAAAAGACAATGCGATCACGACCTATTTTTACATGTCCCAGCCCCATTACTGAACATAATGGATCATTAAGTCAAGTATGAAGCCTGTTCATCACTATCACAAGAACGATGTTTGGTGTCGTAAGGTCCCTATAAAGGTAATTAAGGGGCTCTACTGTGGGGCCTTTGTTTAATATTTGCAATTCTCATTGTAGTTAATGTAAAAACTGTTTCAACTCTTTCTTTTTCTTTTTTTTTTGTTAATGAAATTAATGTAATAAAGATAAAAGTATTATGTATGTACTTGGAAAAATAAAATATAAACCATTTACTTTCTCCAAACGAAATTGTAATTAACTTTTTAGATTTCTCTACTGAATCTACTTTATGACCGTCAGTATTTTATTTTATTTATTCGTAATGGTCTCATCTTATTTATTTTATATTTATTTATTTTGTATCCTATTTTAATTTTTTGCAGCTGAGATATTTATTCGACAGGCATTTATTAGGTGGTTTAAATATTTTGCATAAAACATTTTAACGATTTTTTCAGCATTGTTAAATTTAAATATAACATGTAGGTGGATATTTCGCGGATTGGCAAATATTTTTTACGGACCGGTGGTTGAGAAACACTGGTGTAAACTATCAAATTTTCTGTTATTTACGTATAACAAAAATTATTCTCCTTTATGACCTTGAATTCGTATTCTGTTAGCAAAGCGAGTTTTCAGCTACTTGCAGATGCCAGGAACTTTTTTTTGAACATCTTCTTTCCCTTGGGCTACTTTAGAATAAAGTTCCTCTAACAATCCCTTTCTTTCTTAACAATCTCAATCCTTTTTTTTTTTTTTTTTTTTTTTTTTTTTTATCACGGCACAATTTTAAAGATTTCGATTTTCGTGATTGTAAATAAATTAAAAATTTTTATTTAATTTTATAGGAACAAATCAGATGACAGATCTCACAATAAAAAGCTATAATGAAAAAGAAGCTAATAATTTAAAAAAATTTTAATTATAAAAATTAAAAGATGACAAGAACTAGATGTAACAAATACAAATTAAATTATTTATGGGAAGTGTAATTGCATTTAACGGTAATCTTTTGTCAACTTTTAAAACTATGAAGTAAAATTAGTTAAAATTGTGCACAGAAAATATGTACGATTGTTAAGTGATCAGCTCTTAACAATATTTCAATTCAAAAATTTCAATGTTCCGATCCAAAAACTGTGATTTACCACAATCGAATGAATCGAAAGTAAACGCCAAAGATCTTTCTTTATATTTGAGTACAGTGGGTGAGATCGGTTAACGAACATAACCTAGGACTATATTCGCTATCCGAATTGTTCATTAACACATCATCGATTTACCATAGATGTTTTTGTGAAATTGATTAATTCGTTCTGAAGGGCAAAAAATTTTTTTAAAAGAAGAGCGTATAATTTCTTAGTAAGTTTAGTTAAAAAATAGTCTTATATTTTAATCAATTTTTTTCAATTTTTATTTATAGGGCATTAAAGAATATGTCCTCTGTCGATTGCTTTACTTTTTTTCAGGATTTTTCGGATGTGATTAATAGGATTATCGTTGCAAAGATCCCTAACCTTATTGACATCAGCTATCATTCTAAGATCATTGCTGCAGCCGAATGGTTTGCGCTCTTGCCTTCGGTTCGTGGGTTCGAATCCCACCTTGGGCATGGATGTTTGTAGTGGTTCAGAATCCACTTTAGCCGATTAGACCGAGCCGTAGGTCTCGGTCTAATTAGCCCTCGTGTGCAAAAAATGACCGTTGAGCGAGTAAACAAACTAAGATCATTGCTTTGATTTCCTCCCGCTTCATCAAAAGACTTTTAACGTCAGATGTCGGCATGCGTCCGAATTCGGTTTTAAATAAAGTCAAAAGCAGCCAGTTTCAATCTTTAATCAATTTCGGTTTTGAAGGAAATCAAAACCTAAACTGATGGTCTATTTTAGCTATAAATATCCTATTGGAAAAAATATTTTTCCCAATATAGAACTTTGGAATTTAATAGACAAGCAACACATTTGAAGGGAAATAAAAAACGATTTTCAGTCCGTTGAGTGCGGCAACCCTGAACATTATGCTATAAGAGCCAGGAATTGTTTTTTAGAATTTATTTTAAATCGTTATCCGAATATGAGTTCGTTGTCCGAATACAAAAGATAAATTTTAATGTATTATTTTAATTATAAATCTAAAATATTATCGTAATATTATAAATAATGATCTTTAAGATATAGAAATATATTTAAAAATTATTGTAGACTAAACTACTGATTTTCTCTTAGGTTTAATATTTAAAAAAATTGAAAAAAGAAAACAAAGTAAAAAATGCAATTAATTCGTACAACTATCATTTGAAATGTTAAATCTGAATAACTTTATAGGTTTTAAGAGCTCGAATGTTGAAAATCAATTTAATTGAAATTAACATAAATTTTTTAACTTAAAGAAAATGTGTTGTTTCATTATTTGGCTACAATTTTGACATTTAAGAATCCCTTAAAAGAAAATTTCTATAAATCGCTTATAGAGCAAAAGTTAATGAGAACTTCCTTAAGTGAGCCGCAGGTGTTGCAAATATTAAAAGCTCACAAGAAAGAAAAAAATTCTAATTTTTCATTTCTCACATTTAAAATTCTAAATGTGAGTAACACAACAGTAGTTAGTTTCCAATAATTCAGAAATTGATGATATAAATCACGAATATAAAAAAGCAGTTTAAGTTTATGAAATATACCCCATTTTTTAAAATTTTAATGAGATGTTTTCAGCAAGTTTAATTTAATACAAAGTACACACGCATGGAATATAAATCTTTTTACCCCATAATAAGATATTTTTATAGTTCAATAGTTTTTAATAGTTTAGTAAATAATATAACTACAATTGATCAAAATAAGCTTGTCAAGTTATTAAAGTTAAAACAAAAGCTTTAATGTTAAAAATAACTTTTTTTCCAAGCTAATGTCCTAAAAATATGGCTTTTAACGCCTCCACGTGTTTCTAGTGTTTTCGTAAGTGTGCCAATGTATTAAAAACACCAGTAAAATCACCATATTTCTGTAGAATATTTGGAGACAATTGGAAACTAGAGTTAAAAATAGTAAATCAAAACAAAAACTGATCTAAAATTTGTACATTAAAGAAGGGGTTTATTATGTTTGCCACTCAAACACCATTTTCTGCACTCGAAAGCTGAGCGAATTGGGACCTACAGTTTAAAGTGTGTTCCAAGGAATAATGAGTATTTTAAACTGATATGAGAATGAAACCCACAAGCAATTTAACAGAAGGCAAGTGTTAAGCATTCAATAGCAAAAACTAATGATTTCTGTGATCAGACGTCTAACATTTGCTATAAGTGTTAAACGATACTCTACCAAATATTCATTAATTGAAATATTGCATTCGTTGTTCATTATTGTATTAATTATTGCATTTTTTTAAGTATACGATGCTTTATGTGGCAATATTCTTTTATGTTTCATGTTTTTATAAAAATAAAACATTTAATTTTAAAATATCCAAAATTTTCACTAAAACAATTACTAAATGTTATTCAATAATTATTAATGATATATTAATACTTACTAATTCATTACTTCAATGCCATTACAATCCGTAAATAATGTAAGAACATTTTTGAGAGATCTCTTTAATCTAATAGCTGTTATAATTGATTTATTTAAATTATAAGGATATATATATACAAAAGATTACACGATAAATTTATATACAGTTACTTTTTTCTCAACACTCCGATTGAGACAATTTAATAGAGCTTATTGAGAGTCTTCAATAAAAAATAATTTCATAACTTAAAAGAAATTTTTATGAGTTCTATTCTTCATTCAATTTGCTATTACTAGCCATATTTAAGAATTTCATTATGCAAAATACCATTTCTATTAAGCTAAGTAAATGTTTCAATTTCACTGGAAATTTTGAAGAATGCTAACATAGACTAAATTATATTTTTCTGAAAGAAAATTTTTCACCTGAGCAAAAATTTAAATGCTTCAATTTTTTTTTCAAAAGTCATCGCTTAATAAGACAGAATCATATTGGAATATTCCATTATAGTATGATAGAAGGAGTATATATATTATGGAGTACACGCCTGAGTCAAGATTATTTGGTATTTATTTATAGATATCTTATTTTTTATTTAAATGTTTTTAAGAACAAAATTATAAAAGTATCAGTTTAAAACTTTAATGTTAAAAATAAATGTATTATTATTTTTAAAAATTTTGACTTTTTCCAATTCCGCTATTTTTTTTTCCCTGGAAGCAATGGCTAGTGGCAGTTGGTCTCATATAAATCAAATCAGCTGTATCATAAGAACAAGGAAATCTTTTCTATAATTGATGAATACAATGAATCAATAAATTATTGAATATATTCATAATTATTTGACTAAATACATTAAGGTAACCTTATATATTTAGTAGATATTCATGTAAATCTTGAATGTTTACAAACAAATAAGATTACATGATAAATTTATTTATATGCAAAACAAACTAATCTCCATTTGGCAAATAATCCTCCATAGAGAGTTTGATGGTTATCATGTAGGCATAAGCTTCCCTCTTTAAAAATATTTTTATAAAATATACATTTATCTCAACTCTGTTATAAAGATATCGATTTTAAAAGATAAATAATTTATTATTTAAGTGATTGGAAACGGAAAAAATCAATTAATTTCCTGTAAACATAATTCTATAATTTTCCTCTAAAAAATATTGGAGTGTGCATCTGTTAAAAGTACACGAATAATTTTTTTATTACAATTGTATTTAATTTTTACAGATTTTTAAATACACTTCACCGAAATTGGCCAGTCAAAAGTAACATCAAACTATTATTCTATTGACTATCATTTCTGCCCAAAAGCTAAATTAAAGAATTTTAAGATTTTAAAAAAATGATTCATTTTTTATTGGGAATTAAGACATTTTCTCTATTAATTTTAATTACATATTTATTAATTTTTTATTATTTATCGAAATTTTTTCCATAAATCATTACTTAATTTGAAACTCGATATTAAATAAAATTATGAAAAGCACATCAGTTGTTATGTAACATGACAAGCTTTGCGATGTCTACACTCAGGCAATTTTAATCGTTTTTAATTTGAAAAGAATATGATAAATTTCAAAATATCTTATTTATTAACAAAACGTTTAACATTTTTAAGATCTTATTTTTTCATATTCGTCATTTGCAAATGCGAAAATTTGCACAAATTTGTAAAAAATTGTTCCGTTAGTGTTAATTGCTAATAATTTAAACTATCGAATATGAAAAATTCTATATTTCTGTCCAGTTAAACAAGGTTAATTAATTTTTTATTGAGTTAAGACATCTTTTTTCTATATAGAACACTGAATTCTTATAATACTTTTTAGCATTCTTAAATTCAAACCAGAAAAGAAAAATTGCCATTTTCTGTATAAACGAAAATACGACGAATGCAAATTTTTAATGCGTTTTTTATACTTACATCCAAAAATTAAAATTATGAAAGATTACTGATGAAACCCTAGGATAAAACTACGTGTTTTATAGTCTGTGTATAAGCATATTAATGAAAATTATTTTAAAATAATAAAAAATTACTCATTGGAAAATTATTTCTCTATAAAAATATATTTAAATCTACTTGAAATGGACTAGGAAATTCATCGATCAACCTTTTATGAAATTCAGATTAATATAAAATCTTGAACCCTCGAAGAATACATCATGATTCCATCTTCGAGGCTTGTTCACGAATTTTAACACATCACATGTTTCTATTTCTATGAATTGAAGCATTCGTTTGAGTTATCCCCGATCTTCGAATCTGAATGATTCCTTCCAATAAATTTCATCTCTTTCCTACAAATATTTAGTAGTTTTCGAATTTCACGAACTGGTACTTCACTTAGTCTTAATAAGGTAACAACCGAAGGAGAAAATGGGAAGGAACGGTATGTTCTTTTATGAAAAAATAAAAGGAATCGAAGTTTCCATTAAGTGATTAATTAATATAAAAACTATCCATTAGTGCAGATGTTGGCAGCCTTGTCATTCAAACGAGCCAAATCTAAATAATTTACAATTGAAATTTATTCAAAGAGAGAGAGAGCAATTTTTAACATAAGCTTTGATTTAGTAGGAGACGAAATTAATTAGAATTAAATGTACACACTCTCAAGCTTGCTTTTACTAACTAAGCCTTAGTTTTACTAACAGTAAATTGAATAAATTTGTTATTATACTTATTTAAAGATAATAATATTTATTTTAAAACATCACTAGTAAAAAAATATATAAGGTATTCTTACAAATAACAACAAATACTCCACTATTGTGAACATTGGCCTTGCATTTTCTTGGAAAGTAAAGTTAAATAGGTTTGTAAGGTGTAATTTTTAATTTGAGCCACAATTCCAATTTTCATCGATAAGGCAATTGTCTAATTTACTCATGGTATTGTTCATGCTTGAAAATGATTGTTCACATGAACATGTAGACCCAAATAAGGAAATAATAGAAGATGCCAGTTTAACAGTTGATCATATGAGTCAGAAATACTATTCCACACACACACACACAAGAGTTAAAAATCAACATATTTTCTTTTCCCAGTTTTTTTACCTTGCGCCATAAAAACAAACAAACCAACCAACCAACCAACCAACCAACCTAGTTTTTTTAAAAATCAGATCGCTTGTGTTGTAAATTTAGTTCACATTTCTTTCTTTCTTATAGCTCGAAATCGGCACAAAGACGCTCGAATTTTGAGCTACATAATTCTTTTATTTTCAAATCAAGCAACTGCATCTCAAGGTTGCCAATATCAATATTAATCAGTGAAAATTAAGTTCTGTTTTAGTGATGCTCAGAGGCTTACAAAAGCTAGCATCGCTTTATTGTTTCTGAAATCTTTAAAACTGTTTAAACTTGAAATCTTTAAAATTTATTTTTCATATGCACACGATATACATGTTTTATTTGCACTATTAAGTATGAAAAATAAATTAAATGAGTTCCAAGAAAAAAGGAATAATTTTAAATAAACTTTAATTCTTCAATTGCTACAGTAAGCTCCAACAGTTGCCATGGTATCATTTAAATTTATATTTAATGATTTGTTTGGCAACATTCTGAAAAAAAAAAAAGAAAGAATGCATTCAGTGAGTTGTTTGGCAACACAAGTTGTAAGGTAGCCGGCCCAATCAAAGTGAGCATTGTCTCTTAAATTTAGGGATAGAGTCGTGATATTTTTCGTTAGGAATTATCGTGCATGGTCTTGTTAAGTGCAATATTGTTCATAATTATTTAAAAATAATTTACCAGCACTTGTTATTTTTATTTTGAAGACGTAGGTATGTCATTTGCGTGATTTTACTATTTTTTATATCAATATGTAATTTTACTTGTTAGATTCTACTGCATGTCAAATTTACTTTCCTTATCGTTATTAGTTCATGAGAGAAAATTACTTGTTTTAAAGATTTTGATAAGTTAATTTTAATATTTATTTGTATTTGTGTAATCCACGTGTTCGCGTAAAATATATGGAATGAAACTTCCATTATCATTGTTCGGTCAAAAGTTTAAAGAACATCGAGATTCAAGGATACAAAATATGTTTATTTATTGTTCTTTTTATTCAAAGAATTAATATTTAAAGCTGATCATTAATTTTGCTCTTAGAATATTTCTTTTTCTTTTACTTCTATAATTTAGTGTGTTGGGTTCATCAATGCATTAGTTTATGAGTGATTAATAATTATTATTTGAAAAAAATCTAAATTCGTGGATAAATGGAGATGTATAAAATGTTCTAACATCGAAAATTTTCATATTTCTGTGCCTTAATTAGGTAGTAATTAGGTTAATAATTAGGTAGTTTGGATTTAACTAATATTTTTTATAGGTGTATAATTTTGTTCTTTATTTACTATCTATAGATCTTAACATGTTCTTTTCAAGGTGCAAGTTTGTTATCATAATATTTGTACAGTTATCTTTATTCTAGAAGTATAAAAGTGTATTTAAACATAAAAAATCATAATGTGCCATAAAATAATGGCACATTATGATTTTTTATGTTGTAAACAGCTAAGAGTAATTAATAATTGCTTTAATAAGTAACTAAATGTAACTTTAAGATGGTAGAAAAGTAAACTTGTTACACTAAGTACTTTTAATCTTTTTTAGCACAATTTTTTAGGTGAAAAACCTAAAAATTATAAAGTTCATTGATAAAAGATGAAAACATAGGATAATGTAAGTTGCAGGTTATTTTCTCTGTGTTAGACGTGACCGATAGCTGGAACAGTTAAGTTTCACAGTTAGATGATTGCACCAAAAACATCTATTCTGGTTTGCTTTAAAACCATTAAAGAATAAATAATCAAGGGTTATCTGTATAATAATTTTTGCAAATTCAAAAAGAATACATTTTTAATGAATTTAAATCTATCTCACATTTAAAGTTCAATTTTGTTATATAGATAATTATGGCTGATGAGAGACCAGGTCAAGCACGAGGAAGAGCAAGAAGAAAGGGTAGGGGTCAGGCTCCAGAGCAACAACCCAGAAGACCAGGACAGCCTGGGGAAGCTGCAGGACCTCTTGTTCCACCAGTGGTAAAAATCTAATTCCTTTTTTTTGCTATGTTTTTTTTTTCATTGATCTTCTAAATTTTTTTATATAATATTAGTTTTATTTTCACACACCATAAAATAACCAAATATTTTTTATATCTGATACAAGCTCAGAGACCTTAATTTGAATAATGCAAATTGCTTTCTAACATTAAGAATGATAAGTCACCATCAAGCTATCAGTTTTAATAGTAACAAACAAGAATTTTTTATTATTTTCAAAAAAAAAAAATGTAATCAGAAAGATATGTATTTTCTGTGATTTAACTTCTAATTAAAATCCTTGTTTGCAACATTTTAATTTAGGGTACAGTTCCAGCTGGTGGAAATGGTGGAGGTCGGCGAATGCATAGAGGAGTACCTAGAACTGATCCTGTTCCCCCTCCATTCCAAGCTGCCCCTGAGACACAAGTTTCACAGTTAAGTGCTGCTATGTCTACCATGGGAATAGATTCTAGTGGTAGAGGGCGAAGTCGACCATCACGTGATGAATATGGCATTGATAATACAAAACCTACACATGTGAAAGATAAAACAGGTAAATTACTTTATGCTTGGAAAGTTAGAAAGTTGTTTTTTTATGTTGACTCACATTTTGTAGAAAACATTTTAATCAGTTGCATTAAAAAGTGTTTGTAATAATTTTAAATTATAATAGGCTGAGTTCCATAGCTTTGTATTAAGTAGCATTGAAAGTCAATTATAATTGACATTTTGTTCATTCAGAAGATTAATGAGATACATCTGTTGGTATTGGTATTAAAATCTCATTTGCAACATTTAGTATTGCTCACTGTCTATATGATGCTCAAGTGTCTTACAACATTTGTCTTAACAGGCATCTGGTTTGAATCAAACTCTACTTTTCATTATTTTGCATACTTATATTATAAAGAGTCATATTACTTTTTATGTATAAAATATTAACACCTTTAGTTTTTAAATATATAAAAAAATTTTTTGAATTTAAGTTAAAAAATACCATAAACTGGTTTATTACGTAATTCATTTTTGTAATCATTCTTGCAATACAATACATATTAACAAGTAATATTTATAAAGATATTCTCAATAATAAAACTCAGTTTTGTAAAATTTCTATTAATGGTGTACTGTATGAAAAGTTTGTTTTAGGAGAGTATTACAGTTCAGTTCTATTAACTCAAGTTGAAATTTTGCATCAACTTCTTCGTAATTACTATTGAATGGGGTCGCAAAAATACTAAAGTCTGGTTCCATTTTTCTAAAGTCCTGAAATCTCCTTTCAAATTCTGAAAATAGTTTTCTCAAATTAATTTCATATTTTTTAACCTTATTGTTTGATATAGTGAATTTTAAAGATTGTATTCTTGGAAAATGAGAAAAATCAGATTTAGAGATCTGATTAGCAAATAATAATAATAACTCTAATTTGAAACTCTTCAGGTATTGCCAAATATCGTGAAGAAACTGATTTTTCCCTTTCAATTTGATATTAAATTTATTCATGTGTAAGAGGAAGTCTGTAAAAAAAGCAAAATCAGAAAGCCACATTTCGTTTTCTAAGACATCAAATTGATTATAAATGTCTTTATCAAGAAGAAAATTCACAATATCGTCTTTTAAATCCCAAATTCTTTCAAATACTTTCCAGCACTTAACCAACGAACTTTTGAATAATACAGGATATCGGAATGCTCAGCATGTACGAACTCCAAAAACTGTTGAAACTGGCGATGTAATAATCCTCTGGATTGGATCATATTTATATACTAGTTTTACAACAATATTAAGTATATGGTCAATATCTAAAGCCGATTTACAGTGAGCATCCTGATGCATAAAGCAATGCAAAAAAACATCATTTTCCGGATCCTTAGAATTAAATTTCCCAACAAATCCTTGATTGATTCCAACCATATTAAGAGCACCATCTGTAGTTACATTACATAACTTATCAATAGGTAAACGAAGTTTATCGATGCGATTTTCAAATTCACAAAATATATCGGCACCAGTCATTGTTCCTTTCATTGACTGCAACCCTGCAAGTTCTTCTGTAATTTACAAGTGGGTGTTGATTCCTCTTACAAATATGAGTAACTGCGTAGTATCGCTGATATCTGTACTTTCATCCATGGTAATTGAATAAAAAATAAATTTTCGAGTTTTGTAGTCAGTTGTAAAATTAGATTATCAATATTTTCAATTCTCTCGGTGATTTTTCTTTTTGAGAGAAACAGTGACTGAAAATCATTTTTCAAGGCACATAATATCGCACACATCTATCATGCACTGTTTTATAAATTCTATATCTGAAAATGCTTTATTAGATTTAGCAATATTATAGGCCAACACATAACTTGCTTTCGAGCGCATCTTTGAGAATGATTAGCTCTCTGAAATAAGCGTTCTTGACTTGATAAATTTTTTATTAAATCTTTCGATTTAAATTTTTTCACCTCTTCACTTAAGAATGAGTAAGAGTGGTTTTCATGTTTGCTCTTGAAATGGTGTTGAATGTTATATTCTTTTAAAACTGCAACGGTTGTATTGCAAAGAAAGCACACAGGTTTTTCTTTAAATAAAGAAATATTTCCAAGTCCATTCTTCTTTAAAAACTCTACATTCTGAATCCAATTTCCTTTTTTTAACATACATTTTAGACATTACCTACTACAGAGAATAACACACAGAAATGAAAGGTTACTACTAATTAATGCTCTTGCGCGGGTGTTTGTTGAGGCAGTGGGAGTTTTGGGGATTACACAAACAATTACTCGAGTCACAGTGGGTCGTTGCAGATGACTGACTAAGTTGCTAACTAACTGATCTTTGGGCGGCCTCGCTTGTATTTGTGCCTACCTGCAAGGATTGTTCGGGAATTGGATTTTTCCGGTTCTTTCATAAAAACCGAACAATGAATCGAAAATGTGAGAGTGTCTGTTTTTTGAGCAAAGAGGAGTCGGCTGCTTGTGTTGAATGGATTTGTCCAGAATACTATTGAGTTTTCAATATAACCGCTGGTAGCTTTTATGCGGGTCGCCACATTACGAAGTAAGAACGTGTTCAAGCATTCTCACGCTGGTACTCTTAAATGGGCCGGATTAAACCTTTCCGCTGGCTGAACTGTTCCCGCGGGCTGTAGTTTCCCCATCAGTGCTCTAGGAAGTACACAACACAATGTAATAAATCCTACAGCAATTGTAAAAGTATTTATAAAGTATATCTATGAATAAAAAAACTTGCAAAAGAAAAAAAAAAGTCTTGCATGTTAAGGGTGAAAAAATAAAATTATCAATATACTTTACATCATTATTTTGGATGGCAAGAGAAAATGATTTTGTTTTTGTATACAATACGTACAAAATCTGATTCAATAAACAGATATTTAAACATCTGCTTTAACCACAGAAAATAAAACCATAATTGTTAAATATTAATTTTTGAATGTTTCAAGCTATAGATGTACATCCAGATGATTACTTTTATCTAACTTGATCAAAAGCAACTCTAGATATCTAATGAAAAACAAACTGAATATCTATACTCTAACGATTGACATTATAGAAAATTTTTGTATGTAATTTTAGAATCAGTCATCAATCTAATCTGTGTTTAATTTAACATTAGGTTTAAGAATAATACTAGAATAGTATTTTCAAGAAATGTAAATTGAAATCTTGAAGTTTATACATATCATTATTTTATTTTTTGATGAATATATGTGTGAAAGACAGCATATCTAAGTGATTCAAAAATTTCCTGAAGAAAATTGCGACCTTTTCTGAATTCTCTAAACCATCTGAATACAGTAGAACAAGCTGGAGATTCATCACCAAATACTAATTGCAACCATTGAACGCATTCTTAATTTAATCCTGCTTTAAAATCGTAGAAAATCATAACCCGTAAATGTTCTCACGTCACTCCATTTTCTCTTCTGTTTAAAATTTATTATACGCTAAACAAGTTGAAGTAAGTCAATAAAAAATTGTCTTCTGTGTTAAAATACTTTGTATTTTTATATTAAACCGTAATTTTTATTTTGTAAATTCTCGTCTGCGCATATCTAAAATTTCAGAGAACCCTCGTATATACTTGGCAGATACTTTTAGGCCATTCAACTTAGATATTTTGTTTGTCAAAAGTGAATGAGAAATGCTAAGTATTAAAAAAAGTTTTCAATAGGTGGTCTTATTGCAAAGTGGTTTGTTTCTTTAAAATGGTTGATTTTTCAAAAAGTGAACAGCTTTCAAGTATTGTAAATGTTAGAACTATGTATTGAAAATTTTGCATTTAGATAATTATATGCATATTTGGTGAAGAATATTAGTAAAATAAAAAATATTATTTAATGTGAATGTCAATATCACCAGGGAATTTTTATTTGACTTCTAGAATTTGATTCTTGGAAATTTCTATGAACACTGATCTGTTACCAACTGCAGTGCTATTAGAGATCATATTACAGCATACTGGTTTGATTCAGCTCAACAAAACATTTCGAACTGTATTTGGAAACTAAGATTAGCAAGGAAATATTCAAGATGAGTGCCAGAGGAATTAAGAATTTCAATAATTCAATCATATGCACATCTCTCTTTGCAGTTTACAAAATCAAATTGTTCTGGCACTAGGCATGAAAAAGTGAAACATGCCAATGAAAAGGTAAAATAAAGGTATTATTGTGAATAGTAAAAGCTTGACTCCTTAACTTCTAAAACATGATTGAGCTAGAATGTTTTTGTTTCTCATCCTTTTGAATATCAGAGCTAGATCAGGTCAATGAGCATATTCACATTGGAGAAGTGAAATGGAGTGCTTGTAAGGACAATTTGATCTTGTCTACTGCCGCCTCGAATCAAAGAGCTGCCAGATTACTTTGATACCATGGGTACTTGTGGGACTTTTTAGACTGCACAACGATCGAGGCTGCATGAGAAATGCTGGTTGAACTAACTATAGGTAGGATAAGAGGTAGCTTTTATGTTGAAATACCTGGAGTGCTGGCAGTGGAACAATAACTTTGCTCCACAGCCCACAGACTATCTGGACATAGTGGAGTGGCCTTCATTGAAGGGTACACTCCCAATATACTTTGTCCCCTCCATGCTCACCTAAATAATAGAATGTGATTAGTTTGTGGTGTATCTGAAGATAAGTATATTTTGAGCTTTTGAAATCAAAGGGAAAGAATAAATTGGGAGTTGTGTTATCAGCAATTGTGACCAAATTAATAACAGCACTCTAAAAATGAATGCATTGTTGAAATTTATAAAGTAGAATTTTCTGGTAGAACTAATACAGTACCGATCTGGCAACCAAATGATAAGCATTCTGACTGTCAGTTCAACAGCTCATTGGTATTCAATCCAACCTCAAGCTTGACGTTTGCTGTGATTCAAAATTCACTTTAAATTGTGGAAACCAGTCTAATAAACCATGTGAAAAAATAACTGTCTTCATCTACGAAGATTTTCAGTTGTCAGAGTTCAAAATATTGGGAGTTCTTTGTATAATTATATGATAAGTGTATAATTTTTTTCCATTAAGGATTAGTGTGTATTTCACAATGCTTGTATTTAATCATTTTTAATTAAATTTCAGCAAAATATTCAAATGAAGTTGTTTGAGTACTTGGTTATTGTCTTGTTGACTGCAATGAGAAAAGTCTCACTTGCTATTTAGTCACCAAATGTTGCAAGCTATTGACTGCTTTACTTGAATTTATTTTACAAACACCTTAATTTAAAGCAGAGTTCTTTTTTTTATATTAAACTGTATTATTTGTCTTTTTTATGAAAATGATCAGTAGTATAATATGCAGTCACTGTTGTCTGTTTCTTTTAAAATTGCTTTATATGTTAACTGTCCTTAAAAACTACTTTAAAAAAAAAAAAAAAAAAACCCCATTTAATGTGATCATTTGAAATAAGTTTTGGTTTTCAAAAGAAACCCATGTTTAACGTTTAAAATCAGAAAACTTTCACTTGCATATCAAATGAGAGATTATGTATACTTTTTCGTGCAGATTTCACTTGTGTATTTAACTGTGACAAACAAGTACACAAAACTATAAATTCAACTATCATCAAAATGTTTTTTATCACAAATTTAGCATTAATTCTCTTGATTTTCTTATAGGTGCCAGTGGTACAGTGATTCCTTTAGTTGCAAATTTTTTTGAATTGTTATCAAGACCTCAGTGGTGTGTATATCAGTATCATGTGGAATTTTCCCCTACTGTGGATAGCTCATTCATGAGGAAAGTCTTTATAAAAGAAAACAGTAAAAATTTTGGTGGCCCGTATATTTTTGATGGCATGTCTGATTTAAAGACTGTTTCAAAGTTGCCAAAAGATGTAAGTGTAAAATTTTATATAAATTATAAATGTTATTTTTAATGTATATCATTAATTTGTCCATTTTAATTAAAACTATCTTGAGTATGAATTTCTTTATCAATTCCAAATAATATAATTTGCAATTAATCATTTACTATGGTAATCACCTTAAGTTTATAATAAATATAATTTAAAAAATAAGTGAAATGCATATCTATACTCAAGCATCATTCTTAATTTTAGTAAGCTAATGTGTATATTTTGGAAAAGTCTAAAAATCAGTATAAAGTGCCTTTTACCTAATTGATTTGCAAAATTAAGTGTTTATCTATGTAATGTTCACATTGATGCTCCATATTGTTTAAGTTTATTAGTTGATTCAGTTGGTTAATTAGATTTATTGTGTAAATTTGAATTAAATTTCTTATGTAAATTGTCAATTGTATTACTTTAACCTGTGAATTTTAATAGTGTTGTAGTTTTCTTGTTTGGTGAAATCCTACAAGCTCATAATTTGGGACAATTTCTAACTTTCACACAAATACGAAAATTTGAATGATTGAATTTTATTCACTTAAATAAAACTCATTTTTTGTCTCAACTTTAAACAAATATTTCAGTTATAAATGTAAAAAGAGAGGCACAGCAAAAACTCTGAGAATTACTATATTTCCAAACAAAATTTGCACATGCACACATCCGGTTACATCATAAAATCACAGGAATCCATTCTGGTGCAGTGATTTACAAGTTTGATGCATTTGACATTTGTATTTCTCAGTAGGTTATAGTCAATTGCTTAATAAATGGTCCTGTCATCATTCTTGTTTTGCTTATGTATTGAAAACTAAATAGATGATTTTATTTTAAAATTAAGTATACTGAAATGTTGCTGGTCGTTTAATTAATTTGTGGATTACCCTGTTTCATCAGCATATTATCTATGTAATGTATATTTCTGATTATAATGATAGTGTATACCTTAATGTATGTTTTTAAACCTATGTTAGTTGTAAACACCAATACTTCTAATATTTATTACCTTCTCTAAATTATATTTGAATATTCATTGAATGTAACAGTCATCTCGTGGAAACTTTTTTAATAACATATGGTTAATTGTTAGTTCCATTTAATTTTTAACATTTCAGCTTCAGAATTAAGTGACATTTTATTACATTGTGATTTCTATAAACGAAAGTTTTTGTTAAGTTATCAAATGTTCATTTGTTTCTTCTTAAAAATTGGGTTTGTATGTCAATGGGCACCTGCTTTTATCAGCATTTTGTACTGTTAACTCCAAACCCAACGTTTTCTAGTTCCAGTTGCTTGGGACACCCACTTTATTAATAAAGTCCAATAACCCTTTAATGGAGTCTAGATGTAGCTCTTTAGTATGGATGATGCCTAAAGAAGTTAATCTAGGGAGGACAACGGCCAAGCAATTCGTAAATGATATGCTTGGCCGTTTCCTCTTGCATATGACTTTTCCTGCAGATAGGGTCTTGCTGAAACAATCCCATTTTATGGAGGTGTTTTCTGAAATAATAGTGCCCAGTTATGAAGCCTACGATTTAACTTATCTTCTGCCTTGAGCATCTTAGAATTTCAGAGGCAATCCTTGCTGAAGATCCACAGATCATACTTTTAGCGTGGGTTTGACCAGGAGTGTTGAGCCAAGCTTTATACATCTTCTGTTTTTCCTATCTAAGAACATTGGGAGATTAATTTGAAGACTGCAAAAACCAAAGAGATTCTGCACTGAAGGGAACAAAAGGCGATCATTGTTTAGCAAGTTCATTACCTTCAATACCTTTGTATCTAGCACCCATACTAGGATTACCTTGTTTCTAGTTGCCAGTTCTGTAAGGTTTCTGCATTCCAAAATCATTTTAGATTTGATTTTGAAAGAATTGAGAGCTTTTAAAGCGGCTTGACTGTCACTACAAATGAGAATCCGCTTACCATGGTAGCCCTTCCTCTTATTTAGTCGCAGACTGTGGATAATGGCCAAAACTTCTGGAAGACTGTAGCATATCGTCCAAGGCTTATAGATAAGCTGGTTCTTGGTGACATGCCACATACTCCCAGTTCTGAAAGTCTGTTTTTCAGTGATTCATATGTGTATCAGATTAGATCTCATGTTTTAGTTTCCAACATGTTGTTGTCCCATTCGTCTCTAGTTGGAAAAACTATTTCAAATGTCCTTCAGAGATAGAAACTATTTCTTCACAGAACTTCCTCCAGGAGTTAATTTTGCTTTTCCTAACAAGTTTGTAATAATTAGTAAGGGCTGTTTTATATTTCTCCCATTCATCATTTTTCTTAGCTTTATTAAAAAGTTTCCTAACATTTGCCCTTTTGGCTGCTAGAGAGTCATTCTACCAAGGATATTGGAGTTTAGCTCTCCTAGTGCGAATAGGGCAATTGTTATGATAAGAATCTAGAATACTACTGTGCAGAAGATCTGCTGTGACTTCTAGATCATAGTTATCTCTAATAGGTCTGTTCTTGAGCTCAACCAACCCAGTCAAATTCTCCTGGAATTTCTTCCAGTCCGTACTAACTGGGTGTCTAAACATGCAATCCAGACACACATTTGAGTGAATTTCAAAATGGATGTTTTGATGGTCTGAACCAGAACGTCTGCCATCTACTTTCTAATTTTTGATATTTTTACTAATTAGCGTTGTCGCTATAGTAATGTCAATTACTTCAGATCGATCAGAAGTAATGAAAGTAGGTTCGTTGCCCTCATTTAGAATATCTAACCTGTAATTTAGAATGAATTCTAAAAAGCACTCACCTCTTTTATTTGTGTCCGTGTTTCCCTAGACAACATAATGAGCATTAAAGTCTAGTCCTAAGACTACCTGTAAATTGTTGTCTCTGCAAAAGTTCATGATCTTGTGCAGAGAATGTTCAGGTGGAGCTTTCTCTTCATAGGGCAGGTACTATGAGCCAAAAACAATTTCTCTGTCCCCTACCTCTATGTTGAGTCTGACTTTCACAGCTGTCAGGTCCCTAAGAATAAATTAAGAGAGGGGTAAAACCTCAATGTTTTTATGTAAAAGTATGCACATTCTAGCGTTACTATTGATACAATAGATAAGCTTACCTTTAGTTGCTTTGAGGCCAATGATTCTCCCCCTAACCAGCCGGGGTTCTTGAATTAGGGCCAGGTGTATATCCCCAGCAAGAAACTTACTGAGGTTAGTGGTACCACTTCTACTGTGGTGGAGGTTATCTTGAACTACCTTCATTCCCATGAGCAGGAACAGGTTTGTCAAGCACTTTTGTCTGCACTTGGTGAAGTCCACTATGAAATTTATATCTTTTTGCACCAAGTGTCATAGCATCCAGTTCGGTACATTAAGAACAATGGTATGTACAGATGGGTCGTTCTTGATGTTAAGAACATTCCACTCCATCGGAGTGACCCCACCGTTCTGTGCCTCGATTTTCCTCATGACCTCTTTAGGCTCCAGAATACAGAAGATTTTTGGCAGTTTTGTAATTATCTTAATGCCTCACCCACCAAGAGTTTTTGTTCCTGCCAGGGGCTTATGTCACTGACAGTCTGTTCCAGCCACTTCGAGTACCCCAGATCTGCACAGTTGACAATAAGTGCCCCCTTCTCAAGTTTACAGGATAGGAGTGTTGCAGGAAAAACCCTCCACATTCCTTCCTATTTTCTTGGTTAACAAGAGTTAAAGGTCGGAATCCTGTTCCTCTGTTATTCGTTTTTCCGGATGGCCCTCTATGAGCACAGCCATCTTGACCGCCGTAAGAGATGCCCTGTAGGTAAATCCCACAGGTCCTTCTCTCTTAGCAGCCTTTCCTTATTTGCCCTGGTTCATCTAGTTGGTGGGACGCTTCTTGCCTTTGGTTGCCTTGGGTTTTTCAACCAAAGTCCACTCAGCTATTTTGCATTCCTTCACCAGCTTCTTCTTCTGGGCACCAGAAAGTCCCTTTTTAAGCTTAATTCTGGTCATATAGTGAGGCATGCTAGCGATAGCTTCCTGACTCTCGCGAGAAGAGGGTTTGGAGGTCATTTCTACCTCCTTGTGAGGAATTCATTGCTGCTCCTTCACTAGATTACCTCTTGGTTCCCTTGTCTTTTGCAGCAAGGTCTACTTTAGAGGCTTCACCTGCAAATGCAGAAAAGTATGTTAATTCTTTTGTCTTTTCAGCCATAAGATAACAATTAATAGGCTTAGGTAATAATACAACAGTCCTCCCAGCATTGCCTGAGTTACTAGGCAAGCCAAAAAAGCTCAAGAAGTTTGCCAGGAAACTGTAGAGGCTCTGTTAAGACAAGATTATCGAGGTGCCAAATAACCCTGGGCATGGGTCGCTCAACACCAGAGTTTTGGGAGCTGGTTCACGGCCCCTGATTCTGTATTCAAGGTTATCCTGTCATTCCTACAGGACGTTCAGCTATCCACCACCTGCCGACGCGCCTGGTAGCTGCTCAGGCCCAGGTTCATTTGTTTTATAAGAAGGCAAAACAAATTTGAAAAACTTTCGGAGTAAACAGAAATTAATTTTTTACTAGCTAAATTGAATGTGTTTAAACTTATTTCCAGGTTCCACAATAAGGTATTTAATTACATATGTTAAGTGATATATACTAGAATATTTTACAATTTATTTTGCTTTATAAAATCTATTGATAAAGATATAAAAAGGAAATTATTGAATAGTTGGATTGTATATAAATACCCCTCACTCTTTAAATTCCTCTTTATTTGGATATTCTCAGTCATTTGTTAATGTGTTTTATAAATGAATTGAATATTCACTGTGTTACCTTGCAAAAATCTTTTATGGATAATTATAATGGCTTTATGTTCTTTGTTATTCAGGAAAAGCTTAATAAACTCCAACAGTGAATAAAAATGTAAATGATTAGTAAAATATAAAGAAGTTCATAATTATGAATTCATATTTTTGCCTTTACTGTAAATTTATTTTAAAATGTTTTTCTTAAACTTGTGTCCATAAAATTCTGAATTATTGGAAACATACTCATTTTTTTATGGTAAAAGTTCTGAACATGAATAAAAATTTGCTACTTTGTATTTTTTAGGTAACTGAGTTATTTGCTACACGTCGAACAGACGATGAAAAGATCCGTATAACGATAAAAAGAGTTGCAGAATTGGCTCCAAGTCACCCGGAATTAGGACGTTTGTTCAATACACAAATGAGAAAGTATGTTTGTATTTTCATTAGAGTTATTTTAATTTTAATCATTTTAAAATTGATCATTATATAAAAGAATGTGGAATTTTTGTTATTAAATTATGTAGTCGAGAAAGTAATTTTAACTAGTGGGTTTTTTTATCTGTATATAATATTAATCAAATAGTTTCTAATTAATATTTTGACCTAAGTAGTTTTATGTGTTGGAAGTATTTTTCTGATAACTTGTTTTGGCATAGCTTGTCCTATTTTAGACTTTGTGCCATTAAACTCAATCAACCAAAGATTACTTGAATATTCTGTTACAATTATAATTTCACTAAAATTCTCTGTGGATCTGTGTAAAAATTTCACATGTGTATTAAAAATTGCATTTAAAAAATGTATAATCATGAAATTTGAAAAACTTATTGTCAATAAGAAATTGCTTAAGAAAATAAAGACATTTCAAATTCTTCTTTTATATTAAAATCTTAGTATCAAAATGGGATGAAGTGAAGTGGGATTATGGTCTTGAAGAAACTTATTTTTACAGTGATTAATTCTTTTGAAGAAAACCTGTTTCTATTGCAACGAAAAATTATAGAAATTTTTATCTTGTATTTTTGATATTGCTCATTGTTTGGCTAAAATTTTAGTCAAAATTGTCAAATTTAGTCAAATTTAGATGAAAATTGTAGTGCAGATGAATATGTAAAGTACATCCCCTAATTTACACACATTTTGGCAAAATGTTTTCTAAATGTTAGTAAAGAATTAATTCAGAATAGACTGAAAACTAAGCAGAAAATTGTAATCAATGGTAATCTTATGTTCTGTCAACAAATGTTATTGTTATAAACATACTAAAGTGGATATGTATAAAAATATAACAGTTTCTTTCTGAAGAGGAGTGCTTAGTAATTTGTGTTAAACAATTCTTTTATTTGCTAAAGTAAGCATTGAATGCTTGGAATGAAATTGCAGGAGAAATATTTTCAAGTGATGGTACAAGATTGTCTTTAAACAAATGTTTAGTAATATTAGATTAGAATAAATCATCCCTGGCTTTATTTTTAAAGAAAAATGTTATCAATTAAGTTAAGTTGATGATAAACTTATAATATTTTTACTTTTTCAAATTCAGTTAAAGGTAAAACTAATTTGATTCCTCAATAAACATAAGCTTATTTTAATAAGTCTTCTCTGCCAGGAAACCTGACTTGCAGCTTCCAGATGATTATCTAAAGGAAGTATGATTTCTTTAGATGGTTGGTATTGTTTCCATAAAAAGAACTAAATATGACTGCGTGTGCTGAACACAGTTATCTCCTTGATTTTTTTTGGAGTATAAACTAATTTTATGTATTTCTTTAAATGAACTAATGATTTAATTTAGTGAAAGTAACTCCACTAGAACAAAACCAAAAATCTACTAACATGCAAGTCATTTTCATTCTTTTACATACAAAGGAAAGTGTTTATTTTCTGTGTAACACAGACAAAGTGGAAAGTGTTTAGATGGAAAGTGTTTTTATTTTATCAGATTTTGTGAATGTTGGTCTCTTGATTTCATATACATTGATTGCTTAACTCAAATTTTAGTTTTTGTTAATCATCACTTAAAATTTGTTTGAAGTTCTCAAATTTAGTCTCTAAAATTTTAACATACTTTTTTGATTTTTACTAATTTATTTCAATTACAGGAATTTACAACATTTGAAGTTCCAGTTACTTGGACGTTATTTCTTTGATCAAGAGGCAATATCAGATATTCCACAATTCAAGTAATATTTTGTTTTTAATATTATCTTATAAAAAAAGTATAGTCTAAGATGTTGCTATTTATGTATGAAGTATATATATATACATATTGCATTTATGTTATTTGTGTTATATTTTTAACTGTATATTACCAAAATTTATTAGATTTAATTAGAATATATAAGTGTATTTTCTCCCAACAAAAATTTGATTTCAATTCTATTTTGGCTGCCTGCTCTGCCTAGTGGTCAGTGTGCTTGATTGCGAATAGGGAGGTCCTGGGTTTGAATCCCAGTTCAGGTATCGATGTACTCTCTCTATCCTGTCTTTGCCCTTTCCCTGTGTGAATGGTTGCCTACCCTATAAACAAGTACCTTATAACGTGTGTACTGAGGAACTTGGACTACACACCAAAATATGGTTCAGTTGGAAAAGTGGAGCAGTGCACCCCTTAATATCATCCTAGCTGGCACTAAACAACAAATGCAATTTTGTATATAATTTCACTGTTATTTATAACTACTTTTAATTAACAAGTAAAGGTTTTAGTTTGTTACTTTTAGAAAAATTTATAAACACAAAAAATTTCATTGTTGCATTTATTTTAAATTTAGAGCTTTTAATTTGATTTTTTAAAAATTTAATATTAATTTTTATTTTACCGAAATTTATATTCAGATACTGTTAAATGAAGGAAAAGTTAAATCGAGCATTTTAGAATAGAAACTACACCATACAAAAATATTGACACTAAATTTGAAACTACAGCATTTTATAATATAATGATTGGATTTAAAATTTTGACTGGAATCTTAAAAAATGCAGCTATTTAGATTTTGTGATATTTAACTGTAGTCTATTTAAAAATGATTTTCTGTATACCAGATAAAAATAAAATTTTGAGTTCTTACTCATGCTTGTTACTCAGTTTTATCAACCCATTGGTGGGATGAAAGGTTGAGTCATCCTTACTTGGAATTGAACCTTGGGCTTATGCCTTGGAGACCGGGGAAAATTACAATTTTGTCATCGGACTTCATTTAAAACTAATATTTTTGGTAGAATTGATTTATTTAATTTTTTTTATCAATAGTTACATTGCGCATTGCTTATTAACATACAATTCATCATATTTCAAATTAAGGCTAAGGCTATAGTTAATATACTTTGCCAATGGTGAGAATAACTTACAGTTAAAATATCAATTTCCTAAGAAGTTATCTGAAAAATTCTCCATGGTTAATTGTTAAAAGTTGTATACTCACATTTATATTTCAGTTGGAACTAATATTAGATTTAATAATATCTGTAAGAAAATTACTACAGAAACATTAGAGAAATGAAATACTTAATTTAGGAATTGCAATTAGAATTGAAGCTAATTATCTCTGCTCATTCTTTCCTTTTTATGGAAGCATAGCTGACTCAGTTTCAATAATTCATTTAAAAATCAATTAAAAAATAACAAAAAGTAGAATTTCTGAATCAATACTAACTTATTGATATCTTTAATCTTCCAAGTCATTTTAAAAATACTATCATATTAAGTTTCAAATATATGTATATATTCTTTCAGTAATTTGATATTTGCTAACCTTTTTTTTTATAATTATGTTCTTTTCTGTATGTATTTGAAGTTCTGCAGAAAGATGCTTTAAATTTGAAATTATCAAAGGATTCTAAAATTTCTAGATATTTGATTCCTATACCTTAGTCTATATCTCAAAATTCTGTTTACAAATTTTTTATTGTTATTTTAATTTAAAATTGTGAGGAAAATATTATTGAGATTAATGAAGATTTTAGTATTTATTTTTATTTAAGTGCAACACACACACATACACATACAATTTAAAGCTTCTTGTTTTTCCATGGTAACATTAATTTGAGAGGAAAGTAATTCTGGTTTCTACATTTTTTAAAAGTAATGTTAAAAATGCTTGCCAAATATCTTTTAGTTCAATTTGATCTACAAATTGATCTACAAAATGTATGAAATTAGGTACTTTGCTTACTTTTATGATTTACACTAGTGAAATCTTGAAACAATTGTATATATATATTTGTGTGTGCTTTATGGGGTCATATTGATATGCTTAAGATTCAAAATGCTGGATTTTATTTTTTTAATATAAATAAAGTAATTTTCGCTTTTTTTTTTTTAGCTTGCAGATTTGGCAAGGAGTTATTACATCGATACGAACTCATGAAGAGAAACTTATGATGTGTGTTGATACTACGCATAAAGTTATTAGAAAAGAAACAGCTCTTCAGATTATTAGTAAAATTACTTTATCACAAACTCCAAATTACAAAGAAAATGTTGCTAGAGAATTAGTTGGACAAATCGTTATGACAAGGTATGTACCTGTTCAAATGTTGTTGTGTGGAAATTTTATTGCATATTTAAATTTCAAAATATCTTGGTATCAAAGTAAAATATCATTTTAAGTAAAAATCCAAAAAAAAAATATATATATATATTTTATTTAATATGAGTTAAAATATGTTAATTTTGTACTTCTAGTTTGTATTTAACTAAAAATCAGTTTGCAAAAGTTGTTTTTTTAAATTAAAAAGTTTGTATAATGGTAGTTGAAGGATTTTAGTATTATAATATGATAGTCAAAAAACTATGTCAAATTTTTAAAAAAATACCAAAATGCTTTGAAAATTTTATATTGATAATTTAGTAACACGATATATAGATTATGGAAACACATGATATTCCACTCCTCAGATTTTTAAAATGCAATAGTATTTCAAAAAATATGTGATTTTCTTGATTCTAAGTAATGTTTTATCATTTGAACATTCATCATTTCTTTGTAATACTTATTTTGTACTTCCCATCTACTCCCGTAACATTTCTAGTTTTTCCATTATTTACCATTAAAAATTAAAGGTACCTCTCATTAAAAATTAATATTACCACTCTGTACTGCAAATATTCTGAAAACTACTGAGGTAAATAAATTCATACTTTTGAATCAGTGTAATTTTGGATGATGCATTCGTATGGAGATGGCCAATGATTGTTGCATGGAAATAATCATGGGAGTTTTTAGGGTGGTGCTTCTCCAACAGTGATGCAATAATCTCACATGCTTAGCATTGCCTTTATTTTTCTTTGGAGACACTCTCCTGGAAGGTAGTAGGATGATTTAGTGTGTGGCCTTCAGTTCAACAAATCCACATTAAAGTCTCTATCATTATTGAGAAAATTTCTACTAAATCACATTTGTCTTCAAGTAATGACATCAGCTTTTCTAGTTAAAAAATTTATGTGTGAGGGATGGTAATTTTATTACAAATCTTATTAGTGGTAAAGTCACTTTTTCAAGGTGAGAAAATTCTATTAAAATTACTCAAATGTTTAGATTGCTTTGGCATAAAATCATATTATTTACTTCCAATAAGATTCAGTAAACTTTTTGTTTAATATCTGTTTTGTGTACTTTAATTACCTTTTTGTGTTTACCTTATAAATTAAATACTATTTCACAAGTTCAGTCAGTGACATAACCTTCAAAACAGTAGTATCATTCTTAACATTTCTAATATCTTTTAATTATTTTTAATTGTGAGATCTACATGAAAAAGATTGGTTTATTTAATATTGTTGCACATCTTTTGAAGAGTAATTTTGATAAGAATATTGTGGGCTGCATTATTCTTATTATAAATTATAATTAAAGAACAAGTATGATTTCTCATCAAATATATTTCCAAGTAAATTTCAAAAGGTTTAGTTAACATTACAAACTTGCTTTTGCATAATGGTGAAAATATTTTAAAAGTTTATTTATTTTTTTTGTTTAATGCACATACTGAAAAAGATAAAATGCTTGCTGAGCTAGATATTTTTATGGCACATTAGAGATGCCATACTTTAATGTGATAATTCATATGGTATATTTTCTAAATTGAACTTTTTTATTTTATTGTAAAGTTTGCAATAATAAAATTACATTTCTATTAATGCTATACTCTTACAGCTATAACAACAAGACATACCTTATTGAAGATATCGATTGGAGTCTGACACCATCAAAGGAATTTCAAATGAAGGATGGCTCAAGTATAACATATATTAATTATTATAAGAAGGTAAATTCTTATTTTTATAAATGATTGATTAATATTTGCAGGAGTATTAGTAATTTTATTTATTTTGGTGTATTTGTTTAATGATTTTGATAATTTTCCATCAGAAGTCTAAAAATTGTTTATTTTCTGTTTCTCTAAAAATATTTCATATTTTTTCAGTTGATAATATTTTTAAATGTAGTTGAAAAAAAATTTGCTTTATATGAATTTCTTGTATGCTCCTACGTCTATTTATATCTTACTAAACTTAGCATTCTATTATAACATTTTATGTTTTTATCATTTATTAATTGTATCAAGGCAGAAATGGACCATCAAATAAGATTCCTTTCTAAATTTTATCATGCAATGGAAATATTCATATTGCCAATTTGTGAAACAAAAAAATGTGTTCCATATTACCAGAAACTTGTGTTTCCAGTTTATAATCAACTTTGCTTACATATATTCTACTGTTGCAAACTTTTAATTCTTCATGTGTGTTGCTAAATTCTCTTTTATAAGGTTAATATATATGCCTAAAATGTGAATTATAAACTTAATCACTTGCCTAATTCCAGCTGAATGATAATACTCTCAGTTCAATAACTCATTCATTAAACTCATCTCAGCCATAAATACTTAAGATAGCAGTACACTTTAAAATACAGATATTGGTCAATTTTGTCCTTTGGTCGAAACTAAACATAGCACAAAAAGTAACTCCAATCAAATATAGGTCTTGTTTTTTTCTCTGCTTGTATGCATTTATATAAAATCTATAAAACTGCTTTGTTAAATCATTTCTAGAAATTGTAAATTTTACAAGTTTTCCAACTTGTTTAGATACAAAATGGGAAACGCTAAACCAATATTTTGATATTATTGACCCAAAAAAAATTTTCAATGAATGGCCGGTTCTATAATTTTGGTATTATGATTAACTTATAATTGTAAAGAATGGAGTATCTTTCTTGGAGGCAATCAACTTCTGACTGATTTTTTTTTTAAATTCAGTTTGTCCTTCTGAGCATGAAAAGCTTTTATTGTTCTGTGACAATATTTTTATCTTGTTTTTTATTGCAGGAATTGTAATTTTATTCTTATCTTGTATTATCTTACATTTTTTTATCCCATATTTCAGCAATATGATATCTACATCAGAGATGCCAAGCAACCACTTATGTTGTGTAAATCAAAAGAAAGAGAAATAAGACAGGGGGCAAGTCAGAATAAGAACATATATTTGGTGCCTGAATTATGTTGCATGACTGGTAAGTATGAAATTTTATTATGTACTCTGTATAACAAAACTAATATATGAATGTATATTAATATCAATTTCTTGTTTAGGTTTAACTGATAGTATGAGAAGTAATTTTGGTATGATGACAGAACTTTCGAAAATTACTAGATTAGATCCTGGACAGCGAGTTAGGAACTTGCAAACATTCATAAATAGAGTGAATAGGTTTGTTAAATATATATAAGCATCTATTCCTCTTGATGCTTTTTAAGTATTGCTAATTTTTTAGCTCTACAATTTTTTGTTAGTGTATATTCATTGCAACTAAATTAGTAAGTTGTACATCTAAATTGTTTTCAAAAACTTCTCTTTACTTACTGTTTTCAAATAATTAATTATTACTAATTTGATTTACTGTTCTCAGTTCAATTAAATTAATATTTCCCTAATTAATCTTATTCTCTTGCAATTTTATCTTAAGTCATATGATATTTTACATTACCTATTTTGTTTCACTATTGATATTTATCATTAGTTCGTCATTTAATTTCAATAGCCTGTATTTGTCTTTCTAATATTTGAATGTTTAATTTTGAATTTCTTGCTGTAATAATTTTTTATTGGTGTAATTCAAATGTTAAAAATATTTTATGACACCAATGTTTTTACATTAAATTCCCCCTGTCCTTTTCTTTCCTTGTGTAGTATATTTTATATCTTGATAAGTATGTCCTTCAAAGTAAATATGCATATAACAGTTATGTGTATATGTATTCCCTTTAGAAATGAAAATGTCCGTAAAGAAATGGGTGAATGGGGTTTGAAATTTTCCAGTGATCTGGTTAATTTTCAAGGAAGAATTATGCCAGAAGAAAAAATAGTTCAAGGAAATCTTGTTGTAAGTATTCCACAATTGTTTTAGAAAAACAAGCATTTAGATAATTTTCCTCATTTATGGCTTATTTTATGTTTTCAGTAAAATTAGAATTTGCTAATGGTATGTATTGTTTTCTGTGTTTAATATATAATTTTTAATAATAATCAAATACTTATTAATCTGTTTTTTAATTAAAATACTTAGTTTAAATATTTTGATTAAAGTTTAGCACAAACTTGATGAAATGAAGCTGGTTTGCAAATGTTATGTTCATTCTATGCATATTTATAAAAATATTTATTTAAAGGTATTAAAGTATTTAAAAAAAAAAAAAAAAAAGCACTCCTGATTGGTACTTGATAAGTCACTATATTTTGATTGCTTGTAATATTACAAGTGTAGATCTGAGTGTAGAATTCTATGATTCATTGGCCGAGCTGGCAGCAGAATGGTTAGCACTCTTGTCTTCGGTTCACCAGTTCGTGGGTTTGAATCCCACCTTGGGCAGGTTTGTAGTGGTTCGAAATCCACTTTAAGCTGTAGGTCCAGGTCTAATTAGCCTTGCAAAAAATGACCGTTGAGCGACAAAACAAACAAAAAATCTATGATTCATTGTTTTTTTCTTATTTGATAGCCTCTAAATACAAGATTGATTGATTTTATTATTTTATGTGCATATAATAATAAAATATATTGGTGTCAGATTTTTGCAAAAGATTGGTAAATTAAGATTTTTAAAATTTTTCTAAACAAATTTGAATTGTTGAGGAATTAATTCTTATCAAATGTTGCTGTTAACTGTATAATATCTATGTAATTAAAGCCTATAAAAATGCATTTAAAAAGTATACTATATAATTTTACATTTTTAAAATATGTATATTTCTACAATTTACTTCACATCTTCTTGTATTTGTGTATATCATTATGTAAAAGTTTTAGAAATTTAATGCACAGTTACAAATTTATATGGATTGAAAATATTCATAAAAAAATAAATGATCTGTGCTTTATTTTTCTTGTATATCAGAACAAAATGTTTAAATGAAATAATTGCTTCTGAAATTTGAATCATTAAATTGTAAATGAAATTAAAATAAGATTCACCCTTTTATTTGATATTTTAATTTTTAGAAAATTCTCTTAAAACTGGTTTTGCAAAAGGACACTAAAATTTTATGATTCGTGCTGCTGCATGTTCTCGCTTAGGAAATAGGGAAAGAGAATCAAATAATTTGTGAAGAAAGAAAAATTTACACCAAAATCTGACTCTTAAAACTCACTGGAAATCAACAAAATTTTAAATATTATAAATTTGTTCTTATATTTCCCTGTAGTGTTGTAGCTCTTGATGATTTCTATAGAAAGTCTGATAAAACATTTTTGAGTATATTAATCTATTAGGTGTATTAGTATATGCTGTGGAATGTGAGAAACTTATACTAAATTGAAAAGAATTTTTTAAATGTTAAAATAAATACTGCTTAATCCAAGACCATGTAATTTGTGAATCTGCTAGATTAATGTGTTTGGGGAAATTTGGGAGGGCAATAAATTTTGCAAAATGGCCTTCATCTTATGAGTTAGAATTGAAGCTAAATGTGGCAACCCTGTAGATGACAGTATCATACATCTCATTCAGAGATTCTATGATATATTACAACATGTGATATTTGTTTGTAGTTCCTGCAACTCTAGAGCTTATACATTATTTTATCTAAGTTTATTTTTATATTTTTGTGTGTGAGAAATTTTATTTTCTCTCAATTGTAAAGTTAATTAGAGGTTATAGTTTTTTAAGTTGCTTAACTAGTAATTTATTGTTTCAAAATTTAATTTATATTTTTGAAAAATATTCTCAAAAGTTGTTTCTAAATTTGAGTGTGACAGAAGTTGATTAGATAAGTACTCTTACTTTCTATTTAATTTGCTTTTTTATATATATATCTATATTTAATTTGTTTCTTTTCTACTCAACAGTAGCTGCTAATTTTTTTTCAAGGTACAAAATTTTTTCTTGAATATAATTGGATAAAGCTGATTATGTATTAAATAAGTCGGCTCCATCTTTTTATTTTATGAAACATAAAAGGGCATTATTTTCCAAGCTATATTTCAAGCTTTTCTAATTGAGAATGTTTTATCAGATTGTCCATTGCTGCATACAATGCACACAATGAAATTTGAAGCTTTTTTTAACATATAATCTGGAGATTATATAAGGAAAATACAGTGTGTGTGTATATAGTTATCAAAATAAAGATTTAATATATCTTATAAATTCTGCATAATGGGAGTTAGTGTCTTTTGATGGGTGCAATCAAAAAGAATTATTTTGAACAAGCCTGATTATTGGAAAAAACTTATTCTGAAAAATGACATGAATCACATAAAAATATTGATTTCTCTGTTTATTTAGGAATACTAAGATAAACAGTTATAGATTAGTTAATTTGAAGTATTTTTTTATGTATAGTTTTCGAATTTTTAATCTGATTTTTATATTTGAATATTTCAGTATATATTTGAATAACTAAATATTTCAGTTTTCCTTTATTTTTAACGTATCAAATGACATTAAAATTTGATTGCTAAACATGTATACGAATTTATTCATCTTACTATAAATTATATGATTAACTAGAAAAATGTATATTAAATAAAAAAAATAGTAACCAGCAAAACAAAAAATGTAAGTGCCATTATTCTTCTGTAAAAATTTGTTGATTTAATAATTGTCTGAAGCTCAGTGACATAAAGTACAGGTTTGATGTTCTGTCCTTGGATTGCGTGAGGTAAATCTATCCTTTCATCTCTTCAGAAGGTTGACAAAAATGCATACAAGCGTGTTTGGGAAATAAACATTGGTAGTTTTGCATTACGCTGACCACTTAACAAGGATGTGGTTCTCATCACTAGGCCACAAAAACAGCTGTAGTATGACCATGAACTATAATACCACTATAGTCCTTGGCCCCACTGTTGGTCTGTATTTGTAAGGCTCTCCACTGAAATAAAATTATTTCAATAAGAGTGCAATATTTTTAAAGGCATTTTTAAAGATATTGTGTTATTAATTAAATGACATGGGCTGCTTTTAAAAATAAAATAGTAACTTTTATCTGATTTTAAATTACATTTTTGGATAAAACATTTCATTGCAAAGCAGGCAATCAAAGGATTTAAAATTATGCTCACATGTTGGAATTGTGCAATAAATATATCTTATATTTAATTATTATTTTATTACATCAGTTTAACATCCAGTCAGTTGTCAGTGTTTCATTTGAACTTTATGTTAAAATCCTTCTTGCTTAACAGTGTTTCCCTTTGTTTTTTTAGTATAATTATCAACAGAGAACTGGAGACTTTTCTCGGGAAATGCGAGGTAAACCTATGCATGTTTCAAAAGATTTGGATGACTGGCTTCTTATCTGTACAAGATATGATGAGGGGAAAGCTAGAGATTTCCTTATGAATCTCCGTAAAGTCTGCCCACCAATGGGTATGCATGTCCGTGATCCTAAAATGTAAGTTTATTAATATTATATGTATTTTCTTAAAGCAAAATTTGATGAATCTAATTTCTTGTTAATTTTTTATAGTATAGTTATTGATCAGGATAGAATTGGAAGTTATCTCCAAGCTTTTAGAGATGCCTACACTCCAAGTACTTGTATGGTTGTTTTTATTGTTAATAATAACAAAAAAGAAAGATATGATGCCTTAAAGAAACATACATGTGTTGAAAATGCAGGTAACTCTAATTTTTGTGCATTTAACTTGAGCTTATTAAGTTTCTCGATTTTCATTTTGAAATTGTTTTATGAAAATATCTCGTTTCTCATATATTATGGAAGTATCTTAATGTCTGTAATGATGCACATTGTAAAATATATAAATTGCCAATCAATGCATGAGATTGTATTATAGCAATTAATTTTAAAGTGAGAATAATAGTTAAAAGCTTAGGATAGTTAAAATGACTTATCTTTTTAAAATCACTTTCTTTCCACAAAAAAATAATTAAAATTTTTTACTTAAATTATTTTTAAAAAATTGTTATAAGATATATTTTTGACGTTTGTACTATTAAAAACATTTCCTTAACAATGTAAAAGCTGAAATATTATATATATTACTTAATACTCTATCTTCTTTCTCTTCCAATTTTCTGTGTTATGATTGGTTGATCTGGAAGCTAAATGGTTAGTGCCCTTGTCAACATTTCAATAGTTCATGGTTCTGGATCTCACTTTTTACTTTGGTGTTAGTAATTGTTTAGAATCCACTTTGAAATGTAGATCTGTGTTTAAAAGTGTGCAAGTATTCATTAGTGATGAAAGTGCATTCAGTCATTATTCTTGGTATTTCTAATCTTGTCGTTTCATTTTGTGAAAACTATTGGTAAAATTTGATATTTTTTTCAAAAGTATATTTACTGTTATATGTATTTATTAAAATATAACAAAGTTTTACTCTAAATTTTGCTATAAATAAACGTTTTGTTTACAAGATGAAAAAATGTTAGTTTTTAAACTTTTTAATGTTTGAAAACCATATTTATTACATGTTTTTCTTTCTTTCTTTGTGAATGTTATGTCCGTAGAATAAAGCATGAATTTTTAAAGAATTCAAAAGGAAATTTCTTTACATCAGTTAAGTTCTTTAAAAAAATTACTTGTGGAAAAATTTTAATTTTAACATGTGTGCTATTTTTCTGTATTATAAAGATTTTGATCCTTTAATAGTTTTAAAAGATGTAAGATATCAATTCTAGAAACTTCAAATTTTATGAGATTAAATGATCTCACTAACATGCAAAGAGGTTAAAATGATCTGTGCATTATTGTTTTAATACTATGATTTTTGTAAGCGTTAATAACAGGATTGCCTATGTTGTTTATCTATTATCATTAATTTTAATGTAAACAAAACTAAAAGCTGGAAGTTACTACTCGTATGTACTTTTATAATTCTTTAGCTTTTATAACACAATGGCATTTACTCTCACTGTATGTTTTTATTACTCAGAACCACTTTGTTAAATTTCCTAGTTTGATTCTTAAGAAATTTTTGATTGATTAATGCTTTCTAAATATCAACATCTCTGTATTGTATTAATAATGAAAAAATGTGTAGGGAATTTTTTTTTATATTTCATATTTTGAATTTATTATTTGAGAAATATTAACTGGAATGTTTTTATTGATAAAAGTTGTCAAGAATAATGAAGAATTTTATGTCTTTATTTTTATTTTCAGTGGCAAGTCAAGTTATAGTGGCCAGAACTTTGAGTAAAAAACAAATGTTAATGTCTGTTGCCACAAAAATAGGTATTCAAATGAATACTAAATTGGGAGGAGAGCCCTGGTCTGTTGAAATACCAGTAAGTTGATTTTATTAATGAATTCAGTAGTTCTTAAATAGATACAAATTTGGAAATGTATCATTCTTTTCATTTATCTAGTTTTATATTTGATTTGTATTTAATGCTTTCTGCTCAGTTACTCTCCGATTTATTACATAATTTTAATTTATTGTTTCTTGTAATTGATTTAGTATATATTGAATTAAAATATTATTTTGCAGTTCAAGATGAAAATCATGATTATTGGCTATGATACTTACCATGATTCTGCGAAAAGGCAGCGATCTGCTGGAGCTTTTGTTGCTAGCTTGAATCAATCTTTAACTCGTTGGTTTTCACGAGTCTCATTTCATTCTTCTGGATTCTCAGAGGAACTTTCTAATCATGTTAAAATGAATTTTACAGGTATATGCATATTTGAAATGAACATTTTTGCACTTTTCATTTGTTAAGCTCAAATTAATGTAGCACATATAAGTAAAGATAAATTTAATAGTAATTTTATTTCATCTTCAGAGAGGTTTTAAAAAAGCTTTGTTAAACTTTGATTTTTTTATAATTCTTGTTTTTACTTATTGATAAGATGTTTTAAATTAAACATAATTATTTCCCTCATATTTTTACACATGAAAAATAATTCCATCAAATTTTTTTATAATTGTTATTCAAAGCAAAAATTATGTGTTTTAATATCAAAGTTAAAAATTACTTAAGGTGTGAGATTAGGTAAGAGGTATTACATAAAGTGTGTTTGTGAATTTTTGGTCTCTTCTGGAATTTGGCCCAAGTTTATATATATATATATATTGCTTAGTTTCATTTTAATAACATTACCGTGGTGTTTCTCCTAGTTAAATACCTGACCGTGAGCAATACACAAAGCTTTCATCTATATTCTAAAGGAATATTTATTTTTTTTAAGTGGTACTCAATCAAAACTACTTCTTTTTAGATAGATCAAAATGCCCCAATCACACTTAATAAGTCGTGTTTATGAAATCGTTTACTAAATGTGTTGAAATAAATCTTGAAGTGTTACTGTTAAGCTGTTAGAAACCATACTTTTTGCTGCTTAAGATGAAAGTAGGGATTGTGATTTTAAGTCTTTCAATCAATTACATTTAGTGCAGTATTTTTTGCATTCTTTATGCAAGAAAATTGAAAATGCATGATTATCATTTTAAAAGGAGGTAGGAAAATTTCAGAACAATTTGCTATTTAGTCAAAATTAAAAGTGCATAAATTCTGAAAATTTGTCTTCCAATAGATGTGTATTACATCATATTGTGTGAGAAATAAAAATTATATTTGAAATGGTTTGTACAATAAATATTTTAATAAAGATTAATTCGATATTACTTTAAAAGAAGTTTATCATGTTCCTATCATTTCATACATTAATCTTATTTTAGTTTTATATAAAGTTAAATTATTTTTGAGCTACATTTCAAATGATCAAATCCATAAAATTAATGTAATATCTTTGAGTTTGTTGAAAGAATTGCCAAGTTTAATGCACCATCCATAATAAATGCAGAGCTGATAGACAAACAGTTGAGGCTTTGTCCTTTGGTTCAACAACTTGTGGGTTTGAATCCATTTTAAAACCAAGAAGAATCCTGTAATTTGAAGTAATACACTTAGTTTCTTTATAATATGCAAGCTTTTACATAGAAAATTTCTTAAAGGGTTCCTGTACCTATTTATTGTGCAACTTTAATCCTGTGAATGTTCGTTTAATAAATGTTGAGTTTTTAAATTGATGTTTACTTTATACACATGAGCTTTCTACTCTAAACTTCTATTATAATATCTATTATAATATGTTATTTGATACAGACTCTTATTAATATAATTTTTAATTCCATGATCATGAATGATTGCAGCCTAGATTCTATGAATTAAGAAATGTTTTGTCAGCTTGCTTAATTTTACTGGAAGTTGTCAAGTTTATAATGTGTTTAAGTTTTTTTTTTGTATAAGCTGTTAAACATTTCAAACTTAATTAAAAAATTCTTAATAAATTGATAGGATATTTAAACAAAAATCTTTTTTACAATATTTTTGAACTTTAATTCCTATATTTATATGTATTATTCAATTTGGTTATCTTTCAATTGTGCGTGTGTGTGTATATATATATATATATATATATATATATATATATATATATATATATGCATTTAATTACAAATATCCTGATATATATCAGATATGTTTTTGACTGAATTCAACCCAATATTTTTTTCCAAAATATTTTTAGCTGCATTGAGGCAATACAGTCATGTTAATGGCTGTTTACCTGATTGTATAATTTATTACCGAGATGGAGTTGGGGATGGTCAAATACGCTATGTTCTGGAATGGGAAGTAAAGCCTTTTAAAGAAGTAATTGCACAAACAATGGCAGGGCGCAGGTATTAAAATTTTGAATTATAAATGTGATTTTCAATCTGAATTAACTTTTATTTAAATATTGATACTTATTTTTTTGATCAACTTTATGAAATTATGTTTATCATCTAAATTCCTTTTTATTCATATATATATATATATTTCCTAAAGTGTGAAAAGTAATATTTTAATATTTTGTATACATTAAATAGTTAAAATCTGAGATAAAAAATAAAAATTTTCCATTAGATTTTGGAACTGATGCTGAGATTAGAAATTAATGATTATAGAAACTAAATGTCTATAAATTAATATTGTATGTATTTGTTAAACACTTAAATTTGAAACTACTTGTTCAAAATCATTATAAATCTTAAAAAAATTCATTTAGTTATAAATTAAAAAAAAATTTTGATACTTTTCTTAATATTTATATTTTAAAATTTTAAATATTAAAATTTTAAATTTTTATTATATTTATCAGAAAATGCTGATTATGAGTTAAAAACATATTTTGTGCATATTTTTATAGTAAATTAAAACTGTAGTTTTTAATTTATTGTGTAAAAGTGATTGGTTGTTGCATGTGAAAGCCAAGTCAACTGATAAGAAAGATAAATACTATATTTACTTTTTTTTTTTTTTTAAACAGTCTCAGTGAACATATCCTATTACTTCAGAAAAATCAATCTTATAACACCTTATATCATTCATTTTTAAATTTATACTTAATTTATCCTAATTTTCCTTTTCCAGTTCTTTATTTTTTATATATTAATTAGAAATCTATTTAAAAATGCAGTTTAAAATAAAATTGTTAAATAATACTAGATTCTCTCTTGAAAATATTATACTTATTTGACATTGCATGTGATAGTGATTGTTAATTTTAAAATTTATACAACCATTAAAATCTGCAAGTACATAATCAAGTTTGTTGAACCGTTAAAAAATTGTTTAACAGATTTTTTAACAAAAAGTATTTCTTATATAAAAACCATATTTTAAAAATATCTGATTAAATTCCATTGTTAATGTTATGCCACTAAATGGTTCACCCTTTTAATAGTAAAAATAGATAACGATAAAAAAGAAAAGTATTTTCTTATGAAATGAATGTTGGTAAATTTTATAAAAAATATCAAATTTCAATTTGTCCAACGAAATCTGTTTTTGAATCAGTGATAGATTTAATAATTTTTCTCTTTATTAAAATGAAATACTCAATAAAAATAAATCATGTATTGGATAAGGAAGTATTAAAATTTTAACTAAAAAGAGCTTCATATTACAAATAAATTTTTCTTATTTTATGTAATTAATACAGGGATTATACGACTTCTGTAATTTTGACTTGAGTCTTTGAAAATCATAAATCGCTCCTGGAAAGATCTTGGGTCATTTAGTTTTTGTTAAAAAAAATGTTTAGTTCTTGTTTTAGCATTTAAAAATTTTACATGAATATGTCCAAACGCAAAATAGATTGTTAGCTCTTGTTACTACTAGATAGCGATATGATCGGTGTTTGATTGTTATTGGTAATGTTGCCTAAATGTTGACTAAAATAAAGATCCAATTCAGCCACAATAGCTTCATGGTGAATCAGTTCAATCAGGACCAGATGTTGTATTTAGGATTATGTGTGTGAAGTGATGTAATCACCATAAATGTCGTGTAATCAGGCAGTTGATTTTAATTGATTATTTTTCTGTTTATTTTTTTTTCTTTATAAAATTCATTGAATGTAATATATAAGCACAAAATTTCTGAGTTAAAGTATACTGTCCATTGTCTTTCTTGATTAAAATTGTACACAATATCAGTGAATTGGGGAGAATTTTAAGGATCAATGAAATGAAAGCTGAAATAACTTATTTAATATACCTAGTGGGAAGTATCTTTTCACAATGATATGTCGACTCTGGAAGGCCATATAAACGTGTTTCTTTTATTTGTATATTTAAGTAATCGGGAAATGTGAATATCTAATGAATGATTAAAGAGATGGAAAAGAATAAGCTAAGATTAGCTTTTACATTGGTTCAGAAGAAACTCGTGCCTGCTGTCTAGTTTGTAAGAAAGACTTCTGTATTTCAAATATGGTCAAATTCTGTATGAAAGAAGAAAAAAAAAACACTTGCATATATATTACAAAAGGTTGTATCTTAAAAAAAACTACTAATTTAGATATTTTCTCACTTTCGCTGTTCCCATTAAAAACTGTAACCCCAATGCGTGCTCTGAAAAACTTAAGATTAAAATTTTTATGAAGAGACGTGTTAAAAACCCATGTGATTTCATCCCTTAACTTTTAAACAGTGAATTCAATTTTAGTTCTTATAGCAGTATAAATTCCCTGTTTCCAGGAGTGACATTGTTTAACACTTGGTGTAATTTTACCTTTTTTCAACTTATTAACCGAAAAAGTTAAATGTTAATAATTATGTGCTTTACTTTGATAAAAACCTAAATGATCATCTGTATCCCAAACAATTCTGCGAGGTAAGATTTTAGGATAATAACATTGTTAAAATGCATTCAAATTTTTTAAGTCTCTCAACTTGAGACATTTTGTTTGAAAAAGTGAATGAGAAGTGGTTAGAATTATTAAGAAGTGGATTATACTCCAGTTGTCAATGGATGGTCTGAATGTGAAATGTCTTGTTTTCATTAAAATGGCTCATTTTTTTTTTTAAAAAAAAGCATACAGCATTCAAGTTTTGGAAGCTTTAAAGAGAGGCTATGCACTTATTGAAATATTCAAAACTAGTAGGAATTTAATGAAGATGTTTAAAAACTCTAAAATATTACCCATTATTTTTTACTGTGTATAATTCAGTAATGTAAACGTTTTGCATTTTTAAATAATGAGATGTTGATCATTTAAATAAAAATTTTCATTATATGCTTATAATTAGGGTGTGTATAAAGCCTGTTAATAATAGCTTCTAAAAAATTTTAAAGTAAATACTTTAAAAATTGCATTTTGCTGCTGAAGATATATTATGTGTCTCTAGTTGAAAATGGTAATTGCTTCATTAATTTCCTGTAACTAGTTTCCATTATATTATTTTTAAAAAATTTCTCTAATAGATAGTATAAAATTGTTTTTATTTTTTAACATTTGTTTTAATATGGGTACTTTGTGAATAATCAGCCAGAATATTTTCAACTATTTATATTTTATGCAGATGTCTGTTTCTTTCCATAACACATTTAACTAAAAATATTAACAGTGTAAAACAATGTATATATACATAAATATTTTAGATAAGTTTTTTGAAATTGAATCAAAACTTGTGTATGATATTTGTGTTGTTTCTAGCTTTAAAATAAAAATTTCTTCTGCTTCGTAACTTGATTTAGATTAGAAATACTGCTATTGTAATTTTACATATGTGTATGTTTATTGTTACAGCACTCGCTCTGCATTTATTGTTGTAAACAAAAAAATCAATCCAAGATTTTTCGCTCCAACGAATAATGGATTCACAAATCCACCTGCTGGAACTGTTGTTGATAATACTGTCACTAGATATGATAGGTATAGAATTTTTCCTATTGATTGATTATAGTGTATGAAATTGTTAAATGTTAAAATTTTAAAAGTAACATTACAATTTTTATAACTATTTCATTATTTGCTTCAAATAAATCTGAATATTACTTTCACTTATGTTTTCCTTATTCTATTATAACTAAAAAGATTGCGTTTCTGTTTTATTGCACAAATACAATTTATAGTTATATAGATGACTGATATAATATTTTTTAATATATATATATTTGAACACAGAAAATGCAAAAGGAATATAATTAAAATGATATATTTTCTTACATGTTTTGTCTCTCTAAGCAACTGATTAAGCTATTCTCCTAAAAGAAGGTGTTTAATTTTAACTGTTATTTTTAGATATGATTTCTTCCTTGTTTCCCAAAGTGTTCGCCAAGGAACTGTTGCTCCTACCATGTATAATGTTATAGAAGATAGTAGCAGTTTAAAGCCAGAATATCTCCAAAGACTTTCTTATAAATTGACTCATTTATACTACAACTGGCCTGTGAGTTTATATAATTATTATTATGAATAAAAATTATCGAAGTAAAATGTAGAATATCATTCTCTTATTTTACTTCAATATTTATCTTAATTCTTTTTTAAATGAAATGTCTTTTTTATTCTATTATTTCTTTTGTAGGTGGTATAGTTCATTATTTAATGAATAGGTTATTTTATTAATTTCTGAGTAATTTGCTTTTATTTAAAAAGAGAATATGTTAACATGTGTCAGTTGTTTTTTCTCATTTATTTTATTGAAAGGTTTTAAAACATTGTTTTAATTGTCTATTATTCATATAATTATAACTGAAATTTGTTTTTACAGGGTACCATAAGAGTTCCTGCACCTTGCCAATATGCTCACAGATTAGCTTTTCTTACTGGACAGTCACTTCACACAGAACCACATCCTGCCTTATGTGATAAGCTATTTTATCTTTGAATTATATTTCAGTTAAAGAGAAAGCTTCATTTCATTTTGCATTAATTTTTTTTTAAGGGAAAAAGACTTCATTCACTCATAAACTAATGTTAAGGTAACATTCTACAAGAGTTTATTCATTGATGGTTTTGTGTATGAACATTGATATATTTTTATATCAAAACATTGCGTTTGTATACATCTTTGTTAATAAAGCCATTCTAAAATATGTTGCTTTTGAAAATTTGAAGTTACTTATAACAAGCTATAATTTGGTCATAACTTCCAAAATTTAAGAATGGGGATTCATCACATCTTAACTAAGGTTTGATATGACTTGCATATTAAGCATTGGAGGGAAGGACACTATGTTTATTATTTTGTCCAAATAAGAGGTGAACTTTCCAAAATAATTACAACACTTATAGTTACCTGAACGTAACTAAGTTGCATCTGTAACATGAAATAAAAATTACTTGCTTATTACAATTAATGATAGACAGTTTTAAATAATGGAAACAAAAGTCTTGTTTATAAGAAATTCTTCTTTCATTTGCTTTAATTACCTCATAGACTCTTTTTAGCATTGAATCATTTAAGCTATGCATTTCGGTTTGACAAAAATTGCCTCGAGCGCAATTCAAAGTTTGATCAAAGATTTATATTGCTTGACCCCTACATTAACATGCTGCACAATTAATGACTATATTTTCACCAATATTGAGGTCTGGAATGTTAGCAGGGTATGGTCAAACCTGAACATTATTTGTTTCAAACTAATTTTTAACACCATTGGCCATATAAATTGATGCTTCATCTTGTTGGAATACCCAACTTTTTCCATAGAGAAGAAACTCTGAAATTAAAATTTGAATGTAATCTGTGTGTTTCTGTCTTTCGTCCAAAAACACTAGAGTGATCTTTCTGCTGTACCCAATATCTATTTTAACCATTAAATTGCCCCGCTCCAGCTGACTTGTAAAATAAGTTTCTTGTGTATCCAGACAGTGCCAATAATATTGATAACCCTCTGGGCCATTTACATTCATTGATTGATCACTCTCCCCCCCCCCCAGGAAAAATATCTGCAGTTCATTCAGAGCTCCAAGGTGTACTGAATGTTAGTAAGAATTAGCGTTTAATAGTTAATCAAACCCAATTTATATTTGTGAACTTATTAACAATCAGATGAGTAAGCATATAAATTTTTTTTACATATATTACTTATGGATTAAATTGTTATTTTTTCCAATTTCTTTAACACAGAAAAATTTCAACATCTAAGGAGATCAGAATATTCATTAAGCTATGAAATTCCTTTTCTGATATCTGGTAAACCCGCATAGAAAAAGTTTTACAAAAGAAAATATTTCATTGGAAAAATAACAACTTGGAAAAAAAATTATTTTGATGAATTTGTTTTAACTTATCTTGACATGAATTTTATTGATTTACTGGATATAAAGATGAATATAACTATTCATCTTTTTATCCGACAAATCAATAAAATTCATCAAATACAAGTTATTAAAAGTTTATGTAATGTTGCAAGCATTATTCAATATTAACATTTTCCACAGAAATATACTCTTGCAAGTCAAGTTCAGTTTGTGGATCCAGCCAAATTTTAGAGAACAGACGCCTCTCAAAAAATAATGTCCACATAATTTTTGAGAGTTAGTGGAGTAGATGTTTAAATTCTGTTTGAAAAATGTATGTCAAGCATTGGGAGTTTTCTGCTTAGTAGTTGCTTCAAAATTACGAAGACTCTACCCAGACGCTTCTATCTAACTGGTGAAATCCAACTCAGGGCTAGGTACAGTGAAACATGCTGATGAAACTACAGCATCATGGTGGCTAATTGGCATTGTGTGTTACCTTGATGATAAATAGCTTTCAGTATCCTCCGAAGAAAAGGGTAATGTTACAAGATGGGAGGCGTCGTTAACGTATTGCTGAATAGCCAAGAATGAGAACTTGTTCGCAACCGTAGGCACTGATGTTCCTAAGCATCAAGACACGTTGTGCTTTCTGCCCTCTAGATTTACTGCAGGATTGAACCTGCCACCAGGTTTTTAACCGGTGACTTACTGCTTTGACGAAAATGTGACTCATCTGAAAACATCAATCGTGTTACTACGGAGTCCACGGGATAACACTGCCACGTTGGTAACTCAGTAGGAATCTTCTTAAAGATTGTCGTAAATATAAGATCTGAGCTGTATTCTTAGGTGTTATTAGAACGTAAGACTTACAAACATTCTATAGTTTAAGCTCGTTTCCACGAACTTATTGGGGCTGGTAAAATAGTTTTTATAAATAGAAAGTTCTTAAAATAGAAAAAAAAATGCATATGATTATTAAGATCTGATATTTTTTCACCAAACCACTCTCTTTTTCTTCATAAAAATATTAAAAAAAGAATTATTTAATATACACTGTATAAGAAACATGCGAGATAAGGTTCATACTTAAAAATACTCTTTTTTTTAATCACTTTCACTTTTGTTCAACATATTCACTTTAACTATATAATTTTCTGAAGGCCAAACCGTGTCGCGTGAAAAAATTTTCTAGCCATGTTCCATGTTTTTGGAAGTCTGTTGCATACCCATTCATAATTTTAATGAGATTACCATCAACAGTAAAGCTTATTCCTCTCATTTTTCTCAGCGATGCGTTTTCAAGTTTCCTCACAATATTTTCGTTGCTGAGCACTGACTGGCACTGTTTCCTTTCCCAGACTCTTAAAAGGCTGTTCTCAAAATTCCATATTTTTGACAATTTTGTCTTTTTATATATTTTTTGTATACTTTTATATTTTTTTAATGTTAACTTCGACTTATAAACACCTTCTCAACTACGACTAATCCTTAACGGAAGTGGCTCATCCTCTCTCTCTTTACACCACAGTTTTTCCCCATCAAATGTCTGAGATCCACTTGTCTTTGGCTATTGTTCCCACAATACCAGTGTGTGTCACTTCATCGCTTGAGAATAAATCAAGCTTTCAAACATTTAAAAGGAAAATCAAATAAAATAAAAAAACTGAAAAAAATATCAGACCATAAAAAGAGGAAACTAAAATAATTTGTCAGAAAAAAAAAACTTTTTTTAAAATTTTAGTTTTAAATGGTAGTAAAAATTATCGATGCGTCTATATTGTCAGGATAGGGATTAGCCACTAGTTTGTTAAAACGTTGGTGTTCATAAATTAGAAGTTCGTAAAACCAAGTGTTTACTACATTAATTTTTTTAAAAAAAATATAATTATTTTTCTTAAAATAATATGTTATAAAAGCATTTCATTCGTTTTTCCTTTACCCAGATTTGAATCTAAAAATAGAATAAAGAACTGGATCTCGTGAATGCTTGATAATTTTTTATAAAGGAATAAATATCCTTCCTTTTCGGACTATGGATTTAACTCCCTGATTTAATGTATTTGGTCATAGAATGTGTTATCAACAATTTAATATTAAAAATGTTTGAATTTTAATCTGAATAAAATACAAATGGAAGAACTGAAGCCTGGTTGCTTAGTGGTAGCATTTCACGCTCCCAGGGCATCTGTTCGATCCTCGAGTTGAGCAAGGTCTCGACTCTGCCTTTGATCCCTTCAGTGGGTCGATAAATTGAGTACCAAGCATGCTTGGGAACTAAAAACACTGATTGTCTCACGTTAGGCTGACCCCTAGCTGGAACATGCTTCGCATGCCTGGGCCTTTGGTCGTGAAAACAGTTATGGGCAGTGTAGGCCTTTTCCCACTTTTGCTGTCGTGCCATTTTTTTTTTTTTTTTTTTTTTTTTTTTTTTTTTTTTTTTCCAGTTCACAACTTGAAAAGAATATATACTTTAAAATAAATAATTTCACATTTTTTGTTTATATTTTTATTATAATTATACCTTATATTTTATTTTTGTGTTTTTAAACCCATTTTTACAGGAATTATTTCTAAAATTTTATTTTGTTCGACTATTTGGAATTAATTGAATCACACGCACTCACAAATATATTTTTGAGAATAAAAATTGCATGTATTAGTAGCTAATCCATTTCTAAATAATAATTATCCTTTGTATACAAAAAGTGATTGCATTGGGATAAACTTATTTGTAACCTAGTCTCTGGATAGAAATTTTTAATCTTCTCATTAAATAAAGTTTTCAAGTTATGCAAATGATAGACTGCAGCAAAAACGTTAATGCCAAGTAATTTAGCCTAAAAAAATTTTTTCTTGATATTTATAATTATGATTTCGTGTAATGCTATGTACTTTTCTTTTTGTAATTTTCATTTTTTAAGGAAATCAATTTTAAAACGAAACAGAATTTTAATTTTTTTCCCTCAATTTCAATCCTTTTGCGCAACTATCCAAAGTCATTTCAAGGTCATCGGATTTGTGCTGCTTATGACGATGAGTCGAATCATGAGATGTGTACTTGGACTTGACAATCATCCTCTCTGCTCTTGCATGGTTTACAGTGGATGTCGTATATTTTATTCTTGTTTCTTATTCTTTCATTTTTTATTGATAAGGTAGCTGAATTTAATGTGAGTTTGACTGGGGTCAATGTTCTTTGATCATCCTCATTCGATTTTTTCCTACTGAAAAATAGAATCTCTTTCAGAAATAAAGAAAATCTTCAGAATTACTTTTTAAAAATATAATGTAAGAAAAATTATTTCGTCGTATGAAGTTCTATTGTAATCAAAAACATTCTTTTACAGACGTCGGCCATATTGGAAGTTAAATATCTTGTAATGAAGCAAACATGAAGAACACTCTAAACTTTTTGTGATTTTCTTGAATTTCATTTTTTTAACTTCTATGAATGTCTGTGGATTTTTTATGTTTTTGTATTAGGAAAATAAAAATCTGTGATTTATAATTTTAACTTTGGAATTTAAACGTTAAGAAACATTTTCGTGTAACTGACATAATTAAAGAATGTTTAGAGTTGATTATGATTTTCTCATTCTCTCTAGAAATTCAACATATAATAAATGATATTTATTGGGAATAAAAAAAAGAAATAAATTAATACATAACATTGTTGGCAAAAATTGTCATGAGTACTCCGTGGAGAATTATGCAATTTTTGCTTATAAAAAATTTATATTTTAGTTCATTGAAGCAATATTTGGAAAAATCTGCAATACAATTGCAACAGTGCAAATAAATTTTCCTTCTTTTGACCAATTCAATTCTTGATAATGCTATGTTGATGTACAGGAAGTCGATATCACTTTTTTAATGACGCTAGGATTTGTTAAATTGCCAATAATGAGGATTTATTTTTCTAAATACAAATATTCTGTCATAAAATATGCTCTTGCAAGTAAAAAAAAATGCTTTGAAAAAAAAATTCTCTGTCCAGTTAAGCTTTTATAATTTGTCTCACCTAGGTTACCACATTATGAAATAGTGTGATACCAACAAAAGATTAAAAGGAATACAATCTGCGCTATTGGTAATATTGAGTTAGCGATTCCGTGGAGCAATGTTTGCAGCAGTAATGGTCTATTTCAGGGATGGCGAACCTTTTTTGATGTCCGTCCCACCAAGTCATAAAAATCTCTTTTTAAATCGGTGTAACGTGCCACAATAAAATTTCATTCGAAATGTTAGCGTGGTGAAACTATACGTAACTATAATTAAATAAATAAAAGCAATTTTTAAAAACAATTATTTTTAATGTGATTTTTGTTGCTGTATACAAGATGATAAATATTGAATAGATAGTATATATTTAGTTAATTTCAACAATACACTTGCAGAGCTCGACTCATCCGTCATTCTATTCCTATATTTACTTTTTATAAAATTTAAATCTAAAAATAGAGATTCACATGCCCACGTCGATGAAAATATTTATAAAATTGCCTTTGCTATAATATTTTTAAACAATTAAATGTGTCAGGAATTGAATTCCATGTTGTAAAAATTTTATTTTCTGCAATTTTATTTATTTTATCCAATAATTGATTATTTTCAATCATTTCTTAAATCAACAAATTTTTTTCATATGATACTTGACTGAAATTCAACTAATTTCACTTCTAATTCCTTAAAATGTAACCACTCAAGGACTTTTAAATTTAATTTTTCAAATAGTATTATATACAAACGGTATTATAATTAAATTTTAACGTTTCTTCAAATTCTTTAAACTGCGTAAATCTTGCAGAAAATTCCTGAATCAAGGATTGAATTACCATAGAAAATTTTTTCGTTAATGACTCTTTATTTGGCTTTTCGTGACATTTCGTGCACTTTTAGAATTTTTTTATTTTTTTTTATATTTGGAAAATATTTATATGAATTTAAAAGACTATCCGGATTAAAGATCAGTAATTTCACTTCGAATGCTTTGATAAAGTCAAACATTATGATGACTGTTTTATTAACACCTTGTAGCTTTATATTGAATTCATTTAAATGAGAGTATAAATCAGTGAAAAAATATAACTTTGCTCGCCATTCTACATCCAATAATTGATTGTATTGGTCAATATATAATTATTAATAGAATTGTCAATCTAATTATTTAAAAATATTTTTATTTCCTCTAAACAATCAACACATTTTTGAAAAACATTTCCGCGGCTTAAGGCCCTGCTAGACCTCCATTGGAGAAAATCGAATCCTATGTTAATCCTATGGATAATATTTTAACGTTTCACAAGTGCTAATTTCGTGATAGAAACTTCCGGTCTTTTGCAAATTACAAAAAAACAGAGCTACTGTCACTTCGACGTCCATTTTTACCGTTTAAAATTTTTTCAAATATTTTTAAAATGTCAAAATATCTCCATCCGAGTAAATTTTACCAAATTCTTATTTCATTGAGGTTGTATAAAATTTGGTTTAAAGATATTTCATTTTTTTCTCCGTACAGTTACAAAATGAATTTTTTTTTTTTTTTTTTTTTAAGCTAAAAATATTTTTGATTGCATTAATATTTCGATACGAATTTTGATTACAAATCAAACTCATTCTTATTTTTGAAAATCCACCTCTGTACACAACGCTACCTATGAAACTGGAAAATTTTTAACACCAAACTTGGCTGATTTTTCTACTTCACTACGGTAACCTAAAGAAGGAGGAATTTCTGAGAAAAACCTCTCCCCATATGATTCCCGCTGTTTTACCATGTGGTTGGCAAACACTTCCAAATCGAGCAAGACGAATTAGCTTTTCTCACTCATGAAACAGAAAAGGCATCTGTAAATAATGCATGTTAGATTTCTGTTTATTAGCGTTGGAGAAGTAGCTATGATATGTACTTTTAAAGCAACTTTGATTATTTTCATTTAAGTAAATTTTAAAAATGAAATATTATAAACTGTTTTGTGTTACCTTGTTCATTTATATTATATACTACAATTTTGAAATAAGACTACCTATGTATTAAAAATTTAAAGAACTTAATATAAAAAAATGCATTTTACAATAGACACACACACATACATATATGTGTATATATATATATGTGTTTGTGTGTTATAAATATATATATATGTTATATATATATATATATATATATATATATATATATATATATATATATATTTATTTATTTATTTCTTATAAAATAAAATATCTAATAATAAGAACGATAAGTTTATTAGAATAATAGTGAGACAAATATTTTAATTTGATTTTTAATCATTTTCCAAAATTATTGAGTTTTTACCTCTACAAACCTTTGGACATTTAATTTTATTTTCAACTTATTTCATGAAAAAAAAAATACACTATAAGGCATGATTACTAAGCATACGATACCAGCATAGTAAAATATTGCGTCTGATAAGGAATTAAACACTTTAAATTTGAAAAATTATAAATATCTTTGAAAAAAAAATGGGTTTGTAATAAAACTTCAGCGGAAAAACAAAAGCATTTCAATAACCAAACAAACGATAACATTATATTACAACACACTACAATACAGATGACATCAATGCTCTTAGAGTTATCATTTTATGCTCACGAAAATTTATTTGAGAAGAATATTGTCCTGCGCTACGCAAATGACATTATTTATGACAAAAAAGGAATAAAGTAATAAAATATCAAAAGAATGAATAAATATCCTGTGGCACTTAAGCAATATAAAGTACGTAACTGAAGTTATAGTATTGATGTTGGAGAAGAAATGCTTGAGAGAAAATATCAGGAAGGAAATCGAGAATCAATTAGATATGCTCAAAGTGACTAGTCTATAGAAATAGTGTGATTGAACGACTTTCTTTCTCTGTATGGCTACAACAATAATTAAATCATAAATCACCTTGTTGTCACTAAGATGGGATAAGCAGTACAATACCGTCTCTAAACAGCTTTCTAATACAGCCATTCCAAACTATTCAACCGCAAGATTCGGTTGAACATATTATTCACCTTGACGCATTTCTCAATTGATGTTGAATGCTGTTTACCGAAAATTCAAATTTCTCGTAAATTCATTTCAACACTTTTACCATTTTAAATGTATTTGAATCTTTTTCTCATTAATTAAACTCTGTAAAGTTAGTCTATTTTAAACATGAAAAAAAGTGATTACAGTACGCAAAGAAAACTTCATCTTTCCATTAAAAGGAAATCGATGAAAAATCAATTTCCTTTCCGATCGGGGGGGGGGGGGAAGAGGGGAAGCTGAAAAATTAAAATCCAAAAAATAAAAGTTTAACTATACGAGTGTTTTTGTGTGTGTGTACAGAAACTAGAACTAACTATATATATATATATATAAATAAAACAGAAACTATATATATATATATATAGTTTCTGTTTTTTCTTCATGAAATGTGAATTGCTCAAGCGTTTCTTTACTTTATTAACAGATTATTTATTTTAATTACTATTTTACCTCATATATATTTCAAGGTACTAACTAAATTTCCCATATGCTCATGAAATTGTATTATATTTTACTCGTATTACTATGAAATTATATTTTTATCGTATTATTATGAAATTATATTTTCATCGTATTACTATGGTTATATTTTTATCGTATGCTATAAGTTGTACTTGCTTATGATTATTTGTTGACAAATATAAACCTAATTTATATTTCTCACAATTTTACTCTAAACTTATTTTAATCTCATTTACCTGTGTGTTTTTATAAGGCATATTTTGTGCTAAGCTAATTTTGTTTTTATCAAGCCAGGGGAAAATATCTAATAAAATAACTGAAGTTTTAAAATCTTCAGAATTAAAGTATATTTCACAACACATTTTACACCAGAATATCAACTTTTTAAAAAACGTGTACTTCTAATTATTACTTAGTTAATTTTATTTACATAGAGGAATAAAGTTAGGGACTCGTGAGATGAAAGATAAGAGATGAATCTCTCTTTCAAGCTGTAAGTAATTCTAATTATATAAAATAGATGTAATGATTATTATATAAATAATTACAGTTATAATATTTTTATGAAAATTACGATATGATTATATATATATATATATATATATATATATATATATATATATATATATATATATATATATATATATATATATATATATATATATATATATATATATATATATATATATATAGATTTAGATAGATAATACTAAAGTTATTTTCATAAAAATATATATTGTAACTGTATTTATATAATAATTATTTCATCTATTTTTATATAATTAGAATATATATATATATATATATATATATATATATATATATATATATATATATACTAGGGCCGTTCAGAAACTAACATCCGGTTATTTGAAAAAAATATAACAAGTTAAGTAAAAATATTTTAATATATACATCTTACAACTACATCTTTGCACTATTTTCGACATAGTCACCATTACGATTGAGGCACTTATCGTATCTCTTCACAAGGTTTGAAATTCCTTCTGCATAAAAATCACCCGCTTGTGCCTTGAGCCAGCCTGTGACCGCATCTTTGAGCTCTTCGTCGTCATCAAACCGCTGGGACCCGAGCCATTTCTTCATATGCATGAAGAGGTGATAATCGCTTGGCGCCAGATCTGGGCTGTAAGGTGGATGGTTGAAAACGTCCCACTTGAAGGACTCAAGAAGGGCTGTTGTTCTGCGAGCAGAGTGAGGACGGGCGTTATCGTGCAAAAACGATACCGGAAGTCAGCATACCACGGCGTTTGTTCTGTATAGCCCGTCGTAATGCTTTTAGTGTTTCACAGTACACGTCTTGATTAATGGTCGTCCCACGTTCCATGAATTCAACCAACAACACCCCTTTGGCATCCCAAAACACTGTTGCCATCAGTTTTCTGGCAGAAAAATCTTGCCGGGCTTTTTTGGTTTGGTAGGCGAATCTGAATGTGCCCACATCTTTGATTGTTCTTTTGTCTCAGGGTTCACGTACTTAATCCAGGTTTCGTCACCGGTCACGATTCTGTTTAACAATGGTTCTCCTTCGTCCTCATAACGTGACAGAAAGTCTAATGCAGAGGCCATTCTTTGAGTTTTGTGGTGGTCGGTAAGAATTTTCGGCACCCATCGTGCACAGAACTTACGGTAACCCAATCTTGCTGTCACTATCTCGTACAAAAGAGTCTTAGAAATCTGTGGAAAATCAGTAGACAACTCCGCCATTGTGAAACGTCGATTTTCACGAACTTTTGCATCAACTGTCTGAACGAGTTCGTCAGTCACCAATGATGGTCTACCACTCCTCTCTTCATCATGAACGTTTTCTCGTCCACTTTTAAATAAACGTACCCATTCACGGACAACTCCTTCACTCATAACTTTTGGTCCGTACACGGCACAAAGCTCACGATGAATAGCTGCTGCAGAGTATCCTTTGGCTGTAAAAAACCTTATAACAGCACGCACCTCACATTTGGCGGGATTTTCTATTGCAGCACACATTTCAAACTGCCACAAAAACTAAACTAGCGTAGGTACGATGTTCACTCGACTACGGCTTGATGCCGACTGACCTGCTGAGCGCGTGAATGCACAGATGGCGCGCTACTCCCCCCACTACCCGCACTGTGACCAATCGGAGGTTAGTTTCTGAATGGCCCTCGTATATATATATATATATATATATATATATATATATATATATATATATAACAGTGAAAGTAACAAAAATAAGGCTGTCATGTTTTTATTCTAACCCCAAGAATTCCTCTTCTTCGCTGCTATCAGAAATGAGGAAGGACAGATCCACGCAGTCATTGTCATCATTTTCTTCTTCACTGGTGTCAAATAAGACGTCGTCTTCTGTTCCATCCAAAGTATTACTAATGCCACACCTTTTGAATGATTTTACAACACTGTCTTTCTTTACGGTGTCCCATGACCTTTTAACCCATTTACACAATTGTATGATAGTGGGGCTCTTCATCCGTCCAGTAAGAGTCAGATCATGGTTCCCAGCTGCCATCCAGGTGTTCCACTCCTCTCGCATCAGAACTTTGAACGTTTTGTTAATAGAAACGCCCAGAGATTGCAACTGGCTGGTAAGACCACCAGGAATCACAGCTATTTGGGTCTTAACTTCCTTAAAGTTCTTTTTAGTAGTTTCTGTAATGTGCGCTCTGAACTGGCCAAGCACCAACAAGGAAGATTTCTTCAGAAGCCCGTCAGGACGTTTGGACCACACTTTGTCAATCCACAGCCTCATGCCATTTTTCCATCCACCCTTTATCATGAACGTGCACGATGAGTCTCCGTGGAATTGTTTCTTTTGGGAATGTTTTCCTTTTAAAGATCAACACTGGCGGCAGTTTGGTACCATCTGCACAGCAGGACAGCACAACCGAGTAGTGGGTTTTCTCATGCCCTAAGGTTTTTACGGTTATGCTTTTGACTCCTTTGTTATCTACGGTTCTGTTAGATGGCACATCAAATGTTAGCGTGACTTCATCCATGTTCCCAATCTGGTTCATTTCAAAGTTATTCTTCTTCCTCGCATCAATAACAAACTTATGAAAAGACAGAATCTTTGATTCGGATTCCTTTGGCATTTTTTGTGCAATTCTGGTTTTGGTGCACATAGAAAGGCCAGATCTCTTCATAAATCTATAGCACCACGATGGTGATCCGGTGAAATCCTGAATGCCTTTATCCACAGCAATGCGTGTGGCCTCATAGATTATCATTTTTGTTGAGACAGAAAGTCCATTTTTGGCGCCTCTTCGCTCAGCCAATCGCAGCGCGAGGCAGAGACCGTCCAAATACAGTGCGAGGCAGAGCGGAGCTTCCTGGTCTCAGACGGCGCCAAGAGGTGGAAGGGAACGGAGTGGCCGAGTATTTCTGCGGTAAGGTATGTATGCAGAGGTGGAGGGGAGCAGAGGGCCATGGTGGGCTTTTGTATTTGCCGCATAAGACGCAGGCAATTTTCCCATCCCGATTTTTGGGAGAAAAAGTGCGTCTTATACGGCGAAAAATACTGTGTATATATATATATATATATATATATATATATATATATATATATATATATATATATATATAAATATATGTGTGTGTGTGTGTTTATATATATCAATATATATATGTCTGTATATAAATATATATATATATATATGTATATAAAGTTATTCAAGTTAAAGTTTTAAAAAAAACTTGAAAAAAATTAAATATTTTTATATTGAGATATTGAGTTAGTTTTGAAAATAATAGTTTTTAAGTATTTGTTGCATTCATATTCAAAAGTATCTTAAGTCAATGGATCAAGTCTTATATAATCAAATTGAACAAAGGCACTTAAAAAAATTATTTTTAATCATTCATATAGTATTTTAGGTTTGTTTGAATTCTGATAATCATTTTTGACCATTTAATTAGTAACTGTAAAATCACTCAACATTTGCAATTTGTCTTCATATTTTTTAGTGCGAATAATAAAAACCGAACTCTAAAATATAAATAAATAATATTTTCTGTAGAATCACTGGCAGCTAATTTCTATAAGACAGCAACAGTAATTCCGGTGTCAGTTCGTTGAGCATTTGTACGGACTCACTTTCCCTCACCCCTTTTCTAAGAACCCTGAGGGTAATTTGAGGTAAACATCTGTTAGCAGCAAATTTAAAACTCTCTCTTTGGCTGTTTTTATGGCGTTAGTACTTTAATTTTTCACGATATAACGCGCCAAATCTGGCAGACTCGCTAACTTCGAAGGATTGATTGACAAACGATTTCAACCAATAATAATGTTTGGGATTCTCCCCTCTACAAGCTTTGAGAACTAACACCAGATGGGGCGACAAGACAACAGAAGTTCTCACGTAGGTCTGGAAGAGCCTTAACCAGCGTATTTTATTGTATACAAGTAAGCTAATGTACGACGAGTTTACTTCGTTTATATAACAATTCTTGAGAACTTTTCTTTTATTTAGTGCACGTGCTGATATAAAATTGACTAATTTTGTTATAAAACTCAAAAATCATCAAATATTTTTAAACCTGTTTTGGCACATAAGGCTTGTTGGTGAATAATGCAATGAAAATCAAGAATTGTGTGTCCAATACGTTTTGAAAATAAATTTATAAATCCATTATAACTGTCCGCTGTAACTGACACAATTTTATAAGGACATCTTTTATCCAATGCATCCATAATTGCATTACAAATGTCTAATCCTTTTGTTGCTCTAGTTAATGATGATAAACTTATTAAATCTTCTTTAATATTGTTTAAATCAAAATAAAGTACAATTGCTAAACAAGCAGAGCCTGTTACGTCGGTAGACTCATCAAGGCAAATGGATTTAAATTCGCAAGACTTTACATGAATTTTTTGTTGAAAATTTGCATTTTCCACCGTATACAAAATTCTCTCTTTATATATTAATTCAAGGTAATTTTAATAATTATTTCTATATTTTACACTGATTTTTTTAATGAAAGTAAAAAATAAAAATAAATTAAAATAATAATAATTTCTCATAATATTAAAATATTTTATTTTGTTCCAAAATAAGCAAAATAAATTATATAGTAACTTATAATACCTTAAGGTTGTTACAGGTTAAAACTTCAGTCGTGACGCAATATGTTCTTGCAAACAACAAATGCAGAATATAAAATATGAAATAATATGTAAAAATGTTTACCTAAAAATAACACTATATCTATTTACAATAAATGGTTATATATTTTTAACAAGTTACTGAAGTTTGAAAGACGACGGTTTACTAAACAGACATTAATGCAGACCAATAAAAGACTAATCTGATTCGGGTACTGCGACGGTAAAAAAATAGAAGGCTAAAAATTTATCTAATGCGCATACTTCGAGAGAATTCACGCGATATTTTAAAAATGAAATGTATAATTTCACGGCTCTAATTAACATACTAAGATAAGTATTCAGTACAACAAATTTATAACATAAATTAAGTGTAAATTAATAACTTTTAATTTATTTCTATCAAAAAAGATAACTTTAAAAGAAAATAATTTTGCTTTTGTGCCACCAAAATTTTCAACGGGCCACTTTTAGCACGCGTGCCATTGATTCGCCATTCCTGGTCTATTTGTTAAAGTTCTGAAGTGCTTCTGTCAACAAGTGTGATTTCACATCTGTAAAAATGGTTTGATTCTTTAAGCATCAAATTGTTGTGATACACGCGCGCCTGCTTCCTTCTTTCTCAACAATTACTATAAATTAATACAGCGATGATGTTTGTAGCGAAAGTATCGTAGATATACGACGAACCATGGGACAGTGTTATTGGCAGGAATAAAATGTTGGATCTTCTTATGATTTTTATCAGAAGATCCAATGAAATATTTTTTAGAAGCCTTTTTACAAACAAGAGAAAACTTGATATCACTTCGTAAATGTAAAATAGGTACATATTTAGACTTCTACGGTCAACAGAACATTCGGATTCAATTTTTATCAATCATTTCAAACATTAGATAAAAAATTAAATATTCTGCATCATTAGCCAGTTTGAGCAGTTAATAGTCAAAACGTTTTAAAAACTTATAAATCGTATTTTATAAAGGGTTATTATAAATAAGTCCTTCGTTTTGAAAAGGTATTTTCAAAAATATTGCTTGTATATATATGGAAGATGCATTGTAGGAATCACCAATTCGCCAAATTTATATACCCTCTACAAATGTTTATTATATGTCACATTTGCGATGACGCGACACACGTTTAGATAATTATCGAACTTATTCCACATATTGTATAGCAAACAACTGGTGTCCTTAAATGGTCGATACTACTACAATCTTTTGTTTAAATGGCACACAGTTTAGACATACGAACAAAGAGCAAGCACAAAACTTTTTTCTTGCATTTCGCCCATTTTCGACCGGTACTAAGCTCATACTGCCGCCTCACCTGATCTGAAAGATAATGGACTCTTTCTATCACCTATGCAAATATGTTCAAAGATGTCACGGCACCATTTTGTTGTATAATTAATTTACGTTATCATATAGTGCTTGTCAACAAAGTAATTTAACTTAGTTAAATATTTTAACAAAATCTATAGCTACTGCCCGAATTATCGTACCTCCTTGTATTTACACAATTGGCACAGTAATCAAAGATTAAAGAAAATCACCCCTTTTAACCTGGCAGAATCTCAAAACCTATTTTCGCGCTATGTCGAACCTCACTCTTTAAGATCTTGTTTTGATCTCTCAGAGAGAAAGCCAAGACTCATTTTTCACTTTGATCTGAATTCTACTGCAAACAAGCAAACTCACATCGGAGACCATCTTAGACAATTAGCACAAAATATTATTAACTGCATTCCCTGCGATGCAGTGCAAATGTACACCGATGGTAGTCGTACGAAAGACCGTACTGGGAGCGGAGTCTATATCAGAACCCCTCAGTCTGAAATTAAGCTAAAGCAAAGTAACCCTGACACTTGTTCAGTCTTTAGAAGTGAGTTGATAGTGATTAAGGGGGGTCTTGCTGCTATCATTTCCAGCAACTGTGATTTTGAAGAACTTTGGATTGTCAGACAGTCACAGTGCACTGCAACATCTCAGTGACTGGTCCCCCTATAAAGGATGAAACAAGTATATCAATTCTGCTCAGATTGAAAATGATCTCCTAAGACCATGATGTACATCTCCAATGGATTCCATCCCATGTAAATATTAGTAGCAGTGAGACCACAGATCGACTGGCCAAAAAGGGCAGTGAGGAAGATACGCCAACTGCTTCATCATTCACATATCAGGAACTTTACTCTAATGAACAATCTAGACTTCATTCAATCTGGAAAATTCCACCATTACACCAATGGTACTCTGGAACATCTCCTGGAACTCTTCTGGAAACAAAATGTGACTGAAAATCTCAGACTGCCTTGGTTAGATTCTCAAGTGAATATCTAAAATGTTTATCGTTTGAACATGGTAACAAAAATTTATCCCACTTGAAAAAAAATGCTGTGACCATCCAGCCTCACCGAATCATATTCTAGATTGCTTCGGACTTTCCCGGGAGGATTTATCCTTAAATCCCCTGCTAGTCATTGATTTTCTAACTGTCAACAATTTAATGGAGTTGATCTGATAAATGTCGGATCTTTAAGAGGATAAGCCAACAATAACAACCTATAGTGCTTACAAATAATCTTTTGAATTCATAAGTAATGTATTATTTTTTAAATATTGAGTTGTGTATTCATTATTTTTTTCTGAGATTCAAATCTGAAAATAGATGCAGAAACTGGCTTTGTTTTTGTATTTAAAAAATTGCATTTAATTAAATCATAAAATTTACATACATACATACAAAATTATTTTACATATGTTATTTCAAATATTTAAGTATTACATTATTAAGCATTTACATGGTATTCATAATTTACTCTAATTAGTTAAAGAGAGTGGTACCAAAATTAAAATAAAACCAACTGGCTGGAAAAATAAGTGATACAAAAAAAAAAAAAAAAAAACATCGACTGGCCGAGATTTCCAAGCCAATCTATTCTGAGAACTTCGGAGGAAACGTGTTCAGTTCAGCGTGAGAGACTTTAATGAACTGGATCCTTGTGTGTTATAGGAGTACACATCGTCTTCTGCAGTCCTATCGGTAGCTCAGAGGATTTGATAGCTTTCACTTTATGATTTTTCAGTCTCTAGGATTTAATAGAACTTCAAACTTGAATAACGAGCAATATTTTTTGAAGCGCAGAATTTAGGCTTTCTCCTCCACGTATTAAACACACCAATGGTACTCTGGAACATCTCCTGGAACTCTTCTAGAAACAAAATGTGACCGAAAATCTCAGATTGCCTTGATAGCTGTATTGCAGTGATAGCTATGTATTGATGTGATAGCTTCCTATAATCTCGCAGCTCTGCATCTCTTGAATTTTGTCCCCCCCTCTCTCTCTCTGGAACTTCTTTCCACATGTCCAGCATAGTGCACTTTGTGGAAAGGAGGAAATGGGGAAATAATACGGGATACAATCTTAAGGGAAAATGAAATATTAGAGGGGACTTCCAACCAGGGAAGAGGGGTAATTTAGTAAGTTTACAAAAATTATCCAGAGAGTGACCTTCACTTTCCATTAGCAAAGCCGCGGTGGCATTGTTGATGGCGTCCTTCTCTTATCGGAAGGTAGTGAGTTCGAATCTTGGCCTAACCGTAGATCCATCATGCTCTCTAAAGGCAGCTAGGCATGGTAGCAGTGTCCTCCAAGTGAAATGATACTTCTAGGGGTGACAGGCCAAGTATTGGGGGTCTTCTGCTTCGTCCCCGCTTCAAAATCATGGAGATTCCACCTCGCTGCTTCTGCCTAACTGGTAGAATCCAACTAGGTACATGCAAGGGCTAGGTACATGCAAGCATGTTGATGCAACAACAACAACAACTTTCTATTACATGGCCACCTTATTCGTCAGATATTATTCCTGCGAGCTCTGATTGCTTCGTTGAGGATAATATCTGTTGTATGAGGTCTACATGTGGGGCAAATCTAATGGACAGCACCAAATTCTGAATATTATTACCGACTAACTTTAATTAAAGAAATATGTTTTGAAATATGAAATCCAGAATCCTTTAAAAAGGGTGATAATTTGGCTATCTCGGTATACATATATTGGCTCTGACAGGTCATCTCAACCAAAAATAATATGGAATTATATTAGCTGACGTTGTATTGAATAATAAATTATTTCACTCACGCTTCAGAATATCTAGACAATATTCGACAGCCTAAATGGCAAATTTTATTTACAAAACTATTCATTTATCGAACACCATACTTAGCGTCTCATTTTCTGTTGGAATTTAATTGAATATTATGTGTAAAGCAAATATATCAATAGTAGGACTATCCATAAGCAGGATAAATATCTATTCTGCAGCATAATTTTGAAATCTAGGGACACATAACTTGCCAATATGTTGTTGCTGTTGCATGTCCCCTTAGGCCAGCAGTGCTAACCAGGTCCATAGCGTTAAATACCCTCAAAAAATCTAGCACCCATAAAAGATTATCGTATAAATCATGCTTGGATGGCCCCAGTCCCGCAAGAATGTGTTCTGACGTAGCTTGTTTAGCGAAACCAGTTGGAACAGGTCTCAAATATTTCGGAGCCTTCAAAAAGTTTTAATGATCTGAATCTCTTCAAAAGTGGGCGGGAGTAGTTAGTCCCTGTTATTTAAAGCCACTAACCAGTGAACTACTTTGACTAGAACACTGAAAACATTGGTGCTCTGGAGCGACAATCCATGTGGTCATAATCCTGTTTTTTACTCTTGAAAAGATTTTCGAAAAGATGAGAGGTGCCAACAGTTCCAAGACCTCACGAGTTCCCGCCTAGGTCAAAAAGTCTGCGCTTCAATTTCCCTCTAGATCATAGGTTCCGAAAGTGGTCCAGGTGGATCCTAGGGGTTCATAGGAGATCACATGGGGGTCCACGTAGATGTGAAAAGAAAATAGGGGTTCACAAGTTGTGAGTGGGGGTCCACGAAAGATTTTCTGGTTTTCATAATAAAGAGCAAATATTTTGGCTTGGATTTACCTATCAACGTAGGCAGGTAGCATCCTTCACTAGATTGGTCCTCAAAAATATTCGAGATTCAATTCAAACACAGAATTGAATAAAACAATAGATAATAGTACAAGTGTACATCACATGTCGAGGCTTGCAAAGTGCCAGCCGTGTGCCGTCTTACTAAAAGTATGACTATCTTTTATTGTTGATTTACATTTCAGAGTTCATTGTTGATTTTTTGTCAATTGTTGATTGTCTGTATTAATAAATGCTTATGATTTTGTATAACCACAAGCATTATTTTAATAAATAGGACACAAGAAAACGTGCTACTTTTTTTTTTCTTCGTAACACCCCTAATTTAGGGTGATATTTTTTAGGAATACTGTAGAAATGCAGCAGCAGGGGTTCTACCGAAGATAGTAAAACTTTGAAAGTGGTCCACGAGAAAAAAAATGTTTGGGAACCAATGCTGTAGATCGACATGGAAATGTAGATGAATTGCCAATATAAGAAAGATTAAAAATGGATCAACGATCAGATCCAAGCATGTGTCACCAACGGCCGTCATTATTTAATCCTAGAATGAAGTGAATGTACACAAATATATTATTAATGCAGCGAATCAGAATTGTTATCATAGATAGTGTACCCGAAAGCTCTGCCCATTTTTGTTAGAATAATTAATTTTCATCAAGTATATATGCTATTTATATTTAGCGCACATTCGGCTTCTTTTAATTTTTTTTAACTCTGAATGTATAATACTAACCTAGCAAATGAAGATGATTGATAATAGTTTTAATCTCGAAACGATCGCTTATTCATTACTAATTAAAAAGTCCATTTACGCCACTGTGTTTCGTATGAATTCCAATAAATAAGGAATCTAACTAAAATTTATTGAAAAAGGTTTCTGAGAGAGGTGATTTGAAAGATTTCAAAAAGTGATTTTGGTCTCCATAATAATTCGCAACCTGCGCTGCCATTTTAAGAGATATCTTCAAAGTCATGTTACTGCAAAATTCTTATTTAACAACACTGTAGAAAGACATGGTTCACTTCAACCAACCATTTCGGTGTACTTCTGAAAGCTACGGTTGAAAGGGAAAATATTTGAAACGACTACCGCATGAGTTATATAATTTTAATAATGGAAACATATGCTTATTTTTGCTATCACAGTACGAAATCGAACTTTCTCGAATTAGTTTATTACTGAAAATGAAAAGTGGATTACCTATGAAAATATGATAAGAAAAGGCATTTTGTGTGAACTCGGAAAACCTGTTCTTCACATTCTAAGCCGAATCGGATGAAAGAATGTTAAGCATGTGGTTAAGCGTTTGAGGACAAAAAAATTTCGTGTTGTTGAAAACAAACAACTTTAAATTAAATTCGAAGTTGCATTGTCAGCAATCGACTAGTGCGAAAAAAGAACCCGAAAACATGAGGCTGGAGTGTTCAATATGGAGAAATACATATAATTTGTTTTTATCCTTACAATTTCTTATTATCATTTATTTTTGTAGGCAAATTTAAGAAAGTATCAGACTAGTATTCAAGATGTTGTGTTTAAAGGGATTTCCTTAAAAATGGGATGTACCAATTGGGAAGTAGTTATGAATAATAAAGGCGATTATAGCATTCGATAAAGTTTATTAAATATAAGAAAAATTTGTTGTTTTGTTTTGAAAGCAGGCAAAAATAAATTTCCAATAGGCTTACTGAGTTGTGTGTTATTTTCTACATACTTAATAACTTAAACTTATTTTGGAAAAAAATATATAATATAAATTATAACAGAATAAATTAAATCATTCATATATATATAATCTATTTCGTATTTTTATAAAATTATCTATGGTAAAAATGTCTGGATTTATTATTGCGTTTTCCGAAATGATAAGAATTATAATTTAATTTAAAGTTCTGTTGGCACAGCGCTGTGGAGAGCCTAACGATCTTCTGGGATGACTTGTCAAAAGCACACGTCGTACATGCAGAAGTGGAATATCCAGTTGCTTAACAATGGGTGGGATCTTTTGCTGTGGAAAACAAAGAGATACAAGGCTCTTTTTTTTAAAAAAATGCATTCTAATTTTCAAAAGAAAACACGGAGAATCTTTCACATCTTATTCCATCGGCAGATCACATGACACATGTGTCAGCCTTCAATAGAGGAAGGCTTAGTTGGAACTAAAAATGTAGGCTTATTTGAAAACTAAAAGTTTATGTCTGATTGAAAATAACATTTAGGCTTAAATTGAGCTAAAATTTATGTCTTTATATTCAAATTCCGTAGTTTCCAAGGGAAAACGTGTATCGAACCTTGGAGAAGAATTTGTGATTTGGAAAAACAAAATATTTATTATATTTTAACAATGCACACTTTTTATTTAATCCTGTTCAAAACGCTGTTTCGCACCACGAAAAATGAAGTTACTCTGTAATTCAGCTAAGTGCAAATCGGGATGAAGTTTCCTTTGGTAACGAAGTCATCAAATATTGAAGCTTGGATTTCTTTCATCAGCGTTCTAAAGCATTTCCAATCAGCTACACCATCGAGAAAAACGAAAATTGATTCGCTGCATAGAGAAAAAATATTTTTTTCATAGATAAAAAAGCAAATTTGTTTTACGTAGAAGAAAGGTGGTAATCGTTTTGATTATAGATTTCTGTGCCCCGAGTGATTGAAACGAGCAGTGTCTGTAGCGTAGTTATATAATTATAACTGGGCTCATGGTAAAGGGAAAGAGTTGCAGTTTCTGCAGCCCGCAGAGACTTGGAGCGCCATGGAAAAGCGAATGGTAGATGTCTGATTTTTCTCCGAAAGACGCTTGTTAGCTTTAGCTGGGGATAATGGAATGGCCTTCAAGGCTTGGGTGATCCTGCCAGGAGCAATACTCCCGCCGTACTTCGCCCATTGTCACCCCTTCACCACGGTGAGGCAGACAACAGGACTGCAGGGAGTAACGGGAATTGTATTTCATGTTTAGCTTGTCTCCTGAGGGGCCTCAAGTATGTAATAGAATTTTGACTTGAAAAATGCTTTTTCAAATCCTCTTATGTTTTTGGATTTCCTGGCTGCTTATGGGCTTGTGGAGTTGGTCTAGTACTGGAATTGAAGCATCTGGAGTTAGTAACAACTACGATTAACTATATCTTGGCATATAAAAACAACTTAACAACGAGTTTGATTAACTAATCTATTACGATTTTAGATGAACTAGGAAGGCTGTCATTATATAATTTTGAATTGAAACAGCTTGCTTCTAGTCAATGGAAAAACAACATTTAGATGTAACTATCTTTCGGTGCAAATGCACAAGAATCTTAATAAGGATTTATTACTGTGAGCATAACATTTCAACTTATTCTCATTTTATTCAAGAAATTTGTCTGATCCATATCAATAATTCCTATGTCTATTTATGACAATATTTGCGGCATTATTTGCATTTTGTTATAACTTACTCACTTTTAATCAATGCACGACACATTGTAACTCACAGTGTTTGTGATTTACAACATAAAGTAAAATATTTATAAAAAATAAATTGTGATATCTCGAGTCTTTATTATGAGTTTATATTCCTTTATTATCTGGGAGGAGAGATTACAGATTTAAAATGCACTCCCTCTTCCAGATGAATAACCATCTGAAGCTCTGATAAAAAAAATATAAAAAACAGTCAGCTGAAAACATCGGGGAGACCTCATCGTCGCCAACAGCTATCGCTATTCATAACTTTATTTTTATTTATTTTCTCGCTGAACTTTGCCAACCAGAGATCGGCCACCTTTGCTCCGTCACGTGGGCTTCATTCATTAATTAGAAGGAGGCAGGTCATAATGCTATGTGAGAAACATTTGACCTCTCCGTGTATTTCTCCTGAATGGTAATAAAGGAGAACTAGGCATTTTCTATACATTTATTAAAATTTATAAAATAAATAAAGTTATTTAAACGTCTATATAAGATTCATTAATACATTCGGTATAATCAAAATTATTTGAATATAAGTTTACATTAAATACGATATTTGTAAAATGCTGCATTTATTACGTTTTTAGTAAGACTCGATCTTATTCCAAATTAGGTTAATTAAATAGGATAATTTTACTTTAAAACAGAATTGTGTGTTTATTCTGATTTTTTATTGAATTAATTTCAATTGGTTTGTTTCTCAACGATCACATTTCTTATGAACTCGAGCTCCAATTGGACTAGCATATGCAGTTTAAAGGAGATTGTGAATTACTTAAAACATCCATGCCCAAGGTGAGATTCGAACGCACGTACTGTTGACGCGAAAGCCCGAGCGCTAAACCTCCCTGTTATAGATTATATTCTAAGAATTCAATACTTGAAGCTACAATTCTAAAGTCAGAGTGTGAATTAAAAAGAGAAAAGTGAATATTGAAATTAAAGTATTCAGGGAAATTATGAAGACAAAACGGGCTAGCCATTCAGCTGCAAATAAAAATGGAGTAATCATTCTATCAACAAGCTATTTTGGAAATGTGGCAGTATTTTATTCAGTCGGATAAAATTTTATTATTACCTTTTTAAGCAAATTGCATTCCGAATCAACTCTCGATTTTGAATATTAATAGCTGCGATATTTTTGAATAATAAGTTTCAAGCATTTTTGGCTCAAGAATATTTTTTACGGTATTAAGATGATTTCAAATGTAATATTAAAATGAGTTGTTCCCTCTACAAAATATAAAAAATTCCATCTGCAATAGGGCTTCACCGTGAAATAAAATCAGAACAACATATTTCAGAGGTTCGATTCCAATGACTATCGAACAATGAGAGATGTGTTTCTGCGTGCACATACGTCGAGGTGAACGATTGAGAGCTTTCCAAGTTTTCTCCTTTGTGGCACTTTGTAAGATAACTTGGCACAGTTATTCAGCATGCTAAATTATGAATTTTTTTGTCGAGGAAGAAATGTTGCAAAGATGACGTATTGTGACAGCTCGTGATGACGTAAATACTAAAGATGACAAAGTAGAATTTTCCACACAATTTTTATAAATCTCCATCTCTATAAAATAATAAAAACCTGGTTGCCAGATAAATAATAAAATCCGCCAAATACATCACCAATATCAGAATTTGGCATGCTGAAATATACGGTAACTGGGTCGAAAATTTACGCTGTAGAGTTTAAAATACCTCCCAACAAACTGAGTCTAATGCACAAGGTCGGAAAAGAAAGCAACATGCATGTTTAAATCAGATATAAGGAAAATTTGGTTAATGGGAGAAAGTAGTCTTTTAAAGAGAAAAAATTAATCACATATATAAAATATATATTTATGAAACGAGTGTAATACTCACAGAAGCAATTAATAAAATACGTATCGTTTTAATAACAGAATTTACTTTATTAGCTTTTTCTCACGAAATAATGTATGAATTGATCTTTAATTTACTTTTGTACCAAAACATATTTCGAGATTTTTTTTTTCGGAAACTGATAACAGTAAAAAATGTTTTCAAAAGTCAGTTGTACTTGAAACGCATATTCAGTGCAAAAATGATGTGCATTTTCCGAAACCTCGAGTTGTAAAGAATCTTATCGGTTTATTTTGCCCTTGAGCCGAAAAGTGGAAAACAAATTACTGCTAACATCACAATGCAAAATAAACAAATAGAAAAAAAAAAAGGACAACACAACTTCTCGATAAATAGCAAGCAGAGTTTCGGTGGGTTTTGTATACGTTATTCCGCAATAAAATGATAGTGAACTGGGAAGAATTGATGCAAGCAATTGACAACGATTACGTAAACAGCTGAGAAAAATTACCGATCAATAAAGTGTTTCAGGGTTGTCAACATGAGCATAAAATATTTTAACGTATTCAATTTAATCAGCGTCGCTTGTGCAACTTTATTATAATTGGCTCTATTTTCTTAAAAGGCATCGTTACAAAAAGGAGAAGGTAACATTTTGACAACAAATAATTAAATGCAATAATAAGATAGAGTTAATACTTAAAATACTTTTTCATAGTACGCAGATAATACTCTGTCGACAAGAAAAATTGGCGCAAATTTCGCCAAATTGACATTAAATTATTTCCTATTGCTCTCCGATGCCTATTTAATAGGAATAAAAGCAAAAACTAATTTAAAAAAATGTTGAAACTAATGTTTTAAAACAAACAATTAAGAAATTTGTCTGGTATATATATATATATATATATATATATATATATATATATATATATATATATATATATATATATATATATATATATATATATATATATATATATATATATATATTTTATTTCCAAAAATAACTAAACATAAAAGTACATTAAACTCATTATTTAAAAATAATAATAAAAAAGCTATTTATTGAAAATAATAATAATAATAATTAAAAAAAAATTGGCTGTAAAAACTCGTGTGTTCAGCATCGATTAAGTAAGTATTCTCCTTTAAGAAAAGTAATACATTTTTTTGTTGCTTAAATGAATAACTGCTGGAAACGAACTCATATTTAATGGAATTCAAATGCCTCATCAAAGAAACAGTCACACATTTGGCAATCTATACAGTCATACATTCTTGGCTAAATATCTTGTTCCCTGGTGTAATATTTTCTTGCTCTCCGGATTTCACACTTGCACTTTTTTCAGATATAAATCGTGATCTAAGTATTTGATGATGAAAGGATCATCTTTATTACTATCTGTTGCCTCATCGAGTTGTATTGAAAACAATTCGTCACGCAGCTTCGACAAAAGCTGACACTCTACATCTTCAGCTATATCAGCAATTCAATGGGCAACAGTATCATTTGAAAGAGGTATAGACTGCAAATGTTTTGCAAAATTATCTCCAAGCATAATTTCTACAATCTAAATTGCGGCTGGCAAAATAAGCTCTTCACCATTGGTGTAAGGCTTTTTACATCTGACTATTTTATATGAAACCTTGTAAGAGGCAATTAAAGCTTGTTCATTCACAGACAAAATTTTTTTAAACAATGATGTTTGCTTTTCATATGATTTTAATTCGAAGAATTATCTGGGTTTGTTAACGTACTCACTATGGAGCGTTTCCAAACATCGTTTAAGTTTATTAGGTTTCATGCTGTCTGCCGCCAACATTTTTGAGCAAATGATACACAGGGTCCTTTCTTCTTCATTTCCTGGTGAACCCAAAATTTAAGTATTCTTGAGAATATTTTTTTGATTTTATTTTCAGAATCATTCTCGTCTGTGTACTTGTTGATGCTTGTTTATCGTCGAATGCTCGCTTACACCCACTTAAAAATTTATCCATGATTCTGCCTAAGTCTGCTTCCGTGAATATTTAACACAGTGAATTGCAATTACACGAAAATATATATAACATACACATTCAGAATAGATTCAATAGCGATAGAAGGATCAACTCCAATGAGATTGTCTGGAATTGAAATTGGAGTCATAGAACTTTCTCCTTCTCCCTATAAGAAAACATTTGTTCACATCTGCGCACGCTCTCCTAACTTAACTTTTAAACTGACCAGATAAATTCCAGAAAAATCGAAACTTCTAGCGAATCGTGAGAATGGCGGGATGCAAGAGCAATAAAAAGGCATAGGATTCTTGTTTTTTTCAATGCTGAGGATCGGTGTTGCAAAATGTCAATAAATTTCCGTTTTCTTGGTAATTTGAAAAGTTTAAAATTAAGGTTGTAATGTATGTTTTTGCATCAATATACTCAAAATGCATTATTATTGTATACATTTTATTGTATGCGGTGGGGATGGGGAGGGGGCGCGATGAAAATTATAATTAAAATTTGGGCCGTGAATACTAAAAGATTGAGAAATTCTGCATCATAACTTTATTCTTCAAAAATGTGTATAAAAATGTACCAGTAAATACGGTTGATTCATGCTATATAAATAAAATATGTAAGGACCAATTAGAAAAATAAGTCTGTTTTTTAAAAAAAAACTAGTAAAAAAGGGTTTTTTATTCACTTAAAATGTAATAGATCTTTGAAAAAAAAAAGCCACCTTATAATGCATTATATAGTTAAGCTTTTTAATTTATATTTTAAAGATACTTATGGTTAATTCATTTTCATTAATGATTTGGCTAAAAAATTGTATAATAGGCTTACATCGCATTGTAAGCTTTTACATGAAAATTTTATACACTCTAATATATTGTAAATATCATAAATATCAGTAGTTATATTTTTAAAAGAATCATACACTGCTGGACAATTGCTAAGGACGGATAACACTATCATCCATAGCAACCACAAAATGAAAGGAAGCAGCTCAGCAGGTTGCAAATCAGTTTCTTGCTGCCTCAGGAAAGCAGATCTCCCGAAAAACTGTTGTCAGACGTTTGAGGGGAGGAGGACTATACGCCCGCAGACATGTTGTGTATGTCCCATTGATTAGACAGCACCGTACTGCCCCCCCCTTTGCAATGGTGTCATGAGCATCGCAATTGGACTGAATAGGACTGGGCATGCTTATTATTCTCAAATGAGAGTAGGTTCAGTCAGTCATCGGATTGTAGACGTCAACTGATCTGGCGCGAGAATGGTACTGCTTATCGTCCAGAAAATATCCAGGAAAGGAACTGATATCCGACATGCATTGTCATGGTGTAGGCTGGCATCATGATCAATGGCCGCACAACCCTACATGTGGTTTCGAATGGGACTATGACGGGCCAACGTAACATTAATGAAGTTCTACTTCCTCATGTTCGTCTTTTCCGTGGTGCTGTCGGTGATAAATTTTTTGTATGAACGACAACGAAACATGTCATGGAACACTCCCTGTTCAGGATTGTCTCGACATCGAGGGTATTCATCGCCTCGTATGGCTATCACGTTCTCCAGATCTAAACCCCATTGAAAATGCGTGGGATACTTTGGGGAGGCCACTTGTTGGTCGAAAATATCCTTTGACAAACAAGAACGCCCTTATCCGTGCACTCACAGAGGAATGGGATAAATTGCTTCAACATCTGCTGGATAATGTTGTGCAAACTATGATACGACGTGTGGACTGTTGCATTACACTCCACGGTGGACATATCCCGTACTGATACCTTTCTTCAAGGTGCCTGCTGACTTTTAGATGCATTGTACCATTTTTCCGTATGCAGCATCAAATGAACTTTTTTTTTTCTTTCAAATGTTTCACTGCTTTTGTACTTTTCAGAACAATAATATTCTTTATTCTAATGTCTGAACAGTGTGGCAACTATATTTTATCCTACTAGGCCTCATGTCTCGATTAATGCTATGCTGCATTGCAATTTGTGATCCGTCCTTAGCAATTTTCCAGCAGTGCATTACATAATGTTGTTTTGTAAAACTTACAGCTTTTAAGGAAATTTCTTTTCTATATCTGATTTAGAATGATCTTGACTTATAATTAAAAAAATTTCTGTATTTGTACAAAAAGATGCCTGTTGTATTTCATGAAAGAATTATAAATTTCATCTAATTTAAAGTCAACATTTTCTATGCCATGGAGGATCGATCATGCTTCTAAATGAAAAAGAAAATTGTGAAATAATTTTTAATTAAAATCACCGTATTAAATTTGCCATCAATAGTCTCGCATCATTATAGATAGAAAACCCAATTCCAGCTGTGGTAACAAAATATTTAAATTACTTTTCTGCGTTTTTAATTTAATAATTCCAAAAATAATTTTCTTACTAAATTCTAAGTCATTTAGTACAGTTAAGCGATTGCAAAATGTATCGGAAATAAAATTCTCTAATGTGTGTGATATGGAATTAAATCACAATTATTGAAATCCAGGGGATATGAATAAATGGAGACAACGATTAGTTCCTACAGAATTGAAACTGCACCCTTCCCGGAAACGTGGACTCGCACAATGAGTCATTCAAGCATCACTCATCATTTTGATGTGTCGAGCTCTAATGTCCACGCTTTTCGATCTGATATATCGCAACATCGATCCAATCCGCCCGAGAATCCGTCACGCAATGCGGTTGGGCTTCCTCACCGAACACTCCCTGGGACTTGAGAGTTGTCCACGGGCATCTGCAACAAGAAGGTAATTCAACACTTTTGCCCAATGTGGGACATTTTTTTTTGTAAGCTCAACACTTTGATTGCAACTTTTTCAGAAGTTATTCCTTTTTGTATGGAACGACGTTGGGGGTCAACCGGAAATTGATAACACTCTCTGCTATCGTTGAGATGGAACAAAAAAAAAAGAGGAAAAGAGTCAATTATTGTTGTACTTCGCTCTCGACAGCCAGATACTTTTATCTGAAGCATTCCCGAGTTCCTACATAAACTGATAAGAGGTGATAAGGCCGCCCTTCTGACCAGAGAAGTTGATCTTTGAGCGCGGCGTCACGATGTTGATCACTGAATGGAAATGGTCTGCGGTTATCGGACACTTGAAGCGCACGGGATTCCGTCTTTTCACTTTCCTCACTCCCGATGCAATGGACTGTTTACTCCCTCGGCCAGCTGCACCGATAGTGAAAGTTAAGTATTTCTTTACTTTTCTCCATTCACAACTACTCTTCACGAAAAGAGCTTTCAAATGCTTCCACTCAAGCAGCCATTTTGCTTCTTTCTATTAAAATGTCATTATTTCTTCAACAATAAGTAACGTGGTAGGAAGAAAATATTCTAGTTTATTGTATCTGATTGCAATTTATTTTTGCAGATTTTTTTTAAAAATAATGTGTTAAAAAGTGGATGTTTTGTATAAATCTTTAATCTTCCGGAGCAAATTATTCAACGCTCATAACCTTGGCAGTAGTCTTGAAAAACAGTCTAGCTTTTGGTCAAACTGGTAAAGATATGCAGTTTATATTCTCTAAGTACGTAAAAGTTTTTAAATATGTTTTGCTAAGAGCGATATACTTGACATCACATAATAGAGAAGCAGCTTTGGTGTGGATGGATAGGGCGTTGTTCTCATTATTGGAAGATAACGAGTTCAAATCCCGACTCAACCAAAGATCCACCATGTTCACTAAAAGTGACTGGGGCACGTCGTGGTCACAAAGTCCTCCAAGTGAAATACTTTCTCTGGGGAAGGGCAGGTCAAGTGTTAGAGGACTCCCGCTCTCTGCATTTAAATGACGAAGGCGCCCACCCGGTGGCTTCCACCTAACTGGTTGAGCCCAACTTAGTCCAAAGACAGTCGAGTGTTTCCTTCACTTCCATCGCGCATAAGGAATAATTGAACGTCTTAAAACAGCGGTTATATATTTCTCCCTCATATTCTGTGTATAGAGTGGCCGGTACTTGTGTGGCGCGAAGAGGAAAAATCTGGAACTCTCCCGAGCACCTACCCCGACAGATGTGCAAGAACTTTTTACTCCAAAGAGCACAATCTTAGCCAAAGTGTGCTTTCTTTTTGCTATATAAATTGAATCCTTAAATTAATTGAGTACATGTGTAAAATTTCGTCCATCAAAAAAGTTGGCGCTGATTCCGCCAAATATTAAATTTGTGTTTCGTCAGTTAATTATTCCGTAAATTCATATGGTTCCTCAGTGCAAAGTTAATAAGATAAATAATTTTTAAAAAAAATCTGGAATTATTGTTTTGAAGCATATGATTACAAATTTGTGACGCAGTTTATTTTCAAAAATGAATAAACGAATTTAAATTCTTTTTACTTTAACATATAATTTAAATATAAAACCGAAATTTTTTGTGGTATTATTTGTACTATAAAGCAAAAATATAATTATATTAGGTTACTCTCTTATATAAAGAAATATCATGTTTCATCAAAGCAACATTTATTATACTGTCCTCTATCGTTGGCGAAGAATCTTACCATTTGTTTTGCGTCATTTTCTCTGTTTGACGGTATTTCAAACAGAGTGTAGAAGGACATGAAAGTAATGACATTATTAAATGAAAATTTATGAATTTCTTTTGCTGGATTTTTTTAACTTTTTATACATTTTTAAAAAAGAAACAAGATAAATAACTATTTTGCTTTTAATCGAAGCAAAATAAGAGTTTCTTTTTTTAGTCCAATACTTCAGACTTAATTAAGTCTAATAATTAAAACTTAATGGTTGATTGTCCCCACTGTGCAAGTTGCCATCACCTTCACCCCTTGTACAAAACACAGAGGGGAGAGAACAAACACAGAGGGAAGAGAGAATACATCAATATTTCTTGCCGAATTCAATAAGAGCAATTTATTATGTGATCGAGAGAAATTCTTTCCTAATTAAATTTAAGCTTATGATATTGGCAAACAGTTTGCAAAATTGTTTCGAAAGAAAAAATAAATGTTGTTGAAATTCGATAATTATCTTTCTAGTAATATTGAAGTTAAAAAATTGTGATTCCAAATTAACAAAATATACAGATTTATAAATATTAAAAATATCCATTTTAACATATTTATAAGAAATATTCTCTAAACTTTTTATTAATTACAAAAGATCTTAAATCTCACCCTTATAGGCTTTTCACCTTTTTATTTATTTTGACCTTTTCTTCTATAAATTGAAGCTATATTCTAACCCTTTTTTTTACTATAATATTCGATATTTTTTTTTTTTTTGCTACATTAGAAAAGTTATATTAATAAATAAATTAAGAGACATGAATATTTACAGCAAACGAGACTAAACCCGAGTAATGAGTTACACTGACAATGCTGCAACACTTGGATATTTATATCGTTCAGCAATTGGGATAGCGAATCCATATAAAAAATGTCCATGTAAAAAAAGTTAAATGCATGTTTTCCAAAGGTATTGAAAATTTTTATTTTTTAGTTCATTACAGCCTTGTGGCGTATAAGTTTTCTTCATCCTCTCCTGTCCAGAATTGTTTCTTTGGCCTATCCCCTACTGGAGCATGCAGAATTGTTTCCTTCATTTAGAATCTGCATAGGTTGGCCTCTCCTCCATTAACCATCAGGTACTCAAGTAAGCTATACTCGTGTGGAATCCGTTGGTCTAAAGATGGGGCTGAGTCACCGCCAACGTCTCTTTTTAAAGGTCATTTTTAATTTCTATTAGCTTAGGACAGCGTTTTAGTTTTTAATAAATAAACAGTTGCTGGTAATTTTTTGCGGCCAGTAAATTTCCAGAATTTTTCTGAAACATTTTTCTTGCAAAGCATCAATTTTGTTTCCCTGTAATTTGCTTAATTTCCAACATTCAGTGCAGATTTTTCTGTTTCATTACAAATTTCCATTTTTAACTTGTTTTTAATATTTTTTTTTATTCTTTGAGTTTTATATCGAGATCTAAAAGCATGATGTGCTTTATTTATTTTTGATATAGCGTCATAGTCTGTGTCGCTTTCAGTAGAGACGATTCAACCCATGTAATTAAAAGAGTTTGACAACTCCCCCCCTCTTTGTCCTTTGTATAAATTGGGGATTTGGAATATTTTTTGTACTTTATTTCTTTATTAAGCAATTTGAATTGATTTTATTAAATCTAAAAGTTATTTTCAGTATTTAATTTAATTACATCTATTGTTTTTGCAAATTAATATTGCTTGCATTATTTGTTACTCAAGACAATTCATTTCTAAAATCCCGTTGACCAAAGAAACAAATGGTGCCTAAGTCGCCCTATTTTTCTCGCCATAGGTAAAAAAACTATATACCAAATATATAATTGTTACTTTGATTAACCATTTAAATTTTTTTTAAAAAGTATTTCATTTCTAACAGCTATTTCTATATTTTTGAAACCACAAAGTGGAAAAAATTTCATAAAGACTTTGTGGTTCCATTTTTATAAAGACTATTTAAATATTTTTTTTAAATGGCTTTTTATTTTAATTTTCCTTAACACTCACCCCTTAGCAATAGGAAAAGTTCTGATATCAGTTTCGGAGGATTTGTGCACAAACTTTTCTGGTCGACAGAAATTTACACACGCATTGATAAAATAGATATATTGGAAAAGCGTGATTTTTGTTAATCTCATTCATACTTTGATTTAATTAATTAATTTTCGCGTTTTTCTTAGATAAAAATTTCACATATTACACTCGTATGTTTTTTTTTTTTTTTTTTTTTTTTTTTTTTAAATTTGCCGTAAAATAAGTAAAGAGAATTAAAATTTCTTTAAAGTAGTTTTAATGCGTTTTTTTAACCATATAGTGGTTGTCTCTTTTGTTCGAGTTGAAATCATGCCTACATCCCTTTATTACAATTCTCATTGCTTTAAAATATCCAGGACGTCAGATAACATTTAATCTACGTCACACATAATTAATTACGACATCATATTAAGACGGCGTCGTAAATCCGATTTGTCGATGAATTCGTTACTTGGTTTTCAATCGCATTCTTCGAACGGCAGTAAACAAGGCGAAATTCACCATCGAATGTCTGAGAATATTGTCAAAATTCATTTTGTTAATAAAACGATTTCCTATATAAAGACCAAAGCATCGGTTTGAGAAGCCGTTTTTACATTGATTCAAGCCATTAACATGTTGACGATTGAATAGAAAATATAAGGAAAATGGAATGGATAAGACAAAATATCCACTTTCTGGTTAGTTTAAATCAGCAAAAACGATTTAAAGTTTTTAAAATTTGATAAATTAATAAAATTTTAAACTAATTGCAATATTTTAAAACAATCTCTTTTAAATCTTAAGACTAATGTCTTGCTTATTACTACATTAAATATTTTAGTCTTATTTCTATTTTTACGTTTAATTTCATATTCGGTGATGTTAATTATTTCTGATATGTTTTTCAAAATAATTTCAACAAGAATATTGCAAAATGGCAATAAATTCAAATTTTCTTATTCCCTAATTATTTCTTCTTTATTCTGGTGATATTCCAGATTTAACTTAATAACAATGTTGAAGAAATACTGGAAGTGAATAAACTAAGGGATGTAATCTGGGTAAAATTTATAACTGTACAATAGTATTACAAAAGTATTTCTATATGTAACATTAAAAAATTATTAAATGTGTTTGATTTTCACTTGCATTATCTCAATAAGGATTATTTTAAAATGTTCAAACAATAAGAAGTTTTAATTTTAATTTTTGTATTTCACCGTGCTCTTATTCCATAAAGAACATGTAAAGAATTCTGTCGGTCCAACATCAGAACTCTCGTCAATTTCTGTGTGCCTGTCTGTTGCCGGGGCAACAAGATTTCTTCCATTTTTCTATAAGTGAAGCCAGAAGGAAAGTGCCTATTTTGGCATACTGAATGCCTGACTGTTAGTTTTGGTGATTTTTTAAGACATTATTATTTTTTTTTTTAAAAAAGCTTCATACATTAAATATACATTTTTAAAATTTTACAAATTTAATCAAAATTGAAAATTGATTTATTGTAAAAAATTAATGAATAAATAAAATAAATATTGCTTTATACCATTTTTTTTGAAGTCAAACATTTTTCCATCTTTCAGGATTAACTAAATTATTATCATTATTATTATGGCCAAATTTCACTGATTATTATTATATTCAATATGAATTTTCAATTAATTTGTAAGAGTGAAATGAAAAAGTTGTTTTATAACTGATATATATATATATATATATATATATATATATATATATATATATATATATATATATATATATATATATATATATATGTATGTATGTATGTATATTAAAAAATAAAACAAAATTAAATTGATAACAAAAAATACTTAAGACTACTAACAATGAAAATATACGAACAACGTTTTGTATTTCAAACTGGGTAAATTAATTAGAATTGAGAAAAGTTATAACGCGAGTTATTGTTGGTATTTTGGGGATTTTAGAACTAGTTATGATACGAATAAGAAAGAGTTACGAATTAATTTTTCATAGTAAGGATAAGGAGTTAGCACTGCTTATGCAAACAGTTACAAAATTTTTTTGTAATTAGAAGTTTAATTGTGTGTGATATAGTCAGTCTGGTTGGATTTTCAGATACTTTTTAATAATTTTAATAAAAATAATAATAAAAATAAATATTTTTTTATCATAGAAGCATATTAATGTGATTTAATATTCGTCTGATTATATTTATTATTTCTGTACATACAGTAGTTACCTAGATTTTACATCATAAAGTAGAATTAATTTTGTTAGTCACTCTAAGTTCATTCTTTTTTTGTACATTAATGCATCGAATGCATTATAAAAATTAATTCCTATTAAAATTCAATACCTATGAGTATCACAATTGATTAATCAGATACTATATATATACAATTGATTAATCAGACTAATCAGATAACCCAATATTAAAATATTAATTTCAGATAAAAAATAATACGCAAAAAAGCTATCTGCATGTATACACACAAAAGAATTTGACAATAAAAATAATTTTGATAATATTGAATATTGTCTAGAAAAGAATAATTTTTTAATACAGTTATACAGTATATTTAGCGTTGGAAAGAATAATTTTTGGTGTATTATAGCTTTATTTATTTATTTACACCAATTAAGTTGAATTTCCGTCTTCTAAGCAAACAACTTATTTTTATTTGTCAAAATAAATTTTTGTAAAAACAAATTACCTAGACATATAGAAAAAAATTCATGAACTAATAATATAATAATATCAACAAACTAATTAGATACTTGCGTATGACATTACTGGATCTTTGCGGACGAAATTGTCTGCTTACTTATTTTTTAGAGGGAAATTGAAAATAAACATGAGTCACGATTTATTTTGTAAAATGTACACAGTACTCTTTGATGAATTAGCATTAATCATTTACATACTGAAAGGAAGAGAAAAAGAAACTAGAATTGCTCATAAGTATAGACTTATGATAAAAAACACTTTTATATTTAGGTATTAAATTTTTTTGGCTCTCAAAAGCTCTGCTAGAACAAATAGAAAACAAAAACAATAGCAGCCATGTTTTCCATCTGCAGGTGTCTTCTTCTCGACGTGGAAGTATCTAATAATAATAATAATAGAAATTTATTTTACAAGCAGAGCATTAACGAGTTTGAATGTTGACGGAGAAATAAATTTTTTTAATGCTGTGAGATATTTAATGTTAAACAATGATTTTTGATGAATTAATTTATTCGTTTACAGCAATTAAGGTACCCGTACATGTTCGGAGTACTTTTTTTGAAATACACTGCATATATTTATTATAACCATTTTTCTTATTTAGTTTTAGAAAACATTAATATTGAGTTATTAACGTTTGATTTATGCCAATATTATTTTTCAGAATTGTTAAATATGTATACAATTTTAAGCATTTTTTTTGGAAAATTTAAAAAAATGCTACATCAAAAGCTATTAAACATTTGAAAAAAATTAATACCAAATAATCTATATATTACAATCTAGACCATGTACTAAAATTTTAAGATTTTGTTAAAAAATAACAAAATTAGGGCCAGTTGAATATTTATACTGAAATTTTAGCCAAATTTTCTATGCTATTATTTGAATAATAGGCCATAATTTGAAAATTATTTAAGTGATTAACATTATTTTAGTACATTCTCCAGAAAACGGTATATAAATTAAGCTCATCAAATTTCATAGTGAAATTATGAAAATATTTGGAGTTATCATTTTTGACGCATGCAAATTATAGGCAAAACTTGTTCCGAGAAAATCGCATTTAAAGATTTAAGTAGTATGTCTACTCATATTTGCTGATTAATTATTTTTATTTAATTCGCTGATTGATTTTCGGAAAAGTAATTATTTATGTATCTTTTAAAAGCCCACTAAATTTATATTTCAAAATTAAACACTGTTTAAACTAATTTTTAACATCATTCTGGCCCTTTAAACGCCCACTTCCGGTGCTTTAAATGTCTACTTTTGGTTTCCTATCTTTACGAAATCCTTCATATCTCAAATCTAATTAACGTAGAGACAAAAACAAACCTGTTTTGGAAAGTTATTTAAATTCCTTATTTACCTAAAGAATAAAATAAATTTATCAATTTGGATCGAAATTGACGTTTTCAACGAGTACCTTAAATTGAATTTCTGTCTGCTAAGCAAGTTTCTCATTTTCATATGTGAAAATTAACTTTTGTAAACACAAATTAGCTATGTAGATAGAAAAGAAAGCGAAAAATTTATACAAATATTTGTATTTAACATCAATAAATCAATTATAGTTACATAATTTTTATTTGACAAAATGAACATTAAACCAGTTTATAATGGTGAAAAGTTAAATCAATTTTTAAAAATAAATTTAAATTTTTGTTAAAGATACTGAAGCAAAACTGAACTAAGTGATAAAATTTTTCTGACAAATATTACATGAGAATCAAAAATTGACACATTTATTTCAAAGCAATTTTTATCAAACTATTATACATGCGATTTTAAATGATAAAAAATATCAAATTTCTGATTATACATAAAAAATATCTTTCTACTTTCATTAAAATGAAACAAGAAAAATCTCCAGATAGCTTCTATGGGATGAAAAATGCGATTTATTTCTTCGTGCAAAAAAAAATTAAACAATCAATTTGAGCATGAAAATATTGATAGTATTCTATTAACTACAAGACATGGTATTCTTCTTTTCTTTTACCAAAGATTTCCCGTTACACATCAAAAGAGTTTCCATATTTTTGAACTATATAGAAATTTATTTTTAACTTATCCTCTAATATCAAAATATAATAGTTTGTAATCTAAAAATTTCCAGTTTTGAAATTTATAAAGTTTTATCTATTTTTTTTATGAATCTATGTCAAACACCTCCTTCGTTTATATTCTTTTAGATTGTTTACTTATAATAGCCTCTATAGGATTATTGTAGACTTGTTTTCAGTTTTCTGTTGAAATAAATATTCATGTATGGTAATTTAATCAAATTGAGCGCATAGTAAAAAAGATATATCAAATAGAACACTTGCTCCAAATAAAAAGGATTTGAAAGTACATTCAAAGCTGATTTCATGCGGTCATTTTTTTGTACGATATTTTTTGGGATACCTTTTTTGTGTGCGTAATATGAGAATTTCAAACGAATTGGAACATAATTGATGAAATTATCAAAAAAAATAAATGTTTGATCGGCCATTTAGTTTTTTTCCACATATATTACACGCATAAGAATTATCTCTGCCAATCACATTACATAAGAATTATCTCTGCCAATCACATTACATAAGAATTACCTCTGCCAATTACATATGTATTGTTATCTCAGGACAAACTAGATTTCTATGTCCTGTGCTTTCATATTCTTAGTTTAGTACTGTTGAATATAGTTTTCCTTATTACTGTACACTTGAGCTCCGATTATCCAAACTCTTCACAGTCAAATCGCTGATTATCTGAATCACAATCAGAAATTCAGAAAAATAAATTAGATTGAAGAGAAGAAGGAAAATGAGAAAAAAGGGCTAAAAAATAAAAATTCGAGGTAGAAGAAAAAAGAAAATGAGAGAAAAAAAAAAAAAAAAGGCTAAAAAATAAAAATTAGAGGTAGAAGAAGGAGAAAATGAGAATAACATGTCATTTGAGGAATTGAGAAACATTTTTTTAAAAATTCCTGAATGTTCAGAAGTTTGTGCTGGACATATAGGAGAAGGGATTATGAGTCAAACACTAGATTTCAAATTGAAAATGATAGTTAACTTATTGAAAGTGTCGAAGAAGAAGATGACCTTAAGTTGAAGCAGACACGGGACCTCCAGCTAAGGAAGCATTTGCCGGTTTTGAAACTGCTTTTGATGGAGCATCAGCTCGAATGTTTCTACTTGCAAATTCCTTCTGTCAAGGGAAAGTGCGACTTGACCCCATGAAAATTGATAAAATAAGTGAAATAACACGCTTTCCGCTTTACAGCACATATATACTGTATTAATGTACGGCATTTTCTTTTACAGCACATACATACTGTATTAATGTACGGCATTTTCTTTTACAGCACATACATACTGTATTAATGTACGGCAATGCCTTAAAAAATAAAAGCGCTGCTTTTCAATTTAGTTGATTAACAGTTCTTTTTCTTTAAAAATACGTAGTTTTTCCTCTCATTTTTAACATACAATAACTAATTAAAATGGATTTTTCTTAAGAAAACTCTAGTTAACCGAATTTTTGATTATTCGAATGGAGTGCTGTCTCAACTGACTTGGATAAGTGGAGCTATACTTTATACAGAATGCAACAAATTCTCGTCGACAGTACGTGATCTTATGTGACAAAGAAACTGAAAGTCTCCAAACCAACCCGTGAGAATATCGAAAAATATATTTAATGAAATATAGAGTAAAACCAACATGTTGTAATAGAAAATTGAATTTTTTTACTATTATTTGTTAACATTCATATATTAAGTTTTTGTTAACTAAAACCGTGGTCCATATTCCTTGAGACGACAGTGAGTTTGATTTAGAAATCCTAGAGTTTCATTCAAACTTTCCAGAAGAGAAACTTCAATTATGCTACTTTCAGCTGGACAGTTCAGCGTGCCACAGATCAGATCATGATTGTCCCGTGTGCACGAGGTGCCTTGGAAGACGATCAGCAGAGGCTTGTGATTTCCTTGGTCACTTGACCTGTCCATAGGTGACTTTTACTTGGAAGAGCTGCTAAAGCAGAGAGTGTGCGAAACAATTGAAGGACTCTATGTCGGGATCCAGGATTTAATCAATACTATCACAACACTTGAACTGAAAAGAGATACAGTATTTTTTATTAATTCCTTAGTAGGTAAATGCTTTTAAATTTTTGTAGTTCTGTTGTCAGAATTTATTGTTTCCTTTTAAAGCTTAAAATACTTAGAATGTTGTGGCAATAAATCTCCTCAATCTGTTACATATAAAGTGAGGTGAAAGGAGGTCATTTGCAGTCCCTACAGTGAAGGGGAGTCATCATTTTAATAAATTACATTTTAATTTATGCGTTGACTTCAGGGGCCGGTTTTACCTGCCATTTTTAGTACTTAACATTTTTATGAAATCTAAATCAGTTTTAGCCAGCCATTAGATTAGCTCTCAATAGTGCCTAAGATATTAAATCCTCAGAAATTCAGAAACATTTTTTGAAAATATCTAATTATTCAAAAGTCAGTGCTGAAGATATTGGAGAATGGATTATTCGTGAGACCCTAGATTTCAAATTGCAAATGGCGTTGAACATATTGATGGGGTCGAGGAAGAAGATGACCTTAATGTCAGAGTTGGAAGCAGACACCGGAATATCAGCTGCTTTGATCTAATTGAAGCGTCAGCCCACACGTAACCTGCGGATGCACGAGTGACTTTTACTTGGGAGAGTTGCTAAAGCAGAGAATGTGCGAAACAACGGAAGAACCCTATGTCAGGATTTGATCAGTAGCATCACAACACTTGAGCTGAGAGCACTCTCATGTGTCTCCCTCTGTACGAAGAGTCACGAAGGCAGTAAAAACCATTGCTTGCTGAGCATCCTCTCACCCAGAGGGGCGAGCAATGGCCTTCATCTATGGCACTGTATGAACGCACAGCTCTTTTAAGTGTACCTTAATATCTGAAAGGGTTGCTTTTTTCATTTAATTGATTAAAAGTTCCGATTCTTTATAAATAAGTAATTTTCCCCCCACATAGTTTCAACAAACAATAATAAATATAAATGGGTCCCCATTGAAACCAATTAACCTAATAACTAAACATCCAAATATAGAGTCTAGTCCCAATTCATTCGAATAACTGGAATTCTCTCCTGTATTTATCTTGTGTTAAGTTTGTTTTTCTGCTTTGCCTTACTGGGATCTCACCTATACTGAATGCATAACTCTTTGTCTTAATTTTTCATTTAGAATAGCAATTCCTAGTTATTACGTCAGATTTTGAACCACTTTCTACTTTCCAATTTATTATATAATTAAGTTGCGTAAACTATATATATATATATATTGTTCATCTAACTTGAATTCATAATATTTAATTGAAGAATTTAGTTTCAATAATTAAATAGGACAATAATAAAATAGAAAATGAAGCTTTATGTTATGAAACTTCTTATGTACATTTTCAAATATAAATAAATAAATGTTTCATGTTTTAGTGAAGATATATATATATATATATATATATATATATATATATATATATATATATATATATATATATATATATATATATATATATATATATATATATATATATATATATATAATATTGATAATTTAGAGCTCAAAATTGGCCATATTTAGGAAAGTTACTAGTAACATTTTCAACTTTTAGTTACCATAAATACAAGTAAACGTATTTAAACTTTTTTTCTATTTAAAAAAACTTTATTAAAAGTAAAGAAACGAAGAAAATTACATTTATAAACCCGTGATTTAAAAATGGAATTTTTTAATTATTTCAAAACTTTATTCTTTTTGTGGTTCTTTTTATTTGATATATATATCGTCGATGCTACTCTCGAATTTCCTAACATATTTTGTAATTTGATTTTAATGAGACGAAATGTGCGTTGACACACAATATTTCTATAAGCGAATTTATCAAAGTATTATTCTATTGTATGCTTTATTGTACTAGCAGTTTATTTGAAATGAATTGACACATACTTAATACATTATTTATTTTTGAGAATATTTTTAATGTCATTCATTGTGCATAGTTAATAAATAAATATTGAACAAATATTTTAATAATGAAGATAATAGGATTAACATATTGAAAACATTTAATATCCTAATTGAAATTTATTTTAAATTGTACAAATGAAAATTAATTGTAAATATAACAGCTGATGCGTCTGATTCCCACCTCAAGTAGAGATGAGTATATTGATTTGGGATCCTTTTTTAAACTAGTTATCTCAATTATTTTAGTCTCCGTATGCAAAATGTACAGCGACAAACTAATCGAATCAGAAATTACGAAACTAAGATTCACTGTTGGTCTGTTTTTATTCTAAGACGTATGCATACATAGCGGGGTAGGCGAAATCTGGACTGTACCTAAAGATTAACGGGTCTAGATCTCTCGTCCGACACCAATAGCCTATTAATAACTGTATTGACTGAGTAAACTTTTTTCAGTCGGAAACGTGTTGCAAGCAAACAATGAATGTGGTGACGAAATTCGGAAAGAAGTCATTATTTTGAGCACCTACAAATATTATATTGAAAATATATTTTTTACTGCGGAAGCTTTTTCGTTCACGCTCGTATTAATAGCTTTCATTTTTATTTCTATCACGTATTGATGATATTTAATTTCATCAACGTGAAAGAAATTTTGAAGTAAAAATTCCATGTGGAGGATTGATGTTTTTGGAACATTCGTGCCACAAATAACAGGAATTCGATATATCATTGCAGCTGCAACAACAGTGCTTCACTTTGTTAAATAAATAAATGCTTTTCTCACCTGCCGTAGCTTCCACGTGGATCGAGTACGCGGCATGTTTACATCCTCGGGGGAAGAGTGTAAGAGATTGCGTATAACACTTCTTATGTAATATTATTCATCATCAGATTTTGTGATTTAAATATTCCCCTCACAGCTTTAAATTAAAGATCAGAATTTATTTAAATCCAACCAACAGACTGATAAAATTAAAATTTTGATATAAATGTTTTTCTTCACCATCATTTCCAAATAAAATCTTATCGTAATGAACATTATAAATTTTTATTTAGTAAAATTATAGTATATTTAATTTTTACAAAAAGAATAACTAAAAAATGTTAATTAATGTTATATATATATATATATATATATATATATATATATACATAACATTAATTACAGAATAAATAAATATATATATATATATATATATATATATATATATATAAGCTAATAATATTTAGTAAAAATAGATACATTATTTATGCGCGTTTTCAGGAACTGTCAGGGATTAGCAAAACTGTTCTTAAAATTTAAATTAAAAATTTTAAAAATAAGAAAACAGAGTGTAAGATTTTTAAATTTATTTTTAGCATATTACTCTTTTCTGATAAATATAGCACTCTGTGAATAGAAGTCGAAAATTTAGTGAGCACCTCATACGAAATACATACAAAATATGTACTTAAGAACACAATTTTTACTTTCATTTCATCAATGAAAAATCGAGAAACTAATCTCTTCATCTTTTTTGTTTCAAAACTGCCTTTGTACATACTTTTTGATTTTTTTTTTGACCTTAGTGCTATTTTTATCAAAAAATGTTTCTCAGTTATAAACCAATTAGCTAATTGTTTTTCCGTTGACCGTTGACCAATGACTTAAAGTATTTTCTTCTTGTTCGATGTCTAAAAATTCTTTTTCTTCATCATTCATTGTGTGTTATCAATTATTTTATAATTTAACAATTCTGAGAAAATATCATACAACATCACATTCTCAATATTCTGGAAAAAAATTTGTTTCTTTATTAGTAATGGGTCAAAGTTCATATGTAAGAGTTACTAATCTTTACTTCATTCAAGGTTTATTATCATTACTCGTTGCAGTAGTATCTTTGATAAGACTTTTTTAATTCGGAATCAACTAAATACCGTTTCTTAACATATATTAACATATATTCCAAGCATATATTAACAAATGCATTGCAGCTAGACTTCCTAACGTCACGACAACTTTATACTCTTTGTAAAAGTACTCTGCGATATTTCCACGGAAACTGTCGGATTCTCTTCTAGTCAAATAGAAATTAGATATGGCAGACTAATTTCCAAGACAATTGCTTCAAAAAAATTCTAGATCTACAACGTGAATAGTGCAATGATACACAACTAGCTGGAGTACCCTATTTCGCTCAGGAAGTTGATATGTGATTGTGTTGTAATTGGAATAAAAGGATATACTTTAAAATATAAGACGCACAAATTTTTTTTATTCAAAATACATTCTGATTACAATATTTCTATTTACAATTCTTGCTTATGACAACATTTTTCATTTTGTTATCTTGGGTATATATGTGTAAATTTTTCGAATTTCCTACTCGAGAACAAGCTACGTATAGTTAACCGCGAGAAAAGCAAACATTTTTGAATGTTGATACCTCAATATTTCAAAGTTTATCCTTTGTTAAATGTAAAACTACAGGCTAATTTGATTGGAAATTGCAGTCTTTTAAACTGGAATGACAGTTCAGTGATATTCTGGAGATAAATACCGTGTGCTCTTTTTCCTTTCCACACAGTCATAAGTTCGGCTTCGATGATGTAACTCGATAGGTGTTTGACAAGCATCTTTGTTCCCTGACATAGTTTTGGTAAGTATATATTTTTGAATAATATAATTGGAGTTCCAATCTTTAATCAAAGGCAGTGCATATTTCCAAAGAATTTAAAAATTCTATTGGGAGGTATAAGGAATTGAGTATGTTAGTTCAAAATAACACTTGTCCACACTTTTCAAAGGGCAATTTAAAATATTCATTCCTTACATCCATACAAATTTTTTGTTCAGTACTGTGAGGTTTAAAGCAAAATGCAATTGTTTTTTGTGATTGTTAATTTTTTTGTCTATGAAAATAATTAACAAATACCAAAATAATTATTGAAAGCCCGGTGGCTTACTGGCAGTGTTTCACGCTTCCAAGTCATAGGTCCGAATTTCGATCCTCGGGATGGGCAAGGTCGACTCAGCCTTTCATCCCTTCAGTGAGTCGATAAACTGAGTACCAAGCGTGCTTGGGAACTAAACTCTGGGAGTTTCACGTTAGACTGACCACCTAACTGGGACATATGCTTCACACCTAAGGGCTCTTCATCATGGAAACAGTAATAGGCTCTGTAGGCCTTGGCCCACATAGGTTGTCGTGCTACGGAGTTTAATTTAAAATAATTATTATGTGTCAAATATTAAAATCAAGTTCATGAGTTTCACATTATACACAAGTTAACACATCTCTCAATAAATCCCCAGTCTAACATATACATGGCAGTATTGTTAACAGACTCACGTAATTTCTGAGTCATACAAACATTCAAACAATACGCGTCAAAGTTTCATACCATTCTGACATGAAACTTCATAAGTTTAGGGGTTGCAGTCGTTAAAGGGCCCCCACTTTTGTAATTTTCAAGACACTGGATAGAAAGGTAATTCATGTGTTGATTAAACATCGTTTTTTAATTGGAGGAAAATCTGTTGCAGCACAGCAGTGGCTTGTTAATCATTATGGTTGCTCTGTACCATGGAAATCAAGTATTACTGTTTGGTATAGTGAATTTAAAGGTGGTTGTAAGCATCGATGTTGCTGAACATTTTGGACGCTCAAAATCTTTATTTGTTCCGGAAAACAGACTGTGAAATGAAATTATGTGAGTTAGATAATACCTTGAAGATAAAAAAAGATACTGACTTTACAATTTTACATGAAAATTTAGACATATGCCAATTGATTTCAAAGTGGACGCCTCGTTTGCTCACACAACAATGCGTCGACAATTCACAGTGCTCTTTGTAGCTGTTCAAGAAAAATGAAAAGGATTTCTTGCGTTAATATGTGACACTGGACGGCGTATAGTGGTGGATCCAATGAAACATGCATCCACCACTACATTCCCGAATTAAAAAGATCGCCAGTTGAGTGGCAACAACAGGTAAAGATCATCCAAAATGACCAAAAACTTTAAAAAAGTTTCTTGAAAAATTCCCCCCACCCAAAAAAAATTGCTTTTCTTAGTTGGATTTTTCATTGAGTTATGTATTTCATGCATTTGGATAACTTCTAAATATACAAATTTTAGTTATTTTATTTCTGTATTAGCAGTTTGGCTTAAGACTCAGTTTGCAACATAGTTGTGTGTCGGTTGCAATGAATGTGGTAAATTGTTATGGTAACGTGAGTAGGTCTAAGCTTCTAGCTGATCAAACATATTAATATATCCTATTGATATGGATTTATTAATACTCTGTTTGATCAACTAGAATCTCATTGGCAACTACTGACAATATATGGATCGGAAAATGTTTTACTTTTTAATTTGAATTGTAATGACATAAACTTTGAGAATTACTGTTTGAGGAAGTTCTACACAAAATGAAAACGCAAGAACTCATTTACTATCAATATTTAAGACTATGTTTAACTAAATACGCCGATTGTAATTAATGACATTTACATATTTTAGATACGTCATGTATAGATATTTTTCCCTCGGGACAATGGCAAACTCTACCAAGAGAATGCGAGATATCATACAACAGGCAGTATAGGTTCGTGGTTCGAATTTTCCCCTGCCGAGTCGAGAATCTGTGGGATCATCTTGTTCCAGTTGTTCGCGGCATGGACCCACGCAATGTAGCACAGCTGGCCGTGACGCTGAAATCGGAGGACTCAGCATCTAGTGGATATCTTCATAAACCTAAGGGGATTCTCTGCCTCTCGCAGGAGTCGGCTCTGCGAAAGATGGTTATTCTGGCTTTTATTAAGTGGTGACATTAGTGTTACTAGATTGTTTATTTTACAAATAACATTTTATGACATCTATTTTTATGAAAATTATGAATATAATTGCATCAAAATCTCAATTAATTTATCTAACTTGATCAATGTCTAGTTAGACCCTAGTTATCCACTTCATCTATTTAGTTAGAATATTTCTGTTAGAACAAATGATTAGTTTCTATTAGATTATTTTTAAAATATTATAATAATTTTATTTTAAAATATTTTTTCATAAATTATATTCTTTGAGATAAAGTACATTAAGAATTAGCTGACAAAAATGTTCGGATTTAGTTTAAGGTTTCTGAAAAATTAATTTATTTCAATTCCATTTCTTGGTTCATAGCTTAAACAAGAAACATAATCATACGCACTTTTCTTTCCAGTCTCATTTTGTTTTATAATCCATCAACTGTTTTGATACATCGTGGTTTTTTATCAGGCAAATGTAGAGATTTCTATGATGCAACCGGACGAACATTCCATCCGACCGTGCGAGTACCAGGCCGGTGGGATTGTCGTCCGTCTGTGACATAGATTTTAATCTTCTTCCGAAAGCACGTCACAAGCTGAAGGATACCGAAATCGGTAATGTATAAATTTGTTTTAAAATTATTCCCAGAACACTTATGTATCCTTCCTTGTTAGTTTCACACCATCAATCCTCAATACTTATTTATTAATTTTTTATTTTACTCAATAACAACTTATAATCGTATTTGAATATTTATTTTGCTTTAGGAATGTATATTTATAATTGAATATTTGTCAAAGTTATTGATGTTCGAAATTAATATTCTTAAAACTTATTTTTCATTAGACAAAACAATTCTCCCAATGAATTTTTTAAAGTTCTTCTATTCGTTTCTTGGTAAGATGTTACTAAAATAATCGATTTTGCGCAATTATGATTTTCTTCAAAAAATTTATGATTTCCCAGAAAGCACTGTCGGCATTCTGATGGGCCAATATCGGCAGTGTTAGGTATGAGTCGGCATTGACAAGCTGATTTCGTAGTGATAACGGTTCAATATAGACAAATGACCTAAAAACTTTGTATTTTATTTACCTATCAGAAACAAGTATTTGTCCTAATACAGGTAACTGCAGGCCAGTGGTGAATGTCATCTGCCAATATAGGCTTTCCGATTCTGGACCGAATATCATAGCGATATTGGCCCTATTGCGGAATTGTTAAAGTTCATCCAGTCTTCTCTCAATTCAAGACCTCATTGTTACAAATGCAACAATGGCAAAAGAAATTAGAAATTAAAGTTATGAAAATGCTTTGATGTATGAGTGATCTTTGTCTTCATGTTGCATTTAATATTTACACTGATTATTAATAAAATTGTTTTATTTTCACTATTGTGAAATAGTTATTTAATGAAATAATATTTAAATAATATATATATAATTTTTTTCAATAAACAAATATTTTGAATGATAAGGATTTAGTTTAATATAAATAATAAATTTATAATCAATTGAACAATTACATTAAGCAAACTTATTTCTGAAGTATAAAAAATATTTTAGGGTCCTCATCGTTCGGTCTTCTGTCCAGAAGGGTGGGGTTCGATTCCCAATGCCGCCAAAGATCCACATACGATATACGCGCTAGTTAAAGATGTGGAATCGAAAGTCCTTTATTCGGACGCTGAGCAGTTACCATGAGTGTAATGGTCTGGAGAAAATTTCCTCCCTTTTCAGATTATTGTCAAAATTGAGGGAGTGTTTCCTCTGGTGGTGCCATCTACTGTAAGAATTTAGTGCAACGTCAGTGATTCGTGGTACTCTGCTTAAATGAACGACGCACCCTATTGATTAAATTCACATAGCCAACGGCATAGCGAACTTGGCTTGTCCAAGTGTCATGAATAACAGCAAAATCGATAAGAAATATTTAAAATGTACATTTTGGTTCTATTAAAAATAGGTTTTAATCTCGATTAAAATATGGAAATCCAACGGCTTTCTCATATGTATAAACATTTTTGAAGATGTTAAAATTTTGATTTCTGTTAAGTAGGAATATAATCGAACATATTTGAAGTACTTATTTTATAAATATTACAACTAATATTTAATGACCATATTACAAATTTTTTTACCAGGCCTCTCCCGACCGTATTTTGGATTGTTTGGGGCTTTCTCGGGAAGATATGTATCTAAGACCGTCACTTGTTTTAGACTTTTTAAGAATTATTGGTGGCATCATGGATCTGGTATAGCTTTGCTGAGCAATTGGAGGTTTGAAACAACAAATTTTCTGTTTGCAATTGCTAATAATATTAAGACTTTAAGTGTGAAACCTCTGCCTTAATATATCAACTTTGTATTATTATTAATGTTATTCTGCCTTCATATTATTTATCGAAAGTATTTGGAATGATATCAGGAAAATATCGGGCAAGCGTTCACGCAGGCTTTGTCGATATCATTCCAAGATCACGCCATACTTTGGTCCCACATTTTCCCAAGCGGACATGTTTTGACGTGTAGTTGGACTGCTAGCCGGTGTCGCTCCAATATTACTCGTATCGGCTAGCCAATTTAGGCCCTTATTATTGCCGGCATTACTGTATTTTATGGGTTCTTGAGCAATAAGTTCAGAAATGTATTGTTCGTTGTAAAAAAGAATAAATGTAATGGGGTGAGCCTTTAATGTCTGATAGTTTCTGTAACTGCAGTGCCCATGGGAATCATTATACTATGCCTTTTCTTAACACTGATCATGTTAAGGAATTATGTAAATGATAAGGTTACCACTTAAAAATAGAAATGAAAGCATCATTCGGCAATGTTTTTAAGCAGTGATACACAGCGTTAAGTAATATATCCTTTGCCTTTTTAATGGCCGAACAAAGTATTTTAGGTGGTGATCAAGATTGAAAATGGCCAGAATGAGGAATTTTAGGTGATGCTATTTGTGCCATTTAATCCATAGAGAAAAGTTAAATAATAATATACAAGTTAATAAAAATTATTCAAATTTATGTAAAATTTGTGAGTTTATCTGCCATCGGTGAATTGCTATGTTTGACATCATTGTCAATAAAAATATCGATTGTGTGCTCTAAATTTCATTTAAAGAGGATATCAATGCTTGCTTGTAATCTTTCTTAGAATAAAAATAACCTGTTCTGCAATGACTCTATATTTGCAATAACAGAAGAAAAGTTGCACACATGGGCAGCAACTGAAGTCAGCTGGAGATGGTCTGTCGATGGACATTAAATTCTTGATGATAAAATTATGCTTTCCACATGCGTTTCTGCAAATCGAATTAAGAAGAGAAGTCCAACTGATAAAATTAAATTGCGAAAGAGAAAAAAAATTGGATTTAACAATTTTAAGTGAAATTTTATTTGCTTCTATAAATTGAAGGAAATTTACAATTTTTTCTTGTTAATTAATGATTAGATACTTTCACTTCAAGAAGAAGAAGAAGAAGACAACTAAGTACGTAAAACGTGGTCATTGCTTTCTATACATTGCAGCAGACCTTTCGAGACCCATGAAAATTGAATGCATTAATAGAAATGTTTTTTCCGCAAGTCGAAAGTGTGCTCAAGTGTGCAATTCTAATTTCTTTTTCTCTACCTGCAAATGACCAATACTAATTCATCAAAGAGTACTGTGTACATTTCACAAGATCAATCGTAACTCATGTTTATTTTCAATTTCACTCTAAAAAATAAGTAGACAATTTCGTCAGCGAGGAACCAATAATCTCAAATTCAAGTATCTAATTGCTACTTTGTATCAAGATTTTAATATAACTTATTTACATCCTTCTCTGTCAAACTTAAAAGACTATATTATGTAATTGTTTTGGTTAGGTATCTGTAAAAAAAAATATTTGAACGGACAGAGGCTTCGTGATTTAATGAAAAAACTATTAAGTGTAAAAATGCTGTGATTTGAATAAAGTTAGAAGAAAATATTTATTCGATTCATAGTTTTGAATTGAAATTTTGGGAAATATCAGAAAATTTGCAATAATATAGTCCCCCGAAGATATTTTATAAAAATCATAGAGAATTCGTAATTTAAAGAATGAAGTTAAAGAATGTAATCACCGCTTATATTTGTTATTATAAAAAGAAATTCATCATTTCGACATATATTTATTACAATTGCTTAATGGCCTTAAAAAGAGACGTGGCTCGATTGGACACACGCTCAGAATGAAATCAATCCCACATGAAAATGCACTTATGTTGTGCAGAAAGAAAGATCTCTTAGGCTAAAAGAAAGAAACAATTTTAGATGAATAAAGAAGAGAAACAGTCCTGGGAAAGGAATAATTATTTACTATTTATAGATGTATCACTTCAGTTATATTATCCCTAACGAGTAAAATTAGTTAAAAAATTACTATAACATAGCGAAGAAAACGGGCCATTACAGCTAACCGGTGAAAACTACCAATTAAATTGGCAATTCTGCTATTTCACTGCGAGGGACCAAAGAGGAAATAATCACGTGATGGCCTTGCCTATGTATAAGAATCAAAGTAAGGACGCACGTGGTATTATTTCAAATTAAATAGTGGTAGTTTGTTTTTATTTTGTGATGCGTTATTTTAATGATTTATTTGATTTTAGTGATTGTGATGTTTTTATGGCACAGATGCCGTATAGTCCAGGATTCCAAATTCTGAAATTTTTTGGCGATGAAGAAATGTTGCCAAGATGACATGTTGTGACATGCTCGATGACGTAAATACTAGGGTTGCCAAAATAGAATTTTCTGCATAAATTTTATAGGTTTCCATATCTATGAAGTAATAAAAAACATATTGCCACATACATAAGAAAATCAGCCAAAAAAGCCACCAATCTCAGAATTTGGCATCCTGGATTATACGGCATCTGTGCCAAGAAATCTAAAAATAACTAGCTTTAAATGAGAAAAACCAAGGTGCTATCTTACTGGTTGGTGCCCAGACTTTCCAAATAATTCATCTGGATACAATTCTCACCTAGGGTATGGATATTTTCCATAGGTTTGAACTCACTTTAAACTGTTTGCCCATCTTGAATTAGGTCTCCTGTGCTACTATTTGAATTATATTATCAACTAATTATTCTTATGTATGTATATATATATATATATATATATATATATATATATATATATATATATATATATATATATATATATATATATATATATATATATATATATTATATAGTGTTTACTTGTCTTAAAATTTGCATTCTTTTTTTTTGTGTGACTGATATTAATAAAAAAGTTATAAATGAATATTATTGTTATTAATTATTAAAAAGTATATTATTATTAATATTCATTTCACATTTGTGATATGAATTTTGTTTAAATTGCATACATATTCAAAATGATCATATCTTAATATTATTAAGTTATGACTTAAGGAAGTGCTGGTACTATTTCATTTCTAAATCTGAAAAAAAAGTGCTTAAATATTATTGCCATTAGTGAAGCTCACTTAATTATGGTAAACCTAATACAAATCTGGATCTTCATATTCACTCAAGATGACTTTGTCTACCAAATGTCATCACAAACGGAAAATCTTTCTTAGTACTTCGATTTTTTTATTGCAAAATAATGTATTTACAGTATACCTAGGAATAAAAAAATTAAAAGTTTTGTAGAACGTAAAAAAAAAAAAAAAAAATTCATATATGAAATTTATTTTCAGACGGTTGCGCTTATCTATTAAATTTTCCCCTCTCCTTAACTTACTTAAGCGATGACGGAAGCAAAGTTGTTCGAAAAAGAATCTAATGCATGTGGTACGGGATCAAACAAAACGGCTTTATTGAATTCATGTATCGCTGCACGTGACTGCCTCTCCTAAAAGAAAATCCAGCAGGTTTACAGTGGGATATTCCCCCCTTACTGCAAGAGTTGCTTCGCAATCTCTCTATACTTAGCGCAACATTGTCCAACAGTTCTTCAAGTTAGAGTGCCCCTTTCTCAATAAACACCTGTTTCTATTGTTGGGTGTTCGTCGTTAGACGTAATGCCAAAGCATCCCGCGCATGCTCAGCGGGGCGCAATTCAATCAAGTGGCCGGGGAGTATGCTGACCAATGCGCTCAGGTGATATCTTTCTTTTCAGAGTGGCTGTTAAGCAACTGGCCATGTGTTGTCATCCATAAAAACATGGTGTTGCAACAGAACTTCAGAACACAAGCTCATGACTCACGTTTACGTTCCCTCGGGAGGTGCCACGAAAGTGTCTTTTATAAGAACTTCTAATTATGACTGCGTGACTGTCACATAGAGCAAAATAATCTCAAGTACATCTGAAAATAAACAATGATGCTATATTCTTTTTAAAATATAGTCGCTTTTAGTACCCATTATTGTATCATAATTACTACTTTCAAAACAAGTTGCATTCTTCTGCTGTTTATAATTATATAGCGCAAGTATTAATTTCAAACAATGATTTTTTTTATAAATCACATTTAAAATTACTGCAATCTAATGAGTTTATCTACAAATTTTATATTGAATTAAAAATTAAAAACAAAAACATATCCAAATAAAGGAAACATGAAATATACAAATGTGCTAGTCCACAATTATAAAGAGGCACGCAAGTAAACATCTAAATTTTAAAATGTCCTGTCAAAAATAATTAATAATCTGTCATAAAACATGTTCAAGTGATTCTTAACCATTTTTTTTGTCGTCACACATTTTTAATAATTTTAAAATTTAGTGGTACATAAAGAAAAAGAAAAGTATAAAAGTTGCTTCAAGACACTGTGTAAAATAGTGTATGATAACAATTTTAAACATAAATTACAATAACATATGTACTATAAAAACAAAGATACGTTTATTACTTTATTCGTAATAAAAAAAGCATAATAGTTTTTGAAATATACATTTCTAAAATTTGGTGGTACACAAAATTGCCGAGGTACAGTGGTTAAGAATCATAATTGTATGCACTGTGTCAACTTGTTTTTCAAAATCTTTCACTAGGTTTTCTAGTAATTTACATGTAATTCATTTCGTGCATCATAAAGAAATAACAAGAGCTTATGAAGTTGAATATTGCCTCCCATTTTCATAAATGTTTCTTCCGAATGCACTTTCATAGGCAGTTTTATTATGATGATTTAGCGAGCTAATTCAAAATATTATACTGTTCAGTTCACATTTTCAAAAAGTTAGATGTGTGAGCTAAGACACCGTTTCCTGAAAAAGGCTATAAAATAACGGCATGTGCTGACAGAATTACTGCTTTACTATTTTTTATATGCATTTTTAAATTTATGTATTTTGCAATCAGTTCTTCAAAGAAATTCCACCCTTAAAAATAAGTTTCCTTTGAAATGGCACCTCAACAAATATATATTTCACACTAGAAATCATACCAGTATAATAGCTGAAATAATTAAATTTGATTTATTTTGAGAATTTTTCATCAGAAAATATGTTTTTCTAACTATTATTCTTCTACATTCATTTAAGAAAGATTCTTTGCTTAAGCGCTTAAGAAAATTCTTTAAATGTGGTTTTTCTGTGATTTTTATAAATTTTATGAAATCACATAGTCTCATCATAGTTAAGAAATTTTTTTTAAAGCAGTTAGTTTAGAAATATTTTAATGGTACTCATTTTCAATTAGTAAGAGAGCATTTTTTTCGGGAAAGCTAGAAGAATTAACGTTCTTTTTATATACTTAGATTTGACGGTCTGCTTAAGATATTTTTCACTAAGCTCCAAACTCAAAGAGTTCTATCGGTAATGGTATCCTACTTTGTTTATGAAGTCAGAAAGGCCTTTTATGGAGCTGCGATGTAGTTTTTATTAATTTCAAGAGTATCTAAATTAGACAATCGAATAAATCACCTTTACACACCTATCACCTGGAAGTAGCATTGTGTGTAAACACAGTTCTATTTCCTGACTCTCGTGAGGTTCAACTGAAAAAGTCCTATTGCATGAAGTTGTTTTCTTTAACCTGACTAGAAACGCAATGGCTTCCTGCTTTACACACCTATGGATGGACTAGAGGTCATTTCTACCTCTGGTACAGAAGGAGTCCTTTGTACTCTTTTAGTTGATTTACTCTGGATTTCCTTATCTTGTAAAAACAAGTCAGGTTTCATTTACGGGAGCTGTGGTTTTAAATCTCAGGAAATAAGGTCCACTCATCAATGCTTGAGGTGTTGGGTAAGTCAAGATAATCTAACAATTTGCCATGTACAGTATAGACTCCATTGAGACACTATAACCGAGTACCATTCACAGCTTTGGTATGGGTCGCATAACACCATGTTAAGGGATGGGTATTAGAGGCTTCTCACAAAAGTGTTTTTTTTCCAAAAACTGAGAGAGAGAGAGAGAGAGAGAGAGAAAGGATGTTTGGCTGTCCACCTCCTACCTTCGAGTATAGTAACCTCTCAAACCCCAGGATCACCTTACAATAAGTCTCAGATTACAGAAATTCGAAAATGCTGAGCCCAGTCCAACTGTTCAGCATAATACTTCCCCAGGCGACAATTCTAGGATTAACATAGCTGTCTCTTTCCAAAATGTTATATGAACGAAATCGTATTCTGAACTTTCTCTAAATCAACTGGCATAAAAAATTGTTTAAGGTACTGAAACAATTCTCACTCATAAGAAGACATCACTTTTTTTTACCAGCTGTCCAGTTTTCATGCTCCTTGACTTACTCTAAACGCGGTGCCAAAAATCAATTTTCAAAGGGATACAGCGTTCAAGGTGGTTAGAAAATAGGTTAGCTTTGTGAAGGTGTCTGGATACATTTTAACCGTGACAATTGTTGACCCATTTCTGGGCACAGTTGCTGAGCAATGGCGCTTGCTAAGCAATGCGATATATTCTCCATGTAGACTACCACCAACTTTTCTAATATCTGTGTTTTTAAAAGTTTTTCAACCACGCGAAATGATTGACAACATATTTCTTTTGTTGATTCTGAACTCTTCAACTACACTGGTTACGACTGCCTTCAGCTTTCTGATCAATCTTCAGTGTGTGAAGCCGCTTAGGTGATTTCTTCTATCCATATTTCATGACAAAAGTTGCAAAGGAGTTCATTTTTGAACTCACTTGCAATTGCAAAAAATGTCTGTAATTGCATCTCCGTCTTTTCTATTTTGGTAATACTGATATATACGCGAAGATCGGATGATTTTTGAGAACGCTCACGTCGTCTGTGGCGCCAGAAGAACGATAGTGTTTTTGAAATTTGCATAAGCATGATCTTTCTATTGAATAGCGTGTTCATCACAAGAAGCCTATTCTGTAATTTTTAGCCTTGTACTTAAAATTTCCATTGTTGCTTAAGTCTTACAGCCCAATCTAGTTTTCATGTTGGCTAAAGGAAATACATTTTTAACCAAAAAAAAAAGTTTTTTTTCCTTCGAAAAATACTGAATTTCTTTGTGTAATTGAACTATATTTTCTTTCCATTGTTGTCAAATTGAATGCCTTGTAGATGAGAAATGGAGGAACTATCCATTCATATTTTTCAATTGCATGCAAAAGAAAGTACTTTTTCATCGAAATTTGCAGATAATGTATGTAACTTCTCTCTTCTACAGTTTTCCCCTACACACATTGGCTATCTAACATTGACTAACACACACACATTGGCTATCAGAGAGGTCCTGGAACTTCCTTTTAATATTTCGGATTTCTACGCCGTTAGCTGAACTTGAAATAACTTCAATATTGAAATTAATGCCACGGTAATCGAGGCGGGCTTTGGACTTCCAATTTTTTTAGTAAATCTGAGAGACATTAAACTTACAGGTGAAAAGTAAACTTCAAGTGAAAAGGAAATTCATAAAATACCTTTTCGACATTTAATAACAAAATCCTCTCTATTTTCATTTCTATAAGTTGCTTCAAAACTTTCAAAAACTAAAGTTCTTTGGTGTGATATAAAAGATATCATAATCTCAATACATTACATACTGGAGAAAAAATTTCGTGTTTAAAAGGTTGACTCTTAATGAATCATTTAAGGGACTCGGTTCATAGCCAAGCACCATTTTTATAATGTATAACTTACGCTATATATTACTTATATTCTACTTGTTCGAGTAAATCGTTTTACATTATACTTTTCTAAAATTTTTAACTGAAGTATATTAAGATAATACTCAATGTGTGCTTAATGAGTATGAAACCTGAAATTCTGTAAAAACCATCCAGTAATACATATCATTCCATTCAGTGCAATATTCCGATTCTCTTGCCTCACAAGTGTGTTAAATTCATTTTTATTTCAAAACATTCATGATATCCGTAAACGCTAACGTAATTTTTCTCATAAAGAAAAAAAAAATTTATAAGCTTATTATGCCCTTCAATTTTTGCAGAAAAGTTACTCATTTAAGAATCCAGGAAATTAGAAAGCAAGATTTTTCTACTTGTATCAATCAATTCATTATTCTGAAATAAACCAAAGTTCACCGTCCAGTGACTGAAAGGCTCGGCAATTTGATTTTTCTAAAACATTGGACAGTATGGTATTTTCTTGAGTTTCGGTATTGCTATCTTTCGTAGCATTATTTCAACAAAGATTACAAATGTTGGTTTAATAATGTACTCGCAGTTTATGCATGTTGATTGCATTGTAGTAAGATACAGTTAAATTTAGTAACAAAACTTAGTCTAAAAATGTGATTTACTACTAAATTGAACCATTTATTTGTATATGTATTGGGCATTTCATAAGCTATACGGGAATTTTGAAGGCAATCTTTGTCGCAATCTGAAGTAACACGTAACATACGGGCGCACCATACGAAATATCTTTTTTCTGATAAAATATATTATTTATTATAAAATGAATAGTACGGTTAGTCTTAGAATGTGATTTACTACTAAATGTAACGATTTGTTTGTCCACATACCGGAAATTTATGCAGATTTTGTATAAAATTTAAAATTAGTGTAATCGGGAAAAGGGGATCGCAAGTGTTACTTGGGCGCACTGTACAAAAACTCATTTTGTTCGTAAAATATATTTTCTATAGTAAAACCAATACCAGAGTTAGTCTAGTAATGTGATTTACAACTAAATTGTATCATTTATTTGTATACATACTTGGCATTTTTTAAGATATAAGGGAATTTTGAAGTCAATCTTAGCGACGATCTGAAGTGACACGTACCATATGGGAGCACCATACGATATCCCTTTTTTCTCATAAAATATATTTTTTATAATAAGATGGATACCACACTTAGCCTTAGAATGTGATTTACTACAAAAAGAAACCATTTGCATGTCCATACACGGGAAATTTATGCAGATTTTGCATCTAAAATATCCTAATCATTAAGTTAAACTTTTGTTTTTTTTATCGGATTTTAGAAAAATTGAGGAGTGTTACGACTCCAACCATAGCATCTTAAATATTAATACGTCAAAATGATTGCAACATTCTCCTCTACAAGATTAAGCTTGGTTCCAGGCACATCTAGTCTTCTAGAATGTCCTAATCAGCCCCCCCCTTTTAAGAACTCAAATTTTTGTTTCTTTTTGGTCGGATTTTAGATATCTGAGGAGTGCTACAACTTAAACCATGAGATGTTACATATTTATACATCATAATGTTTGCAACAGTGTCCTCTATGAGATTCAATTTGGATCCAAACATATCTAGTCTTCTAAAACGTCAGAGTCATCCCCCCCTTTTTAAGAATTCAAATTTTTGTGTCTTTTAGGTCGGATTTTCGAAAATTGAAGAGTGCACTGACTCCAACCACAGGATCATAAATATTAATACATCAAAATATTCACAACAGTCTCCTCTACAAGATTCAGTTTGGTTCCAGACATTTTTGACAACTAAATTTTCCTAATTACCCCCTATAAAAGTAAATTTTCTGTCATTTTGATTGTATTTTAGAAAATTGAGGAGTGTTATGACTCCTACCATGGAATCTTAAATATTAGTACATCAAAGTGTTCGCAACAGACTCCTCTACAAGATTTACTTTAGATCCAGATATCTCAAGACATCTAAATTGTCCTAATCATCCCCCTCTTTAAAAGAATTCAAATTTTTCGGTCGTTTTGGTTGGATTTTAGATAATTGAGGAGTCATACGACTCTAACCATGGGATCTGAAATATTTATACATCAAAATGTTCGTATGCGTCTCCTTCACAAGATTCAATTTGGTTTCAGACATCTCTAGTCTTCTAAAATGTCAAAATCAGCCCCCCTCCTTTTTAAGAATTGAAAGTTTTGTGTCTTTTTAGTCGGATTTTAGAAAATTGAGGAGTGTAACCATTCCAACCATAGGATCTTAAATATTAATCCATCAAAATGTTTGCTATAGTCTGCTCTAAGAGATTTAGTTTATTAGCAAACATTTCAGGGAACGTAAAATGTCCTAATCCCACCCCCTCCAGTTTTAAAAATTCATTTTTTCTGTTTTTTTGATAGTATTTTAAAACAATGAGGAGTGTTACGACTCCAACCATGGGATATTAATTATTAACACATCCAAATGTTCGCAATAGTCCCTTCTACAAGAGTCACTTTGGTTCCAGACACCTCTAGTCCCCTAAATGGCCTTAATCATACCCCCCTTTAAAACAATTCAAATTTTTCAGTATTTTTGGTTGAATTTTAGAAAATTGAGGAGTAATACGACTCTGACCATGGGATCTGAAATATTAATACAGCAAAATGTTCGCATGCGTCCCCTTTACAAGATTCAATTTGGTTTCGGACATCTCTAGTTTTCTAAAATGTTCTATTCTTCCCTCTCCTTTATTAAGAATTCAAATTTTGTGTCTTTTTGGTTGAATTTTAGAAAATTGAGAAATGCTACGATTTAAACCATGGGATCTTAAATATTAATATCTCAAAATGTTCGCAACTGTCTCTTCTACAACATTTAGTTTGGCTCTAGACATTTCGAATTAATTAAAATGACCTAATCATGACCTCTAATTTAAAAATTCATTTTTGAGTTCTTTTTGATGGAATTTTAGAAAAATGAGAAGTGTTACGACTCCAAGCATGGGAACTTAAATATAAATACATCAAAATGTTCGTAACGTTCTCCTCTACAAGATTCAGTTTGTTTCAAGACATTTCTAGTCATCTAAAATATCTATATAATCACCACCCTTTTTAAAAAATTCAAATTTTTCGGTCATTTTGGTTGGAATTTAGATAATTAAGAAGAGATACGACTCCAGCCATGGGATCTTAAATATTAATACATCAAAATGTTTGCATCAGAGTCCTCTACAAGATTCAAATTGGTTCCAGACATCTCTAGTTCTGAAATGTACTTATCATCCCTTTTTTAGAATTCAAATTTTTGTGTCTTTTTTATTTGATTTTAGAAAATTGAGGAGTGCACCAACTCTAATCATAGGATCTTAAATATTAATGCATCATAATATTCGCAAAAGTCTCCTCTACGAGATTCAATGTGAATGAAGACATTTCTAGCCCTCAAAAATGTCCTAATAACCCCCTCTCTTTAAAGTATTAAAGTTTTGTTTTTTATAGGATTTTAAGAACTTGAGGACTGGTATGATTCCAACCATGGGATCTTAAATATTAATACATCAAAATGTTTGCAATAGCCTCCTCTGAAGGATTCAGTTTGGTTCAAGACATTTCTTGACACCTAAAATGTCCTAATCACCCCCCCCTACAAAAATCAATTTTGTGTTTTTTTGATTGTATTTTAAAAAATTGAGGAATATTATTAGTACAACCATGGGATCTTAATATTAGTACAACAAAAGTTTCGCAACAGTCTCCTCTACATGATTTAGTTTTTTCCACTAATTTCCAGTCACCTAAAATGACCTAATCATGCCCCTCCTTTAAAAAATTAATTTTTGTGTTCTTTATGAATGAATTTTAGAAAAATGCGAAGTGTTACGACTACAAACATGGGATCTTAATTATTACTACATCAAAATGTTTACAATAGTCTCCTTTTAAGGTTTTAGTGTCGTTCCAGACATTTCTTGACACCTAAAATGCCGTAATCACAACCCCCCTTTTGAAAGAACTGAAAATTTTCTGTCTTTTTGATCGAATTTTAGAAAATTGAGGAGCGCTTCGACTCAAACCATGGGATCTTAAACATTAATACATCAAAATGTTAGCAACAATCTCCTCTACAATCAAAAAGATAAAAATTGACATTTTATAGCGGGAGTGCTTAGGACATTTTACGTGTCAAGAAATGTCTGGAACCAAACTGAATCCGAAGAGGAAACGATTGCAAACATTTTGATGTATTAATATTTAAGATCCCATGGATAAAATCATAAAATTCCTCAATTTCCTGAAATCCGATATAAAAACAAAAGTTGAATACTTTAAAGAGACTTTATTAGGACATTTTAGAGGTTTAGAAATGTCTTAAATAAATATAAATCTTGTAGAGGAGACTTTTTCGAACATTTTGATGTATTAATATTTAATATCCCATGGGTGGAGTGGTATCACTCTTAAATTATTTAAAAACCAACCAAAAAGACCGAAATATTTGAATTCTTTAAAAGGGGGAGGGTGGTAATTAGGACATTTTAGAAGACTAGAGATAATTGGCACCAAATTGAGTCTTGTAGAGGACACTGATGCGAACATTTTGATGTCTTAATATTTAGAATCTCATGGTTGGAGTCGTATCAGTCCTCAATTATCTAAAATCCAACCAAAATGACCGAAAAATTTGAATTCTTTATAAAGGGCGGGGATTATATAGACATTTTAGAGGACTTGAAATGTCTTGAGACCGAAAAATTTAAATTCTTTAAAAGATGGGAGGTTAATAGGACGTTTTTGGAGACTAGAGATATCTGGGACGAAACTGAATCTTGTATAGGTGACTGTTGCAAACATTTTGATGTATTAGTATTTAACATCCATGGTATTAGTTGTAGCACTCCTCAATTTTCTGAAATCCAAAAAAAAGAAAAAAAATTTGAATTCTTAAAAAAGGGAGGGGCTTTATTAGGTCCTTTTAAGTTTGTAGAAATGTGTGGAGACAAACTAAATCTAGTAGAGGAGACTGTTGCGAACATTTTGATCTATTAATATTTAAGATCCCATGGTTGGAATCATAACACTCCTCAATTTCTCAAAATCCGATAAGAAACAAAAATTTAATACTTTAAAGTGGAGGGGGTATTAGGACATTTTAGAAGCCTAGAAATGTCTTGAACTTAACTGAATTTTGTAAAGGAGACTGTTGTGAAAATGTTTACGTATTAATATTTACGATCAAATGGTTGCAGTCGCAACACTCCTCATTTTCCTAAAATTTGACAGAAAAGACATAAAAATTTGACTTCTTTAAAGAGGACGGTCGATTAGAACACTTTTAATGGTAGAAATGTCTGGTGCCAAACCGAATCATTTAGAGAAGATTTTTGCGAACATTTTGTTGAACTAATATTGAAGATCCCATGGTTGGAATCATAACAATCTCCAATTTCCTAAAATACGATAAAAAACAAGTTTAATACTGTAAAGTGATGAGTTATTAGGACATATTAAAAGTATAGAAATGTCTTGGTCCAAACTAAATCTTCTAGAGGAGACTGTTGCGAAAATTTTGATGTATTAATATTTAAGATCCTATGGTTGAAATCATAACACTCCTCAATTATTTAAAATACTATCAAAAAGACACAAAAATTTCAATTCTGGTTCCAGACATTTCTTGACACCTAAAATGTCCTAATCTACTCACACTATAAAAGTGAATTTTGTGTCTTTTTGATTGTATTTTGGAAAATTGAGAAGTGTTATGACTCCAATCATGGGATCTTCAATATTAATTCAACAAAATGTTCGTAAAAGTCTCCTCTAAAAGTTTCGGTTTGGCTTCATATAGTTCTACCATCTTAAGTGTCCTAATCGACAGTACTCTTTAAAGAAGTCTTTCCTGTCCAATTTTAGGAAAATGAGGAGTGTTGCGACTCCAATCATGGGATCTTAAATATTAATACATAAAAATATTTTCGCAACAGTCTCCTCTACAAGATTCAGTTAAGTTCAAGACATTTCTAGGCTTCTACAATTTCTTAATACCCTCATCCATTCTAAAATATTAAATTTTTGTTTCTTATCGGATTTTAGGTAATAGAAGAGTGTTATGATTCCAACCATGGGATCTTAAATATTAATAAATCAAAATGTCCGTAACAGTCTCGTCTACTAGATTTAGTTTGCCTCGACACATTTATATGCTTTTAAAAGGAGCTAATCAAGGCCCCCTTTTTTTAAGAATTCCAAATTTTTTTTCTTTTTGAATGGATTTCAGAAAATTGAGGAGTGCTACATTTCATACCATGGGATGTTAAATACTAATACATCAAAATGTTTGCAACAGTCACATTTACAAGATTCTGTTTAATCTCAGATAACTCTAGTCTCCAAAAACGCCCTAATAACAACCCCCTCCTCTTTAAAGAATTTAAATTTTTCGGTGTCTTTGTTGGATTTTAGATAATTGAGGACTGATACGACTTCCACCATGGGATTCTAAATATTAATACATCAAAATATTCGCATCCGTGTCCTCTACAAGACAATCGCATAAGTGTCCTCTAAGGACTACAGACTCCTCACAATTTGGTCTATCTCTAGTTGACTGATACGTCTCCAACCATGGGATTCTAAATATTAATACATCATGGGGGGCTGATTCGGACGTTTTAGAAGACTAGAGATGTCTGGAACGAAAATGAATCTCAAAGGGGACACTTTTGCGAAAATGCTTATATATTAATATTTAAGATCCCATGGTTAGAGTCTTATCACTCTTCAATTATCTAAAATACAAACAAATAGACAGAAAAATTTGAATTCATTAAGCGGATTGTGATTAGGACATTTAAGGAGACTAGAGAAGTCGGGGACCAAAGTTATTCTTGAAGCGGAGAATGTTGCACAAATATTGATGTATTAATATTTTAGATCCCATGGTTGGAGTCGCAACTCTCCTCATGTATCTAAAATTTACAAAAAAGACATAAAAACTTGACTTCTTTAAAGTGGGGGATGTTGATTAAGAATTTTTAGGCGGCTAGAAATGTCTGGAGCCAAACTGAATGATTTAGTGAAGACTTTTGCGAACAATTTGATGTATTAATATTTAAGATCTAATGGTTGGAATCAAAACACTTCTCTCAAAGTCCTAAAATACAATAAAAAAACAAGTTTAATACTTTACAGATTGGGTGTTATTAGGACATTTTTAAAACCTAGAAATATATTGACCCAAACAGAAACTTTTAGAGGAGACTGTTGCGAAAATTTTGATGTATTAATATTTAAGATCCCATGGTTGAAGTCGTATCACTCCTCAATTATCTAAAATCCAATCAAAAAGACACAAAAATTTCAATTCTTAAATAGGGGGGGGGTCTGATTCCGACGTTTTAGATGACTAGAGATGTCTGGAACCAAATTGAATCTCATAAAGGACAATGTTGCGAATATTCTGATGTATTAATATTTAAGATCCCATGGTTAGAGTCGTAGCACTCCTCAATTTTCTAAAATCCGAATAAAAAGACACAAAATTTTGGATTCTTAAAAAAAGGGATGGGGCTTGATTCGGACATTTTAGAAGACCGGAGATGTCTTGATCAAACTGACACTTGTAGAAGAGACTGTTACGAACAGTTTGATGTTTTGATATTTAAGATCCTATGGTTAGAGTCGATGCACTCTTCAATTTTCTAAAATCCGACCAAAAAGACACGAAAATTTGAATCCTTAAAAAAAGGGGGGCGGGCTGATAAGGACATTTTAGAAACTAGAGATGTCTGGAACCGAAATAAAACTTGTAGAAGACACTGATGCGAAATTTTGATGTATTAATATTTAAGATTCCATTTTTGCAGTCGTATCACCCCTCATTTATCTAAAATCCAACCAAAAAGACACAAAAATTTCAATTCTTTAAAAGGGGGTGGTTGTGATTAGTACATTTTAGAAAACTAGAGATGTCTTAAACCAAACTGAATCTTGTAGAGAAGACTATTGGGATCATTTTGATGTATTAATATTTAAGATCCCATGGTTAGAGTCTTAGCAATCCTCAATTTTTTAAAATCCAACAATAATGACACGAAAATTTGAATTCTTAAAAAAGGTGGGGCGTGATTATATTATCTTACGTGGCTGTAAATGTCTGGAGCCAAACCAAATCTTCTAGAGGAGAATGTTGCGAGCATTTTGATGTATTAATATTTAAGATCTTATGGTTGAAGTCAGTGCAATGTCTCAATTTTCTAAAATTCGAACAAAAAAAATTTGAATTCTTAAAAAGAGGGGGAGGGGCTGATTAGGCCATATTAGAAGACTAGAGATTTCTGGAAACAAATTGAATCTCATAAAGGACACTGTTGCGAACATTTTGAAGTATTAATATTTAAGATCCCATCGTTAGAGTCTTAGCAGTCCTCAATTTTTTAAAATCCAACAATAAAGACACAAAAGTTTTGAATTCTTAAAAAAGGTGGGGCGTGATTATATTATCTTATGTGACTGTAAATGTCTGGAGCCAAACTAAATCTTATAGAGGAGACTGTTGCGAACATTTTGTTGCATTAATATTTAAGATCCTATGGTTGGAGACTGTGCAATGTCTCAATTTTCTAAAATTCGAACGAAAAAAAATTTGAATTTTAAAAAAGAGGGGGAGGGGCTGATTAGGCCATTTTAGAAGACTAGAGATGTCTGGAACCAAACTGAATCTCATGGAGGACACATTTGCAAAACACGCGCGTTTCATGTATTAATAATTAACATCCCATGGTTTTAGTTGTTGCACTCCTCAGATAACTAAAATCCGACCAAAAAGAAACAAAAATTTAAATTCTTAAAAAGCGGGGGCTGATTAGGAAATTTTTGAAGACCAGAAAACTGTGGAGGCAAACTAAACCTTGTAGATGAGACAGTTGAGAACATTTTGATGTATTAATATATAAGATCCCATGGTTGGAATCATAATACTCCTCAATTTTCTAAAATCCGATAAGAAGCAAAAGTTTAATATTTCTATATGTTCGCAACCGTCTTCTCTGCAAGATTCAGTTTGGTGCCAGACATTTCTTGACACCTAAAATGTCCTAATCAGCCCCTATAAAAATAAATTTTTTGGCTTTTTGATAGTATTTTAAATAATTGAGGAGTGTTATGATTTCAACCATAGGATCTTAAATATTAATACATCAAAATTTTCGCAACAGTCTCCTCTAGAAGATTTAGTTTGGTTCAAGACATTTCTAGGCCTTTAATATGTCCTAATAACTCATCACTTTACAGTATTAAACTTGTTTTTTTATCGTATTTTAGGAAATTATAGATTGTTATGATTCCAAATATAGGATATTAAATATATTAATACATAAAAATTTTTGCAACAGTCTCATCTTCAAAATTCAGTTTGGTTCCAGACATTTCTTGACACCTAAAATGTCCTCATCTACTCATAATATAAAAGTGAATTTTGTGTCTTTTTGATTGTATTTTGGAAAATTTAGAAATGTTATGACGCCAACCATGGGATATTCAATATTAATTCAACAAAATGTTCGTAAAAGTCTCCTTTAAAAGATTCGGTTTTGCTCCAGATATTTTTAATATCTAAAGTGTCCTAATCGACCGTCCTCTTTAAAGAAGTCAAATGTTTATTTCTTTTCTGTCAAATTTTAGGTAAACGAGGAGTGTTGCGACTCCAACCATGGGATCTTAAATATTAATACATAAAAATTTTCGCAACAATCTCCTCTACAAGATTCTGTTAAGTTCAAGACATTTCTAGGCTTCTACAATTTCTTAATACCCCCATCCACTCTAAAATATTAAAATTTGTTTCTTATCGGATTTTTGGTAATAGAAGAGTGTTATGATTCGAACCATGGGATCTTAAATATTAATAAATCAAAATGTTTGCAACAGTCTCCTCTACTAAGTTTAGTTTGTCTCGACACATTTCTACGCTTTTAAAAGGAGCTAATCAAGGCCCACCTTTTTTAAGAATTCAAAATATTTTTTTCTTTTTCGTTGAATTTCAGAAAATTGAGGAGTGCTACATTTCATACCATGGGATGTTGAATACTAATACATCAAAATGTTTGCAACAGTCACATTTACAAGATTCTGTTTAACCTCAGATATCTCTAGTCTCCAAAAACGCCCTAATAACAACCCCCTACCCTTTAAAGAATTTAAATTTTTCGGTCTCTTTGTTGGATTTTAGATAATTGAGGACTGATGCGACTTCAACCATGGGATTCTAAATATTAATACATCAAAATATTCGCATCCGTGTCCTCTACAAGACAATCGCATCAGTGTCCTCTAAGGACTACAGACTCCTCACAATTTGGTCTATATCTAGTCGACTGATACGTCTCCAACCATGGGATTCTAAATATTAATACATCATGGGGGGCTGATTCGGACGTTTTAGAAGTCTAGAGATGTCTGGAACAAAAATGAATCTCATAGGGGACACTTTTGCGAAAATGCTTATATATTAATATTGAAGATCCCATGGTTAGAGTCGTATCACTCTTCAATTATCTAAAATACAAACAAATAGACCGAAAAATTTGAATTCATTAAGGGGGTTGTGATTAGGACATTTAAGGAGACTAGAGAAGTCTGGGACCAAAGTTATTCTTGAAGCGGAGAACGTTGCACAAATATTGATGTATTAATATTTTAGATCCCATGTTTGGAGTCGCAACTCTCCTCATGTATCTAAAATTTACAAAAAAGACATAAAAACTTGTCTTCTTTAAAGGGGGGGTGTTGATTAAGACTTTTTAGGCGGCTAGAAATGTCTGGAGCCAAACTGAATGATTTAGTGGAGACTTTTACGAACAATTTGATGTATTAATATTTAAGATCTAATGGTTGGAATCAAAACACATCTCTCAAAGTCCTAAAATACAATAAAAAAACAAGTTTAATACTTTACAGATTGGGGATTATTAGGACATTTTAAAAGCCTAGAAATGTCTTGAACCAAACAGAAACTTGTAGAGGAGACTGTTGTGAAAATTTGTATGTATTAATATTTAAGATCCCATGGTTGGAGTCGTATCACTCCTCAATTATCTAAAATCCAACCAAAAAGACACAAAAATTTCAATTCTTAAATAGGGGGGGCTGATTCCGACGTCTTAGAAGACTAGAGATGTCTGGAACCAAATTGAATTTCATAAAGGACAATGTTGCGAATATTCTGATTAATATTTAAGATCCCATGGTTAGAGTCGTAGCACTCCTCAATTTTCTAAAATCCGAATAAAAAGACACAAAATTTTGGATTCTTAAAAAAAAGGGATGGGCCTTGATTCGGACATTTTAGAAGACCGGAGATGTCTTGATCAAACTGACACTTGTAGAAGAGACTGTTACGAACAGTTTGATGTTTTGATATTTAAGATCCTATGGTTAAAGTCGTTGCACTCCTCAATTTTCTAAAATCCGACCATAAAAACACAAAAATATGAATCCTTAAAAAAAAGGGGGAGGGGCTGATTAGGACATTTTAGATACTAGAGATGTCTGGAACCAAAATGAAACTTGTAGAAGAAACTGATGCGAAATTTTGATGTATTAATATTTAAGATCCCATTTTTGGAGTCGTATCACTCCTCATTTATCTAAAATCCAACCAAAAACACCGAAAAATTTGAATTCTTTAAAAGGGGGTGGTTGTGACTAGTACATTTTAGAAAACTAGAGATGTCTTAAACCAAACTGAATCTTGTAGAGAAGACTATTGGGACCATTTTGATGTATTAATATTTAAGATCCCATGGTTAGAGTCTTAGCAATCCTCAATTTTTTAAAATCCAACAATAATGACACGAAAATTTGAATTCTTAAAAAAGGTGGGGCGTGATTATATTATCTTACGTGGCTGTAAATGTCTGGAGCCAAACCAAATCTTCTAGAGGAGAATGTTACGAGCATTTTGATGTATTAATATTTAAGATCTTATGGTTGGAGTCAGTGCAATGTCTCAATTTTCTAAAATTCGAACAAAAAAACTCAAAAATTTTATTTCTTAAAAAAGGGGGAAAGCTGATTAGGGCATTTTAGAAGACTAGAGATTTCTGGAACCAATTTGAATCTCATGGAGGACACATTTGTAAAACCTTTCGTGTATTAATATTTAATATCCCATGGTTTAAGTTATAAAACCTCTCAGATATCTAAAATCCGACCAAAAAGAAAGAAACTTTAAATTCTTAAAAAGGGGGGGGGACTGATAAGAAAATTTTTGAAGACTATAAAACTGTGGAAAACTAAATGTTGTAGATGAGACAGTTGCGAACATTTTGAAGTATTAAAATATAAGATCCCATGGATGGAATCATAACATTCCTCTATTTCCTAAAATCCGATAAGAAACAAAAGTTTAATAGTTTAGAGGGGGCGGTTTTTAGGACATTGTAGAAGACTAGAAATGTCTAGATCCAAACTGAAACTTGTATAAGAGAATGTTGTTAACATTTTGATGTATTAATATTTAAGATCCCATGGTTGGAGTCATAACACTCCTCTATTTTTTAAAATTCAATCAAAAAATACAAAATTGATTTTTTAGGGGGGCGGTTGATTAGGACATTTAAATTGTCAAGAAATGTCTGGTACAAAACTTAAACTTGTAGAAGAGACTGTTGCGAACATTTTAGTGTATTAAAATTTATAATCCTATGGTTGGAGTAGGTGCACTCTTACATTTTGGAAAATCAAACCAAAAAGACACAAAAATTTGAATTCTTAAAAAGGGGGGGGGATGATTCTGAAGTTTTAGAAGACTAGAAATGTGTGGAACCAAATAGAATCACATAGACGACAATGTTGCAAACATTTTAATGTATAAATATATAATATCCCATGGTTTCAATTGAAGCACTGCACAATTATCTAAATTCGAATAAAAAAGACACAAAAAATTGAATTCTTAAAAAGGGTGGGGGATTGATTAGGACATTTTAGAAGACTAGAGGTGTCTGGAACAAAACTGATACTTGCAGAGAACACTGTTGCAAACATTTTGATGTATTAACATTTAAGATAGCATGATTAGAGTCGTATCACTTTCAAATTTTCTAAAATACAACAATATAGACTGAAAAATTTGAATTCTTTAAAGGTGGAAGATGATTAGGACATTTTAGGAAACTAGAGAAATCTCGGACCAAAGTGAATGTTGTAGAGGAGACTTTTACGAACAATTTGATGCGTTAATATTTAAGATCAAATAGTTTAATCGTAACACTCCCCTCAATTTCCTAAAATACAATAAAAAAAAGAAGTTTAATACTTTAAAGATGGGGGGGGGGTTATTAGGACATTTTAGCGGACTAGAAATGTCTTGAACCAAACTCAGTCTTGTAGAGGAGACTGTTGCGAATATTCTTTTGTATTAATATTTAAGATCCCATGGTTTAAGTCATAGCAATTCTCTATTTTTTAAAATTCAATCAAAAAGTTAAAAAATTGATCTTTTAGGAGGGCGGTTGATTAGGACATTTTAGGTGTCAAGAAATGTCTGGCACCAAACTGAATCTTGTAGAGGAGACTGTTGCGAACATTTTGATGTATTAATATTTATAATTCTATGGTTGGAGTAGGTGCACTCTTCAATTTTTGAAACTCCGACCAAAAAGACACAAAAATTTTGTATTCTTAAAAAGGGTGGGGGTGATTCTGACGTTTTGGAAGTCTAGAAATGTGTGGAACCAAATATAATCTTATAGAGGACAATGTTGCATACATTTTGATGTATAAATATATAATATCCCATGGTTTAAGTTGTAGGACTCCTCAAATATTTCAAATACGACCAAGAAGATCTTAATATTAATGCATAAAAATTTTCGCAACAATCTCCTCTACAAGATTCTGTTAAGTTCATGACATTTCTAGGCTTCTACAATTTCTTAATACCCCCATCCACTCTAAAACATTAAACTTTTGTTTCTTATCGGATTTTTGGTAATAGAAGAGTGTTATGATTCGAACCATGGGATCTTAAATATTAATAAATCAAAATGTTCGCAACAGTCTCCTCTACTAGATTTAGTTTGTCTCGACACATTTCTACGCTTTCAAAAGGAGCTAATCAAGGCCCACCTTTTTTAAGAATTCAAAATATATTTTCTTTTTCGTTGAATTTCAGAAAATTGAGGAGTGCTACATTTCATACCATGGGATGTTAAATACTAATACATCAAAATGTTTGCAACAGTCACATTTACAAGATTCTGTTTAACCTCAGATATCTCTAGTCTCCAAAAACGCCCTAATAACAACCCCCTCCCCTTTAAAGATTTTAAATTTTTCGGTCTCTTTGTTGGATTTTAGATAATTGAGGACTGATACGACTTCAACCATGGGATTCTAAATATTAATACATCAAAATATTCGCATCCGTGTCCTCTACAAGACAATCGCATCAGTGTCTTCTAAGGACTACAGACTCCTCACAATTTGGTCTATCTCTAGTCGACATATACGTCATTAACCATGGGATTCTAAATATTAATACATCATGGGGGGCTGATTCGGACGTTTTAGATGACTAGAGATGTCTGGAACGAAAATGAATCTCATAGGGGACACTTTTGCGAAAATGCTTATATATTAATATTGAAGATCCCATGGTTAGAGTCGTATCACTCTTCAATTATCTAAAATACATACAAATAGACCGAAAAATTTGAATTCATTAAGGGGTTGTGATTAGGACATTTAAGGAGTCTAGAGAAATCTGGGACCAAAGTTATTCTTGAAGCGGAGAATGTTGCACAAATATTGATGCATTAATATTTTAGATCCCATGGTTGGAGTCGCATTTTTCCTCATGTATCTAAAATTTACAAAAAAGACATAAAAACTTGACTTCTTTAAAGGGGGGTGTTGATTAAGACTTTTTAGGTGGCTAGAAATGTCGTTAGCCAAACTGAATGATTTACTGTAGACTTTTACGAACAATTTGATGTATTAATATTTAAGATCTAATGGTTGGAATGAAAACACTTCTCTCAAAGTCCTAAAATACAATAAAAAAACAAGTTTAATACTTTACAGATTGGGGATTATTAGGACATTTTAAAAGCATAGAAATGTCTTGACCCAAACAGAAACTTGTAGAGGAGACTGTTGTGAAAATTTTGATGTATTAATTTTTAAGATCCCATGGTTGGAGTCGTATCACTCCTCAATTATCTAAAATCCAACCAAAAAGACACAAAATTTTCAATTCTTAAATAGGGGGGGCTGATTCCGACGTCTTAGAAGACTAGAGATGTCTGGAACCAAATTGAATTTCATAAAGGACAATGTTGCGAATATTCTGATTAATATTTAAGATCCCATGGTTAGAGTCGTAGCACTCCTCAATTTTCTAAAATCCGAATAAAAAGACACAAAATTTTGGATTCTTAAAAAAAAGGGATGGGCCTTGATTCGGACATTTTAGAAGACCGGAGATGTCTTGATCAAACTGACACTTGTAGAAGAGACTGTTACGAACAGTTTGATGTTTTGATATTTAAGATCCTATGGTTAAAGTCGTTGCACTCCTCAATTTTCTAAAATCCGACCATAAAAACACAAAAATATGAATCCTTAAAAAAAAGGGAGGGAGCTGATTAGGACATTTTAGAAACTAGAGATGTCTGGAACCAAAATGAAACTTGTAGAAGAAACTGATGCAGAAATTTTGATGTATTAATATTTAAGATCCCATTTTTGGAGTCGTATTATTCCTCATTGATCTAAAATCCAACCAAAAACACCGAAAAATTTGAATTCTTTAAAAGGGGGTGGTTGTGACTAGTACATTTTAGAAAACTAGAGATGTCTTAAACCAAACTGAATCTTGTAGAGAAGACTATTGGGATCATTTTGATGTATTAATATTTAAGATCCCATGGTTAGAGTCTTAGCAATCCTCAATTTTTTAAAATCCAACAATAATGACACGAAAATTTGAATTCTTAAAAAAGGTGGGGCGTGATTATATTATCTTACGTGGCTGTAAATGTCTGGAGCCAAACCAAATCTTCTAGAGGAGAATGTTACGAGCATTTTGATGTATTAATATTTAAGATCTTATGGTTGGAGTCAGTGCAATGTCTCAATTTTCTAAAATTCGAACAAAAAAACTAAAAAATTTTAATTCTTAAAAAGGGGGAGGGATGATTAGGGCATTTTAGAAGACTAGAGATTTCTGGAACCAAATTGAATCTCATGGAGGACACATTTGTAAAACCTTTCGTGTATTAATATTTAATATCCCATGGTTTAAGTTATAAAACCTCTCAGATATCTAAAATCCGACCAAAAAGAAAGAAAATTTTAAATCTTAAAAAGGGAGGGGGCTGATTAGGAAATTTTTGAAGACTATAAAACTGTGGAGGAAAACTAAATCTTGTAGATGAGACAGTTGCGAACATTTTGAAGTATTAATATTTAAGATCCTATCGTTAGAGTCTTAGCAATCCTCAATTTTTTAAAATCCAACAATAAAGATACAAAAGTTTGAATTCTTAAAAAAGGTGGGCGTGATTATATTATCTTATATGGCTGTAAATGTCTGGAGCCAAATTAAATCTTGTAGAGGAGCCTGTTGCGAACATTCTGATGTATTAATATTTAAGATCCCATGGTTGCAGTCATAACACTCCTCTATTTTTTAAAATTCAAACAAAAAATACAAAATTGATTTTTAGAGGGCGGTTGACTAGGACATTTAAGGTGTCAAGAAATGTCTGGTACCAAACTGAAACTTGTAGAAGAGACTGTTGCGAACATTTTAGTGTATTAATATTTATAATCCTATGGTTGGAGTAGGTGCATTCTTACATTTTCGAAAATCGAACCAAAAAGACACAAAAATTTGAATACTTAAAAAAGGGGGGGATGATTCTGAAGTTTTAGAAGACTCGAAATGTGTGGAGCCAAATAGAATGGCATAGACGACAAAGTTGCAAACATTTTAATGTATAAATATATAATATCCCATGGTTTCAATTGTAGTACTGCACAATTATCTAAAATCCAATAAAAAAGACACAAAAAATTGAATTCTTAAAAAGGAGAAGGGGACTGATTAGGACATTTTAGAAGACTAGAGGTGTCTGGAAAAAAAACTGAATCTTGCAGAGAACACTGTTGCAAACATTTTGATGTATTAACTTTTAAGATACCATGATTAGAGTCGTATCACTTTCAAATTTTCTAAAATACAACAATATAGACCGAAAAATTTGAATTCTTTAAAGGGGGAAGATTATTAGGACATTTTAGGAAACTAGAGAAATCTCGGAGCAAAGTGAATCTTGTAGAGGAGACTTTTGCGAACAATTTGTTGCGTTAATATTTAAGATCCCATAGTTGGAATCGTAACACTCCTCAATTTCCTAAAATACAATAAAAAAAGGAGTTTAATACTTTAAAGATGGGGGGGGTGTTATTAGGACATTTTAGCGGCCTAGAAACGTCTTGAACCAAACTCAGTCTTGTAGAGGAGACTGTTGCGAATATTCTTTTGTATGAATATTTAAGATCCCATGGTTTAAGTCATAACACTTCTCTATTTTTTAAAATTCAATAAAAAAGTTAAAAAATTGATCTTTTAGGGGGGTGGTTGATTAGGACATTTTAGGTGTCAAGAAATGTCTGGCACCAAATTGAATCTTGTAGAGGAGACTGTTGCGAACATTTTGATGTATTAATATTTACAATTCTATGGTTGGAGTAGTTGCACTCTACAATTTATTAAAATCCGACAAAAAAGACACAAAAATTTTGTATCCTTAAAAAGGCCGGGGGGGGGGGTCGATTTGACTTTTTAGAAGTCTAGAAATGTGTGGAACCAAAGAGTATCTTATAGAGGACAATGTTGCATACATTTTGATGTATAAATATATAACATCCCATGGTTTAAGTTGTAGGACTCCTCAAATATTTCAAATCCGATCAAGAAGACAAAAAATTTTGAATTCTTAAAAAGGGGGGGGATGCTTATTAGGACATTTTAGAAGACTAGAGGTGTCTTGAACCAAACTGAATCTTGTAGAGGAGAATGCTGCAAACATTTTGATGTATTAATATTTAAAATACCATGGATAAAGATATAACTCTCCTCAATTTTCTAAAATCATACCAAAAAGACACAAAAATTTGAATTCTAAAAAGGTGTGGGGGGTGTGATTAGGTCATTTTAGATGGCTAGAAATGTCTGGAGGCAAACTGAAATTTGTAGAGAAGACTGTTGTGAACATTTTGATGTATTAATATTTAAGATCACATGGTTAAAGTAATAACACTCCTCAATTTTTTTAATAGACAATCAAAAAAACACAAAAATTTGAATTCTTTAGAAAGAAATGTTGGGGGTGGGGGGCTGATTCGGACGTTTTAGAAGACTAGAGATGTCTGGAACCAAATTGAATCTCATAAAGGACACTGTTGCGAACATTTTGAAGTATTAATATTTAAGATCCCATCGTTAGAGTCTTAGAAATCCTCAATTTTTTAAAATCCAACAATAAAGACACAAAAGTTTGAATTCTTAAAAAAAGGTGGGGCGTGATTATATTATCTTATGTGGCTGTAAATGTCTGGAGCCAAACTAAATCTTATAGAGGAGACTGTTGCGAACATTTTGTTGCATTAATATTTAAGATCCTATGGTTGGAGACAGTGCAATGTCTCAATTTTCTAAAATTCGAACGAAAAAAAAAATTTGAATTCTTAAAAAGAGGGGCGGGGGTGGGCAGATTAGGCCATTTTAGAAGACTAGAGATGTCTGGAACCAAACTGAATCTCATGGAGAACACATTTGCAAAACGCGCGTTTCATGTATTAATAATTAACATCCCATGGTTTTAGTTGTTGCACTCCTCAGATATCTAAAATCCGACCAAAAAGAAACAAAAATTTAAATTCTTAAAAAGCGGGGGCTGATTAGGAAATTTTTGAAGACTAGAAAACTGTAGAGGCAAACTAAACCTTGTAGATGAGACAGTTGCAAACATTTTGATGTATTAATATATAAGATCCCATGGTTGGATTCATAATACTCCTCAATTTTCTAAAATCCGATAAGAAGCAAAAGTTTAATACTTCTATATGTTCGCAACCGTCTTCTCTGCAAGATTCAGTTTGGTGCCAGACATTTCTTGACACCTAAAATGTCCTAATCAGCACCTATAAAAATTAATTTTTTGTCTTTTTCATAGTATTTTAAATAATTGAGGAGTGTTATGATTGGAACCATAGGATCTTAAATATTAATACATCAAAATTTTCGCAACAGTCTCCTCTAGAAGATTTAGTTTGGTTCAAGACATTTCTAGGCCTTTAATATGTCCTAATAACTCATCACTTTACAGTATTAAACTTGTTTTTTTACCGTATTTTTAGGAAATTATAGATTGTTATGATTCCAAATATAGAATCTTAAATATATTAATATATAAAAACTTTTGCAACAGTCTCATCTTCAAAATTCAGTTTGGTTCCAGACATTTCTTGACACCTAAAATGTCCTAATCTACTCACACTGTAAAGTGAATTTTGTGTCTTTTTGATTGTATTTTGGAAAATTGAGAAATGTTATGACTCCACTCATGGGATCTTCAATATTAATTCAACAAAATGTTCGTAAAAGTCTCCTTTAAAACATTCGGTTTTGCTCCAGATATTTTTACTATCTAAAGTGTCCTAATCGACCGTCCTCTTTAAAGAAGTCAAATGTTTATGTCTTTTCTGTCAAATTTTAGGAAAACGAGGAGTGTTGCGACTCCAACCATGGGATCTTAAATATTAATACATAAAAATTTTCGCAACAATCTCCTCTACAAGATTATGATAAGTTCAAGACATTTCTAGGCTTCTACAATTACTTAATACACCCATCCACTCTAAAATATTAAACTTTTGTTTCTTATCAGATTTTAGGTAATAGAAGAGTGTTATGATTCGAACCATGGCATCTTAAATATTAATCAATCAAAATGTTCGCAACAGTCTCCTCTACTAGATTTAGTTTTTCTCAACACATTTCTACGCTTTTAAAAGGAGCTAATCAAGGCCCCCCTTTTTTAAGAATTCAAAATATTTTTTCTTTTTGGTTGAATTTCAGAAAATTGAGGAGTGCTACATATCATACCATGTTATGTTAAATACTAATATATTAAAATGTTTGAAACAGTCACATTTACAAGATTCTGTTTAACCTCAGATATCTCTAGTCTCCAAAAACGCCCTAATAACAACCCCCTACCATTTAAAAATTTAAATTTTTCGGTCTCTTTGTTGGATTTTAGATAATTGAGGACTGATGCGACTTCAACCATGGGATTCTAAATATTAATACATCAAAATATTCGCATCCGTGTCCTCTACAAGACAATCGCATCAGTGTCCTCTAACAACTACAGACTCCTCACAATTTGGTCTATATCTAGTCGACTGATACGTCTCCAACCATGGGATTCTAAATATTAATACATCATGGGGGGCTGATTCGGACGTTTTAGAAGACTAGAGATGTCTGGAACGAAAATGAATCTCAAAGGGGACACTTTTGCGAAAATGCTTATATATTAATATTTAAGATCCCATGGTTAGAGTCTTATCACTCTTCAATTATCTAAAATACAAACAAATAGACAGAAAAATTTGAATTCATTAAGCGGATTGTGATTAGGACATTTAAGGAGACTAGAGAAGTCGGGGACCAAAGTTATACTTGAAGCGGAGAATGTTGCACAAATATTGATGTATTAATATTTTAGATCCCATGGTTGGAGACGCAACTCTCCTCATGTATCTAAAATTTACAAAAAAGACATACAAACTTGACTTCTTTAAAGGGGGGGATGTTGATTAAGAATTTTTAGGCGGCTAGAAATGTCTGGAGACATTTCTAGACAAAAAGACACAAAAATTTTGTATTCTTAAAAGGGTGGGGAGTGATTCTGACGTTTTGGAAGTCTAAAAATGTGTGGAACCAAATATAATCTTATAGAGGACAATGTTGCATACATTTTGATGTATAAATATATAATATCCCATGGTTTAAGTTGTAGGACTCCTCAAATATTTCAAATACGACCAAGAAGATCTTAATATTAATGCATAAAAATTTTCGCAACAATCTCCTCTACAAGATTCTGTTAAGTTCATGACATTTCTAGGCTTCTACAATTTCTTAATACCCCCATCCACTCTAAAACATTAAACTTTTGTTTCTTATCGGATTTTTGGTAATAGAAGAGTGTTATGATTCGAACCATGGGATCTTAAATATTAATAAATCAAAATGTTCGCAACAGTCTCCTCTACTAGATTTAGTTTGTCTCGACACATTTCTACGCTTTCAAAAGGAGCTAATCAAGGCCCCCCTTTTTTAAGAATTCAAAATATTTTTTCTTTTTGGTTGAATTTCAGAAAATTGAGGAGTGCTACATTTCATACCATGTTATGTTAAATACTAATATATTAAAATGTTTGAAACAGTCACATTTACAAGATTCTGTTTAACCTCAGATATCTCTAGTCTCCAAAAACGCCCTAATAACAACCCCCTCCCCTTTAAAGATTTTAAATTTTTCGGTCTCTTTGTTGGATTTTAGATAATTGAGGACTGATACGACTTCAACCATGGGATTCTAAATATTAATACATCAAAATATTCGCATCCGTGTCCTCTACAAGACAATCGCATCAGTGTCCTCTAAGGACTACAGACTCCTCACAATTTGGTCTATCTCTAGTCGACATATACGTCATTAACCATGGGATTCTAAATATTAATACATCATGGGGGGCTGATTCGGACGTTTTAGATGACTAGAGATGTCTGGAACGAAAATGAATCTCATAGGGGACACTTTTGCGAAAATGCTTATATATTAATATTGAAGATCCCATGGTTAGAGTCGTATCACTCTTCAATTATCTAAAATACATACAAATAGACCGAAAAATTTGAATTCATTAAGGAGTTGTGATTAGGACATTTAAGGAGTCTAGGGAAATCTGGGATTAAAGTTATTCTTGAAGCGGAGAATGTTGCACAAATATTGATGCATTAATAATTTAGATCCCATGGTTGGAGTCGCATTTTTCCTCATGTATCTAAAATTTACAAAAAGACATAAAAACTTGACTTCTTTAAAGGGGGTGTTGATTAAGACTTTTTAGGTGGCTAGAAATGTCGTTAGCCAAACTGAATGATTTACTGTAGACTTTTACGAACAATTTGATGTATTAATATTTAAGATCTAATGGTTGGAATGAAAACACTTCTCTCAAAGTCCTAAAATACAATAAAAAAACAAGTTTAATACTTTACAGATTGGGGATTATTAGGACATTTTAAAAGCCTAGAAATGTCTTGACCCAAACAGAAACTTGTAGAGGAGACTGTTGTGAAAATATTGATGTATTAATTTTTAAGATCCCATGGTTGGAGTCGTATCACTCCTCAATTATCTAAAATCCAACCAAAAAAGACACAAAATTTTCAATTCTTAAATAGGGGTCTGATTCTGACGTCTTAGAAGACTAGAGATGTCTGGAACCAAATTGAATTTCATAAAGGACAATGTTGCGAATATTCTGATTAATATTTAAGATCCCATGGTTAGAGTCGTAGCACTCCTCAATTTTCTAAAATCCGAATAAAAAGACACAAAATTTTGGATTCTTAAAAAAAAGGGATGGGCCTTGATTCGGACATTTTAGAAGACCGGAGATGTCTTGATCAAACTGACACTTGTAGAAGAGACTGTTACGAACAGTTTGATGTTTTGATATTTAAGATCCTATGGTTAAAGTCGTTGCACTCCTCAATTTTCTAAAATCCGACCATAAAAACACAAAAATATGAATCCTTAAAAAAAAGGGGGAGGGGCTGATTAGGACATTTTAGAAACTAGAGATGTCTGGAACCAAAATGAAACTTGTAGAAGAAACTGATGCGAAATTTTGATGTATTAATATTTAAGATCCCATTTTTGGAGTCGTATTATTCCTCATTGATCTAAAATCCAACCAAAAACACCGAAAAATTTGAATTCTTTAAAAGGGGGTGGTTGTGACTAGTACATTTTAGAAAACTAGAGATGTCTTAAACCAAACTGAATCTTGTAGAGAAGACTATTGGGATCATTTTGATGTATTAATATTTAAGATCCCATGGTTAGAGTCTTAGCAATCCTCAATTTTTTAAAATCCAACAATAATGACACGAAAATTTGAATTCTTAAAAAAGGTGGGGCTTGATTATATTATCTTACGTGGCTGTAAATGTCTGGAGCCAAACCAAATCTTCTAGAGGAGAATGTTACGAGCATTTTGATGTATTAATATTTAAGATCTTATGGTTGGAGTCAGTGCAAGGTCTCAATTTTCTAAAATTCGAACAAAAAAACTAAAAAATTTTAATTCTTAAAAAGGGGGAGGGATGATTAGGGCATTTTAGAAGACTAGAGATTTCTGGAACCAAATTGAATCTCATGGAGGACACATTTGTAAAACCTTTCGTGTATTAATATTTAATATCCCATGGTTTAAGTTATAAAACCTCTCAGATATCGAAAATCCGACCAAAAGAAAGAAAATTATAACTCTTAAAAAGGGGGGCGCCTGATTAGGAAATTTTTGAAGACTATAAAACTGTGGAGGAAAACTAAATCTTGTAGATGAGACAGTTGCGAACATTTTGAAGTATTAATATTTAAGATCCTATCGTTAGAGTCTTAGCAATCCTCAATTTTTTAAAATCCAACAATAAAAGATACAAAAGTTTGAATTCTTAAAAAGGTGGGCGTGATTATATTATCTTATATGGCTGTAAATGTCTGGAGCCAAATTAAATCTTGTAGAGGAGCCTGTTGCGAACATTCTGATGTATTAATATTTAAGATCCCATGGTTGCAGTCATAACACTCCTCTATTTTTTAAAATTCAAACAAAAAATACAAAATTGATTTTTTAGAGGGGCGGTTGACTAGGACATTTAAGGTGTCAAGAAATGTCTGGTACCAAACTGAAACTTGTAGAAGAGACTGTTGCGAACATTTTAGTGTATTAATATTTATAATCCTATGGTTGGAGTAGGTGCATTCTTACATTTTCGAAAATCGAACCAAAAAGACACAAAAATTTGAATACTTAAAAAAGGGGGGGATGATTCTGAAGTTTTAGAAGACTCGAAATGTGTGGAGCCAAATAGAATGGCATAGACGACAAAGTTGCAAACATTTTAATGTATAAATATATAATATCCCATGGTTTCAATTGTAGTACTGCACAATTATCTAAAATCCAATAAAAAGACACAAAAATTGAATTCTTAAAAAGGAGAAGGGGACTGATTAGGACATTTTAGAAGACTAGAGGTGTCTGGAAAAAAAACTGAATCTTGCAGAGAACACTGTTGCAAACATTTTGATGTATTAACTTTTAAGATACCATGATTAGAGTCGTATCACTTTCAAATTTTCTAAAATACAACAATATAGACCGAAAAATTTGAATTATGTAAAGGGGGAAGATTAATAGGTCATTTTAGGAAACTAGAGAAATCTCGGAGCAAAGTGAATCTTGTAGAGGAGACTTTTGCGAACAATTTGTTGCGTTAATATTTAAGATCCCATAGTTGGAATCGTAACACTCCTCAATTTCCTAAAATACAATAAAAAAAGGAGTTTAATACTTTAAAGATGGGGGGGGGGTGTTATTAGGACATTTTAGCGGCCTAGAAACGTCTTGAACCAAACTCAGTCTTGTAGAGGAGACTGTTGCGAATATTCTTTTGTATGAATATTTAAGATCCCATGGTTTAAGTCATAACACTTCTCTATTTTTTAAAATTCAATAAAAAAGTTAAAAAATTGATCTTTTAGGGGGGTGGTTGATTAGGACATTTTAGGTTTCAAGAAATGTCTGGCACCAAATTGGATCTTGTAGAGGAGACTGTTGCGAACATTTTGATGTATTAATATTTACAATTCTATGGTTGGAGTAGGTGCACTCTTCAATTTTTGAAAATCCGACCAAAAAGACACAAAAATTTTGTATCCTTAAAAAGGCCGGGGGGGGGTCGATTTGACTTTTTAGAAGTCTAGAAATGTGTGGAACCAAAGAGTATCTTATAGAGGACAATGTTGCATACATTTTGATGTATAAATATATAACATCCCATGGTTTAAGTTGTAGGACTCCTCAAATATTTCAAATCCGATCAAGAAGACAAAAATTTTGAATTCTTAAAAAGGGGGGGGGATGCTTATTAGGACATTTTAGAAGACTAGAGGTGTCTTGAACCAAACTGAAACTTGTAGAGGAGAATGCTGCAAACATTTTGATGTATTAATATTTAAAATACCATGGATAAAGATATAACTCTCCTCAATTTTCTAAAATCATACCAAAAAGACACAAAAATTTGAATTCTAAAAAGGTGTGGGGGGTGTGATTAGGTCATTTTAGATGGCTAGAAATGTCTGGAGGCAAACTGAAATTTGTAGAGAAGACTGTTGTGAACATTTTGATGTATTAATATTTAAGATCACATGGTTAAAGTAATAACACTCCTCAATTTTTTTAATAGACAATCAAAAAAACACAAAAATTTGAATTCTTTAGAAAGAAATGTTGGGGGTGGGGGGCTGATTCGGACGTTTTAGAAGACTAGAGATGTCTGGAACCAAATTGAATCTCATAAAGGACACTGTTGCGAACATTTTGAAGTATTAATATTTAAGATCCCATCGTTAGAGTCTTAGAAATCCTCAATTTTTTAAAATCCAACAATAAAGACACAAAAGTTTGAATTCTTAAAAAAAGGTGGGGCGTGATTATATTATCTTATGTGGCTGTAAATGTCTGGAGCCAAACTAAATCTTATAGAGGAGACTGTTGCGAACATTTTGTTGCATTAATATTTAAGATCCTATGGTTGGAGACAGTGCAATGTCTCAATTTTCTAAAATTCGAACGAAAAAAAAAATTTGAATTCTTAAAAAGAGGGGCGGGGGTGGGCAGATTAGGCCATTTTAGAAGACTAGAGATGTCTGGAACCAAACTGAATCTCATGGAGAACACATTTGCAAAACGCGCGCGTTTCATGTATTAATAATTAACATCCCATGGTTTTAGTTGTTGCACTCCTCAGATATCTAAAATCCGACCAAAAAGAAACAAAAATTTAAATTCTTAAAAAGCGGGGGCTGATTAGGAAATTTTTGAAGACTAGAAAACTGTAGAGGCAAACTAAACCTTGTAGATGAGACAGTTGCAAACATTTTGATGTATTAATATATAAGATCCCATGGTTGGATTCATAATACTCCTCAATTTTCTAAAATCCGATAAGAAGCAAAAGTTTAATACTTCTATATGTTCGCAACCGTCTTCTCTGCAAGATTCAGTTTGGTGCCAGACATTTCTTGACACCTAAAATGTCCTAATCAGCACCTATAAAAATTAATTTTTTGTCTTTTTCATAGTATTTTAAATAATTGAGGAGTGTTATGATTGGAACCATAGGATCTTAAATATTAATACATCAAAATTTTCGCAACAGTCTCCTCTAGAAGATTTAGTTTGGTTCAAGACATTTCTAGGCCTTTAATATGTCCTAATAACTCATCACTTTACAGTATTAAACTTGTTTTTTTTTACCGTATTTTAGGAAATTATAGATTGTTATGATTCCAAATATAGAATCTTAAATATATTAATATATAAAAACTTTTGCAACAGTCTCATCTTCAAAATTCAGTTTGGTTCCAGACATTTCTTGACACCTAAAATGTCCTAATCTACTCACACTGTAAAAGTGAATTTTGTGTCTTTTTGATTGTATTTTGGAAAATTGAGAAATGTTATGACTCCACTCATGGGATCTTCAATATTAATTCAACAAAATGTTCGTAAAAGTCTCCTTTAAAACATTCGGTTTTGCTCCAGATATTTTTACTATCTAAAGTGTCCTAATCGACCGTCCTCTTTAAAGAAGTCAAATGTTTATGTCTTTTCTGTCAAATTTTAGGAAAACGAGGAGTGTTGCGACTCCAACCATGGGATCTTAAATATTAATACATAAAAATTTTCGCAACAATCTCCTCTACAAGATTATGATAAGTTCAAGACATTTCTAGGCTTCTACAATTACTTAATACACCCATCCACTCTAAAATATTAAACTTTTGTTTCTTATCAGATTTTAGGTAATAGAAGAGTGTTATGATTCGAACCATGGCATCTTAAATATTAATCAATCAAAATGTTCGCAACAGTCTCCTCTACTAGATTTAGTTTTTCTCAACACATTTCTACGCTTTTAAAAGGAGCTAATCAAGGCCCCCCTTTTTTAAGAATTCAAAATATTTTTTCTTTTTGGTTGAATTTCAGAAAATTGAGGAGTGCTACATATCATACCATGTTATGTTAAATACTAATATATTAAAATGTTTGAAACAGTCACATTTACAAGATTCTGTTTAACCTCAGATATCTCTAGTCTCCAAAAACGCCCTAATAACAACCCCCTACCATTTAAAAAATTTAAATTTTTCGGTCTCTTTGTTGGATTTTAGATAATTGAGGACTGATGCGACTTCAACCATGGGATTCTAAATATTAATACATCAAAATATTCGCATCCGTGTCCTCTACAAGACAATCGCATCAGTGTCCTCTAACAACTACAGACTCCTCACAATTTGGTCTATATCTAGTCGACTGATACGTCTCCAACCATGGGATTCTAAATATTAATACATCATGGGGGGCTGATTCGGACGTTTTAGAAGACTAGAGATGTCTGGAACGAAAATGAATCTCAAAGGGGACACTTTTGCGAAAATGCTTATATATTAATATTTAAGATCCCATGGTTAGAGTCTTATCACTCTTCAATTATCTAAAATACAAACAAATAGACAGAAAAATTTGAATTCATTAAGCGGATTGTGATTAGGACATTTAAGGAGACTAGAGAAGTCGGGGACCAAAGTTATACTTGAAGCGGAGAATGTTGCACAAATATTGATGTATTAATATTTTAGATCCCATGGTTGGAGACGCAACTCTCCTCATGTATCTAAAATTTACAAAAAAGACATAAAAACTTGACTTCTTTAAAGGGGGGGATGTTGATTAAGAATTTTTAGGCGGCTAGAAATGTCTGGAGACATTTCTAGACAAAAAGACACAAAAATTTTGTATTCTTAAAAAGGGTGGGGGTGATTCTGACGTTTTGGAAGTCTAAAAATGTGTGGAACCAAATATAATCTTATAGAGGACAATGTTGCATACATTTTGATGTATAAATATATAATATCCCATGGTTTAAGTTGTAGGACTCCTCAAATATTTCAAATACGACCAAGAAGATCTTAATATTAATGCATAAAAATTTTCGCAACAATCTCCTCTACAAGATTCTGTTAAGTTCATGACATTTCTAGGCTTCTACAATTTCTTAATACCCCCATCCACTCTAAAACATTAAACTTTTGTTTCTTATCGGATTTTTGGTAATAGAAGAGTGTTATGATTCGAACCATGGGATCTTAAATATTAATAAATCAAAATGTTCGCAACAGTCTCCTCTACTAGATTTAGTTTGTCTCGACACATTTCTACGCTTTCAAAAGGAGCTAATCAAGGCCCCCCTTTTTTAAGAATTCAAAATATTTTTTCTTTTTGGTTGAATTTCAGAAAATTGAGGAGTGCTACATTTCATACCATGTTATGTTAAATACTAATATATTAAAATGTTTGAAACAGTCACATTTACAAGATTCTGTTTAACCTCAGATATCTCTAGTCTCCAAAAACGCCCTAATAACAACCCCCTCCCCTTTAAAGATTTTAAATTTTTCGGTCTCTTTGTTGGATTTTAGATAATTGAGGACTGATACGACTTCAACCATGGGATTCTAAATATTAATACATCAAAATATTCGCATCCGTGTCCTCTACAAGACAATCGCATCAGTGTCCTCTAAGGACTACAGACTCCTCACAATTTGGTCTATCTCTAGTCGACATATACGTCATTAACCATGGGATTCTAAATATTAATACATCATGGGGGGCTGATTCGGACGTTTTAGATGACTAGAGATGTCTGGAACGAAAATGAATCTCATAGGGGACACTTTTGCGAAAATGCTTATATATTAATATTGAAGATCCCATGGTTAGAGTCGTATCACTCTTCAATTATCTAAAATACATACAAATAGACCGAAAAATTTGAATTCATTAAGGAGTTGTGATTAGGACATTTAAGGAGTCTAGAGAAATCTGGGATTAAAGTTATTCTTGAAGCGGAGAATGTTGCACAAATATTGATGCATTAATAATTTAGATCCCATGGTTGGAGTCGCATTTTTCCTCATGTATCTAAAATTTACAAAAAAGACATAAAAACTTGACTTCTTTAAAGGGGGGTGTTGATTAAGACTTTTTAGGTGGCTAGAAATGTCGTTAGCCAAACTGAATGATTTACTGTAGACTTTTACGAACAATTTGATGTATTAATATTTAAGATCTAATGGTTGGAATGAAAACACTTCTCTCAAAGTCCTAAAATACAATAAAAACAAGTTTAATACTTTACAGATTGGGGATTATTAGGACATTTTAAAAGCCTAGAAATGTCTTGACCCAAACAGAAACTTGTAGAGGAGACTGTTGTGAAAATATTGATGTATTAATTTTTAAGATCCCATGGTTGGAGTCGTATCACTCCTCAATTATCTAAAATCCAACCAAAAAGACACAAAATTTTCAATTCTTAAATAGGGGGGTCTGATTCTGACGTCTTAGAAGACTAGAGATGTCTGGAACCAAATTGAATTTCATAAAGGACAATGTTGCGAATATTCTGATTAATATTTAAGATCCCATGGTTAGAGTCGTAGCACTCCTCAATTTTCTAAAATCCGAATAAAAAGACACAAAATTTTGGATTCTTAAAAAAAAGGGATGGGCCTTGATTCGGACATTTTAGAAGACCGGAGATGTCTTGATCAAACTGACACTTGTAGAAGAGACTGTTACGAACAGTTTGATGTTTTGATATTTAAGATCCTATGGTTAAAGTCGTTGCACTCCTCAATTTTCTAAAATCCGACCATAAAAACACAAAAATATGAATCCTTAAAAAAAAGGGGGAGGGGCTGATTAGGACATTTTAGAAACTAGAGATGTCTGGAACCAAAATGAAACTTGTAGAAGAAACTGATGCGAAATTTTGATGTATTAATATTTAAGATCCCATTTTTGGAGTCGTATTATTCCTCATTGATCTAAAATCCAACCAAAAACACCGAAAAATTTGAATTCTTTAAAAGGGGTGGTTGTGACTAGTACATTTTAGAAAACTAGAGATGTCTTAAACCAAACTGAATCTTGTAGAGAAGACTATTGGGATCATTTTGATGTATTAATATTTAAGATCCCATGGTTAGAGTCTTAGCAATCCTCAATTTTTAAAATCCAACAATAATGACACGAAAATTTGAATTCTTAAAAAAGGTGGGGCTTGATTATATTATCTTACGTGGCTGTAAATGTCTGGAGCCAAACCAAATCTTCTAGAGGAGAATGTTACGAGCATTTTGATGTATTAATATTTAAGATCTTATGGTTGAGTCAGTGCAAGGTCTCAATTTTCTAAAATTCGAACAAAAAAACTAAAAAATTTTAATTCTTAAAAAGGGGAGGGATGATTAGGGCATTTTTAGAAGACTAGAGATTTCTGGAACCAAATTGAATCTCATGGAGGACACATTTGTAAAACCTTTCGTGTATTAATATTTAATATCCCATGGTTTAAGTTATAAAACCTCTCAGATATCTAAAATCCGACCAAAAAGAAAGAAAATTTTAAATCTTAAAAGGGGGCTGATTAGGAAATTTTTGAAGACTATAAAACTGTGGAGGAAAACTAAATCTTGTAGATGAGACAGTTGCGAACATTTTGAAGTATTAATATTTAAGATCCTATCGTTAGAGTCTTAGCAATCCTCAATTTTTAAAAATCAAACAATAAAGATACAAAAGTTTGAATTCTTAAAAAAGGTGGGCGTGATTATATTATCTTATATGGCTGTAAATGTCTGGAGCCAAATTAAATCTTGTAGAGGAGCCTGTTGCGAACATTCTGATGTATTAATATTTAAGATCCCATGGTTGCAGTCATAACACTCCTCTATTTTTTAAAATTCAAACAAAAAATACAAAATTGATTTTTTAGAGGGGCGGTTGACTAGGACATTTAAGGTGTCAAGAAATGTCTGGTACCAAACTGAAACTTGTAGAAGAGACTGTTGCGAACATTTTAGTGTATTAATATTTATAATCCTATGGTTGGAGTAGGTGCATTCTTACATTTTCGAAAATCGAACCAAAAAGACACAAAAATTTGAATACTTAAAAAAGGGGGGGATGATTCTGAAGTTTTAGAAGACTCGAAATGTGTGGAGCCAAATAGAATGGCATAGACGACAAAGTTGCAAACATTTTAATGTATAAATATATAATATCCCATGGTTTCAATTGTAGTACTGCACAATTATCTAAAATCCTATAAAAAGACACAAAAATTGAATTCTTAAAAAGGAGAAGGGGACTGATTAGGACATTTTAGAAGACTAGAGGTGTCTGGAAAAAAAACTGAATCTTGCAGAGAACACTGTTGCAAACATTTTGATGTATTAACTTTTAAGATACCATGATTAGAGTCGTATCACTTTCAAATTTTCTAAAAATACAACAATATAGACCGAAAAATTTGAATTCTTTAAAGGGGGAAGATTCTTAGGACATTTTAGGAAACTAGAGAAATCTCGGAGCAAAGTGAATCTTGTAGAGGAGACTGTTGCGAACATTTTGATGAGTTAAAATTTAAGATCCCATAGTTGGAATCGTAACACTCCTCAATTTCCTAAAATACAATAAAAAAGGAGTTTAATACTTTAAAGATGGGGGTGTTATTAGGACATTTTAGCGGCCTAGAAACGTCTTGAACCAAACTCAGTCTTGTAGAGGAGACTGTTGCGAATATACTTTGGTATGAATAGTTAAGAACCCATGGTTTAAGTCATAACACTTCTCTAATTTTTAAAATTCAATAAAAAGTTAAAAAATTGATCTTTTAGGGGGGTGGTTGATTAGAACATTTTAGGTATAGAGATATGTCTGGCACCAAATTGGATCTTGTAGAGGAGACTGTTGCGAACATTTTGATGTATTAATATTTACAATTCTATGGTTGGAGTAGGTGCACTCTTCAATTTTTGAAAATCCGACCAAAAAGACACAAAAATTTTGTATCCTTAAAAAGAGGGGGGGGGGTTGATTTGACTTTTTAGAAGTCTAGAAATGTGTGGAACCAAAGAGTATCTTATAGAGGACAATGTTGCATACATTTTGATGTATAAATATATAACATCCCATGGTTTAAGTTGTAGGACTCCTCAAATATTTCAAATCCGATCAAGAAGACAAAAAATTTTGAATTCTTAAAAAGGGGGGGGATGCTTATTAGGACATTTTAGAAGACTAGAGGTGTCTTGAACCAAACTGAATCTTGTAGAGGAGAATGCTGCAAACATTTTGATGTATTAATATTTAAAATACCATGGATAAAGATATAACTCTCCTCAATTTTCTAAAATCATACCAAAAAGACACAAAAATTTGAATTCTAAAAAGGTGTGGGGGGTGTGATTAGGTCATTTTAGATGGCTAGAAATGTCTGGAGGCAAACTGAAATTTGTAGAGAAGACTGTTGTGAACATTTTGATGTATTAATATTTAAGATCACATGGTTAAAGTAATAACACTCCTCAATTTTTTTAATAGACAATCAAAAAAACACAAAAATTTGAATTCTAGAGAACGAACTGTTGGGGGCGGGGGGCGGATTCGGACGTTTTAGAAGACTAGAGATGTCTGGAACCAAATTGAATCTCATAAAGGACACAGTTGCGAACATATAGAGGTAATAATATTAAAGATACCAAAGATAGTGTCTTAGAAATCCTCAATTTTTTAAAATCCAACAATAAAGACACAAAAGTTTGAATTCTTAAAAAAAGGTGGGGCGTGATTATATTATCTTATGTGGCTGTAAATGTCTGGAGCCAAACTAAATCTTATAGAGGAGACTGTTGCGAACATTTTGTTGCATTAATATTTAAGATCCTATGGTTGGAGACAGTTTAATGTCTCAATTTTCTAAAATTCGAGCGAAAAAAAAATTTGAATTCTTAAAAAGAGGGGGGGGGTGGGCTGATTAGGCCATTTTAGAAGACTAGAGATGTCTGGAACCAAACTGAATCTCATGGAGAACACATTTGCAAAACGCGCGCGTTTCATGTATTAATAATTAACATCCCATGGTTTTAGTTGTTGCACTCCTCAGATATCTAAAATCCGACCAAAAAGAAACAAAAATTTAAATTCTTAAAAAGCGGGGGCTGATTAGGAAATTTTTGAAGACTAGAAAACTGTGGAGGCAAACTAAACCTTGTAGATGAGACAGTTGCAAACATTTTGATGTATTAATATATAAGATCCCATGGTTGGATTCATAATACTCCTCAATTTTCTAAAATCCGATAAGAAGCAAAAGTTTAATACTTCTATATGTTCGCAACCGTCTTCTCTGCAAGATTCAGTTTGGTTTCCACACATTTCTAGACTTCTAAAACGTCAGAATCAACCCCCCCCCTTTTTAAGAATACAAAATTTTTGTGTCTTTTTGGTCGGATTTTCAAAAATTGAAGAGTGCACCTACTCCAACCATAGAATTGTAAATATTAATACATCAAAATGTTCGCAACAGTCTCCTCTACAAGATTCAATTTGGTGCCAGACATTTCTTGACACCTAAAATGTCCTAATCAGCACCTATAAAAATTAATTTTTTGTCTTTTTGATAGTATTTTAAATAATTGAGGAGTGTTATGATTTCAACCATAGGATCTTAAATATTAATACATCAAAATTTTCGCAACAGTCTCCTCTAGAAGATTTAGTTTGGTTCAAGACATTTCTAGGCCTTTAATATGTCCTAATAACTCATCACTTTACAGTATTAAACTTGTTTTTTTTATCGTATTTTAGGAAATTATAGATTGTTATGATTCCAAATATAGAATCTTAAATATATTAATATATAAAAACTTTTACAACAGTCTCATCTTCAAAATTCAGTTTGGTTCCAGACATTTCTTGACACCTAAAATGTCCTAATCTACTCACACTGTAAAAGTGAATTTTGTGTCTTTTTGATTGTATTTTGGAAAATTGAGAAATGTTATGACTCCACTCATGGGATCTTCAATATTAATTCAACAAAATGTTCGTAAAAGTCTCCTTTAAAACATTCGGTTTTGCTCCAGATATTTTTACTATCTAAAGTGTCCTAATCGACCGTCCTCTTTAAAGAAGTCAAATGTTTATGTCTTTTCTGTCAAATTTTAGGAAAACGAGGAGTGTTATGACTCCAACCATGGGATCTTAAATATTAATACATAAAAATTTTCGCAACAATCTCCTCTACAAGATTATGATAAGTTCAAGACATTTCTAGGCTTCTACAATTACTTAATACACCCATCCACTCTAAAATATTAAACTTTTTGTTTCTTATCAGATTTTAGGTAATAGAAGAGTGTTATGATTCGAACCATGGCATCTTAAATATTAATCAATCAAAATGTTCGCAACAGTCTCCTCTACTAGATTTAGTTTTTCTCAACACATTTCTACGCTTTTTAAAAGGAGCTAATCAAGGCCCCCTTTTTTAAGAATTCAAAATATTTTTCTTTTTGGTTGAATTTCAGAAAATTGAGGAGTGCTACATATCATACCATGTTATGTTAAATACTAATATATTAAAATGTTTGAAACAGTCACATTTACAAGATTCTGTTTAACCTCAGATATCTCTAGTCTCCAAAAACGCCCTAATAACAACCCCTACCATTTAAAAAATTTAAATTTTTCGGTCTCTTTGTTGGATTTTAGATAATTGAGGACTGATGTGACTTCAACCATGGGATTCTAAATATTAATACATCAAAATATTCGCATCCGTGTCCTCTACAAGACAATCGCATCAGTGTCCTCTAACAACTACAGACTCCTCACAATTTGGTCTATATCTAGTCGACTGATACGTCTCCAACCATGGGATTCTAAATATTAATACATCATGGGGGGCTGATTCGGACGTTTTAGAAGACTAGAGATGTCTGGAACGAAAATGAATCTCAAAGGGGACACTTTTGCGAAAATGCTTATATATTAATATTTAAGATCCCATGGTTAGAGTCTTATCACTCTTCAATTATCTAAAATACAAACAAATAGACAGAAAAATTTGAATTCATTAAGCGGATTGTGATTAGGACATTTAAGGAGACTAGAGAAGTCGGGGACCAAAGTTATACTTGAAGCGGAGAATGTTGCACAAATATTGATGTATTAATATTTAAGATCCCATGGTTGGAGTCATAACACTCCTCTATTTTTTAAAATTCAATCAAAAAATACAAAATTGATTTTTTAGGGGGGCGGTTGATTAGGACATTTAAGATGTCAAGAAATGTCTGGTACAAAACTTAAACTTGTAGAAGAGACTGTTGCGAACATTTTAGTGTATTAAAATTTATAATCCTATGGTTGGAGTAGGTGCACTCTTACATTTTGGAAAATCAAACCAAAAAGACACAAAAATTTGAATTCTTAAAAAGGGGGGGGGATGATTCTGAAGTTTTAGAAGACTAGAAATGTGTGGAACCAAATAGAATCACATAGACGACAATGTTGCAAACATTTTAATGTATAAATATATAATATCCCATGGTTTCAATTGAAGCACTGCACAATTATCTAAATTCGAATAAAAAAGACACAAAAAATTGAATTCTTAAAAAGGGTGGGGGATTGATTAGGACATTTTAGAAGACTAGAGGTGTCTGGAACAAAACTGATACTTGCAGAGAACACTGTTGCAAACATTTTGATGTATTAACATTTAAGATAGCATGATTAGAGTCGTATCACTTTCAAATTTTCTAAAATACAACAATATAGACTGAAAAATTTGAATTCTTTAAAGGTGGAAGATGATTAGGACATTTTAGGAAACTAGAGAAATCTCGGACCAAAGTGAATCTTGTAGAGGAGACTTTTACGAACAATTTGATGCGTTAATATTTAAGATCAAATAGTTTAATCGTAACACTCCCCTCAATTTCCTAAAATACAATAAAAAAAAGAAGTTTAATACTTTAAAGATGGGGGGGGGGGGGTTATTAGGACATTTTAGCGGGCTAGAAATGTCTTGAACCAAACTCAGTCTTGTAGAGGAGACTGTTGCGAATATTCTTTTGTATTAATATTTAAGATCCCATGGTTTAAGTCATAGCAATTCTCTATTTTTTAAAATTCAATCAAAAAGTTAAAAAATTGATCTTTTAGGGGGGCGGTTGATTAGGACATTTTAGGTGTCAAGAAATGTCTGGCACCAAACTGAATCTTGTAGAGGAGACTGTTGCGAACATTTTGATGTATTAATATTTATAATTCTATGGTTGGAGTAGGTGGACTCTTCAATTTTTGAAACTCCGACCAAAAAGACACAAAAATTTTGTATTCTTAAAAAGGGTGGGGGTGATTCTGACGTTTTGGAAGTCTAGAAATGTGTGGAACCAAATATAATCTTATAGAGGACAATGTTGCATACATTTTGATGTATAAATATATAATATCCCATGGTTTAAGTTGTAGGACTCCTCAAATATTTCAAATACGACCAAGAAGATCTTAATATTAATGCATAAAAATTTTCGCAACAATCTCCTCTACAAGATTCTGTTAAGTTCATGACATTTCTAGGCTTCTACAATTTCTTAATACCCCATCCACTCTAAAACATTAAACTTTTTGTTTCTTATCGGATTTTTGGTAATAGAAGAGTGTTATGATTCGAACCATGGGATCTTAAATATTAATAAATCAAAATGTTCGCAACAGTCTCCTCTACTAGATTTAGTTTGTCTCGACACATTTCTACGCTTTCAAAAGGAGCTAATCAAGGCCCACCTTTTTTAAGAATTCAAAATATATTTTCTTTTCGTTGAATTTCAGAAAATTGAGGAGTGCTACATTTCATACCATGGGATGTTAAATACTAATATATCAAAATGTTTGCAACAGTCACATTTACAAGATTCTGTTTAACCTCAGATATCTCTAGTCTCCAAAACGCCCTAATAACAACCCCTCCCCTTTAAAGATTTTAAATTTTTCGGTCTCTTTGTTGGATTTTAGATAATTGAGGACTGATACGACTTCAACCATGGGATTCTAAATATTAATACATCAAAATATTCGCATCCGTGTCCTCTACAAGACAATCGCATCAGTGTCTTCTAAGGACTACAGACTCCTCACAATTTGGTCTATCTCTAGTCGACATATACGTCATTAACCATGGGATTCTAAATATTAATACATCATGGGGGGCTGATTCGGACGTTTTAGATGATTAGAGATGTCTGGAACGAAAATGAATCTCATAGGGGACACTTTTGCGAAAATGCTTATATATTAATATTGAAGATCCCATGGTTAGAGTCGTATCACTCTTCAATTATCTAAAATACATACAAATAGACCGAAAAATTTGAATTCATTAAGGGGTTGTGATTAGGACATTTAAGGAGTCTAGAGAAATCTGGGACCAAAGTTATTCTTGAAGCGGAGAATGTTGCACAAATATTGATGCATTAATATTTTAGATCCCATGGTTGGAGTCGCATTTTTCCTCATGTATCTAAAATTTACAAAAAAGACATAAAAACTTGACTTCTTTAAAGGGGGGTGTTGATTAAGACTTTTTAGGTGGCTAGAAATGTCGTTAGCCAAACTGAATGATTTACTGTAGACTTTTACGAACAATTTGATGTATTAATATTTAAGATCTAATGGTTGGAATGAAAACACTTCTCTCAAAGTCCTAAAATACAATAAAAAAACAAGTTTAATACTTTACAGATTGGGGATTATTAGGACATTTTAAAAGCATAGAAATGTCTTGACCCAAACAGAAACTTGTAGAGGAGACTGTTGTGAAAATTTTGATGTATTAATTTTTAAGATCCATGGTTGGAGTCGTATCACTCCTCAATTATCTAAAATCCAACCAAAAAGACACAAAATTTTCAATTCTTAAATAGGGGGGTCTGATTCTGACGTCTTAGAAGACTAGAGATGTCTGGAACCAAATTGAATTTCATAAAGGACAATGTTGCGAATATTCTGATTAATATTTAAGATCCCATGGTTAGAGTCGTAGCACTCCTCAATTTTCTAAAATCCGAATAAAAAGACACAAAATTTTGGATTCTTAAAAAAAAGGGATGGGCCTTGATTCGGACATTTTAGAAGACCGGAGATGTCTTGATCAAACTGACACTTGTAGAAGAGACTGTTACGAACAGTTTGATGTTTTGATATTTAAGATCCTATGGTTAAAGTCGTTGCACTCCTCAATTTTCTAAAATCCGACCATAAAAACACAAAAATATGAATCCTTAAAAAAAAGGGGGAGGGGCTGATTAGGACATTTTAGAAACTAGAGATGTCTGGAACCAAAATGAAACTTGTAGAAGAAACTGATGCGAAATTTTGATGTATTAATATTTAAGATCCCATTTTTGGAGTCGTATTATTCCTCATTGATCTAAAATCCAACCAAAAACACCGAAAAATTTGAATTCTTTAAAAGGGGGTGGTTGTGACTAGTACATTTTAGAAAACTAGAGATGTCTTAAACCAAACTGAATCTTGTAGAGAAGACTATTGGGATCATTTTGATGTATTAATATTTAAGATCCCATGGTTAGAGTCTTAGCAATCCTCAATTTTTTAAAATCCAACAATAATGACACGAAAATTTGAATTCTTAAAAAGGTGGGGGCGTGATTATATTATCTTACGTGGCTGTAAATGTCTGGAGCCAAACCAAATCTTCTAGAGGAGAATGTTACGAGCATTTTGATGTATTAATATTTAAGATCTTATGGTTGGAGTCAGTGCAATGTCTCAATTTTCTAAAATTCGAACAAAAAACTAAAAATTTTAATTCTTAAAAAGGGGAGGGATGATTAGGGCATTTTAGAAGACTAGAGATTTCTGGAACCAAATTGAATCTCATGGAGGACACATTTGTAAAACCTTTCGTGTATTAATATTTAATATCCCATGGTTTAAGTTATAAAACCTCTCAGATATCTAAAATCCGACCAAAAAGAAAGAAAATTTTAAATCTTAAAAAGGGAGGGGGCTGATTAGGAAATTTTTGAAGACTATAAAACTGTGGAGGAAAACTAAATCTTGTAGATGAGACAGTTGCGAACATTTTGAAGTATTAATATTTAAGATCCTATCGTTAGAGTCTTAGCAATCCTCTATTTTTTAAAATCCAACAATAAAGATACAAAAGTTTGAATTCTTAAAAAAGGTGGGCGTGATTATATTATCTTATATGGCTGTAAATCTCTGGAGCCAAATTAAATCTTGTAGAGGAGCCTGTTGCGAACATTCTGATGTATTAATATTTAAGATCCCATGGTTGGAGTCAAAACACTCCTCTATTTTTTAAAATTCAAACAAAAAATACAAAATTGATTTTTTAGGGGGGCTATTGACTAGGACATTTAAGGTGTCAAGAAATGTCTGGTACCAAACTGAAACTTGTAGAAGAGACTGTTGCGAACATTTTAGTGTATTAATATTTATAATCCTATGGTTGGAGTAGGTGCATTCTTACATTTTCGAAAATCGAACCAAAAAGACACAAAAATTTGAATACTTAAAAAAGGGGGGGATGATTCTGAAGTTTTAGAAGACTCGAAATGTGTGGAGCCAAATAGAATGGCATAGACGACAAAGTTGCAAACATTTTAATGTATAAATATATAATATCCCATGGTTTCAATTGTAGTACTGCACAATTATCTAAAATCCTATAAAAAAGACACAAAAAATTGAATTCTTAAAAAGGAGAAGGGGACTGATTAGGACATTTTAGAAGACTAGAGGTGTCTGGAACAAAACTGAATCTTGCAGAGAACACTGTTGCAAACATTTTGATGTATTAACTTTTAAGATACCATGATTAGAGTCGTATCACTTTCAAATTTTCTAAAATACAACAATATAGACCGAAAAATTTGAATTCTTTAAAGGGGGAAGATGATTAGGACATTTTAGGAAACTAGAGAAATCTCGGAACAAAGTGAATCTTGTAGAGGAGACTTTTACGAACAATTTGTTGAGTTAATATTTAAGATCCCATAGTTGGAATCGTAACACTCCTCAATTTCCTAAAATACAATGAAAAAAAGTTTAATACTTTAAAGATGGGGGGGGGTGTTATTAGGACATTTTAGCGACCTAGAAACGTCTTGAACCAAACTCAGTCTTGTAGAGGAGACTGTTGCGAATATTCTTTTGTATGAATATTTAAGATCCCATGGTTTAAGTCATAACACTTCTCTATTTTTTAAAATTCAATAAAAAAGTTAAAAAATTGATCTTTTAGGGGGGTGGTTGATTAGGACATTTTAGGTGTCAAGAAATGTCTGGCACCAAATTGAATCTTGTAGAGGAGACTGTTGCGAATATTTTGATGTATTAATATTTACAATTCTATGGTTGGAGTAGGTGCACTCTTCAATTTTTGAAAATCCGACCAAAAAGACACAAAAATTTTGTATCCAATGAAAAAACGAGGGGGGGGGGTTGATTTGACTTTTTAGAAGTCTAGAAATGTGTGGAACCAAAGAGTATCTTATAGAGGACAATGTTGCATACATTTTGATGTATAAATATATAACATCCCATGGTTTAAGTTGTAGGACTCCTCAAATATTTCAAATCCGACCAAGAAGACAAAAAATTTTGAATTCTTAAAAAGTGGGGGGGGGGGGTGCTTATTAGGACATTTTAGAAGACTAGAGGTGTCTTGAACCAAACTGAATCTTGTAGAGGAGAATGCTGCAAACATTTTGATGTATTAATATTTAAAATACCATGGATAGAGATATAACTCTCCTCAATTTTCTAAAATCAAACCAAAAAGACACAAAAATTTGAATTCTAAAAAGGTGTGGGGGGCGTGATTAGGTCATTTTAGATGGCTAGAAATGTCTGGAGGCAAACTGAAATTTGTAGAGAAGACTGTTGTGAACATTTTGATGTATTAATATTTAAGATCACATGGTTAAAGTAATAACACTCCTCAATTTTTTTAATAGACAATCAAAAAAACACAAAAATTTGAATTCTTTAGAAAAAAATGTTGGGGGTGGGGGGCTGATTCGGACGTTTTAGAAGACTAGAGATGTCTGGAACCAAATTGAATCTCATAAAGGACACTGTTGCGAACATTTTGAAGTATTAATATTTAAGATCCCATCGTTAGAGTCTTAGAAATCCTCAATTTTTTAAAATCCAACAATAAAGACACAAAAGTTTGAATTCTTAAAAAAAGGTGGGGCGTGATTATATTATCTTATGTGGCTGTAAATGTCTGGAGCCAAACTAAATCTTATAGAGGAGACTGTTGCGAACATTTTGTTGCATTAATATTTAAGATCCTATGGTTGGAGACAGTTTAATGTCTCAATTTTCTAAAATTCGAGCGAAAAAAAAATTTGAATTCTTAAAAAGGGGGGGTGGGCTGATTAGGCCATTTTAGAAGACTAGAGATGTCTGGAACCAAACTGAATCTCATGGAGAACACATTTGCAAAACGCGCGCGTTTCATGTATTAATAATTAACATCCCATGGTTTTAGTTGTTGCACTCTCAGATATCTGAATTCTTAAAAGAAACAGGGGGTGGGCAGATTAGGGATTTTAGAAGACTAGAGATGTGGAGGCAAACTGAATCCTTGTAGATGACACATTTGCAAACATTTTCATGTATTAATAATTAACATCCCATGGTTTTGGATTCATAATACTCCTCAGATATCTAAATCCGACCAAAAAAAAAGTTTACAACTTATATGTTAAACCGTCTTAAAAGCAAGATTCAGGCTGATTAGGAAATTTTTGAAGACTAGAAAACTGTAGAGGCAAACTAAACCTTGTAGATGAGACAGTTGCAAACATTTTGATGTATTAATATATAAGATCCCATGGTTGGATTCATAATACTCCTCAATTTTCTAAAATCCGATAAGAAGCAAAAGTTTAATACTTCTATATGTTCGCAACCGTCTTCTCTGCAAGATTCAGTTTGGTGCCAGACATTTCTTGACACCTAAAATGTCCTAATCAGCACCTATAAAAATTAATTTTTTGTCTTTTTCATAGTATTTTAAATAATTGAGGAGTGTTATGATTGGAACCATAGGATCTTAAATATTAATACATCAAAATTTTCGCAACAGTCTCCTCTAGAAGATTTAGTTTGGTTCAAGACATTTCTAGGCCTTTAATATGTCCTAATAACTCATCACTTTACAGTATTAAACTTGTTTTTTTTTTACCGTATTTTAGGAAATTATAGATTGTTATGATTCCAAATATAGAATCTTAAATATATTAATATATAAAAACTTTTACAACAGTCTCATCTTCAAAATTCAGTTTGGTTCCAGACATTTCTTGACACCTAAAATGTCCTAATCTACTCACACTGTAAAAGTGAATTTTGTGTCTTTTGATTGTATTTTGGAAAATTGAGAAATGTTATGACTCCACTCATGGGATCTTCAATATTAATTCAACAAAATGTTCGTAAAAGTCTCCTTTAAAACATTCGGTTTTGCTCCAGATATTTTTACTATCTAAAGTGTCCTAATCGACCGTCCTCTTTAAAGAAGTCAAATGTTTATGTCTTTTCTGTCAAATTTTAGGAAAACGAGGAGTGTTGCGACTCCAACCATGGGATCTTAAATATTAATACATAAAAATTTTCGCAACAATCTCCTCTACAAGATTATGATAAGTTCAAGACATTTCTAGGCTTCTACAATTACTTAATACACCCATCCACTCTAAAATATTAAACTTTTGTTTCTTATCAGATTTTAGGTAATAGAAGAGTGTTATGATTCGAACCATGGCATCTTAAATATTAATCAATCAAAATGTTCGCAACAGTCTCCTCTACTAGATTTAGTTTTTCTCAACACATTTCTACGCTTTTAAAAAGGAGCTAATCAAGGCCCCCCTTTTTTAAGAATTCAAAATATTTTTTCTTTTTGGTTGAATTTCAGAAAATTGAGGAGTGCTACATATCATACCATGTTATGTTAAATACTAATATATTAAAATGTTTGAAACAGTCACATTTACAAGATTCTGTTTAACCTCAGATATCTCTAGTCTCCAAAAACGCCCTAATAACAACCCCCTACCATTTAAAAATTTAAATTTTTCGGTCTCTTTGTTGGATTTTAGATAATTGAGGACTGATGTGACTTCAACCATGGGATTCTAAATATTAATACATCAAAATATTCGCATCCGTGTCCTCTACAAGACAATCGCATCAGTGTCCTCTAACAACTACAGACTCCTCACAATTTGGTCTATATCTAGTCGACTGATACGTCTCCAACCATGGGATTCTAAATATTAATACATCATGGGGGGCTGATTCGGACGTTTTAGAAGACTAGAGATGTCTGGAACGAAAATGAATCTCAAAGGGGACACTTTTGCGAAAATGCTTATATATTAATATTTAAGATCCCATGGTTAGAGTCTTATCACTCTTCAATTATCTAAAATACAAACAAATAGACAGAAAAATTTGAATTCATTAAGCGGATTGTGATTAGGACATTTAAGGAGACTAGAGAAGTCGGGGACCAAAGTTATACTTGAAGCGGAGAATGTTGCACAAATATTGATGTATTAATATTTTAGATCCCATGGTTGGAGACGCAACTCTCCTCATGTATCTAAAATTTACAAAAAAGACATAAAAACTTGACTTCTTTAAAGGGGGGGATGTTGATTAAGAATTTTTAGGCGGCTAGAAATGTCTGGAGACATTTCTAGACAAAAAGACACAAAAATTTTGTATTCTTAAAAAGGGTGGGGGTGATTCTGACGTTTTGGAAGTCTAAAAATGTGTGGAACCAAATATAATCTTATAGAGGACAATGTTGCATACATTTTGATGTATAAATATATAATATCCCATGGTTTAAGTTGTAGGACTCCTCAAATATTTCAAATACGACCAAGAAGATCTTAATATTAATGCATAAAAATTTTCGCAACAATCTCCTCTACAAGATTCTGTTAAGTTCATGACATTTCTAGGCTTCTACAATTTCTTAATACCCCCATCCACTCTAAAACATTAAACTTTTGTTTCTTATCGGATTTTTGGTAATAGAAGAGTGTTATGATTCGAACCATGGGATCTTAAATATTAATAAATCAAAATGTTCGCAACAGTCTCCTCTACTAGATTTAGTTTGTCTCGACACATTTCTACGCTTTCAAAAGGAGCTAATCAAGGCCCCCCTTTTTTAAGAATTCAAAATATTTTTTCTTTTTGGTTGAATTTCAGAAAATTGAGGAGTGCTACATTTCATACCATGTTATGTTAAATACTAATATATTAAAATGTTTGAAACAGTCACATTTACAAGATTCTGTTTAACCTCAGATATCTCTAGTCTCCAAAAACGCCCTAATAACAACCCCCTCCCCTTTAAAGATTTTAAATTTTTCGGTCTCTTTGTTGGATTTTAGATAATTGAGGACTGATACGACTTCAACCATGGGATTCTAAATATTAATACATCAAAATATTCGCATCCGTGTCCTCTACAAGACAATCGCATCAGTGTCCTCTAAGGACTACAGACTCCTCACAATTTGGTCTATCTCTAGTCGACATATACGTCATTAACCATGGGATTCTATATATTAATACATCATGGGGGGCTGATTCGGACGTTTTAGATGACTAGAGATGTCTGGAACGAAAATGAATCTCATAGGGGACACTTTTGCGAAAATGCTTATATATTAATATTGAAGATCCCATGGTTAGAGTCGTATCACTCTTCAATTATCTAAAATACATACAAATAGACCGAAAAATTTGAATTCATTAAGGAGTTGTGATTAGGACATTTAAGGAGTCTAGAGAAATCTGGGACCAAAGTTATTCTTGAAGCGGAGAATGTTGCACAAATATTGATGCATTAATATTTTAGATCCCATGGTTGGAGTCGCATTTTTCCTCATGTATCTAAAATTTACAAAAAAGACATAAAAACTTGACTTCTTTAAAGGGGGGTGTTGATTAAGACTTTTTAGGTGGCTAGAAATGTCGTTAGCCAAACTGAATGATTTACTGTAGACTTTTACGAACAATTTGATGTATTAATATTTAAGATCTAATGGTTGGAATGAAAACACTTCTCTCAAAGTCCTAAAATACAATAAAAAAACAAGTTTAATACTTTACAGATTGGGGATTATTAGGACATTTTAAAAGCCTAGAAATGTCTTGACCCAAACAGAAACTTGTAGAGGAGACTGTTGTGAAAATATTGATGTATTAATTTTTAAGATCCCATGGTTGGAGTCGTATCACTCCTCAATTATCTAAAATCCAACCAAAAAGACACAAAATTTTCAATTCTTAAATAGGGGGGTCTGATTCTGACGTCTTAGAAGACTAGAGATGTCTGGAACCAAATTGAATTTCATAAAGGACAATGTTGCGAATATTCTGATTAATATTTAAGATCCCATGGTTAGAGTCGTAGCACTCCTCAATTTTCTAAAATCCGAATAAAAAGACACAAAATTTTGGATTCTTAAAAAAAAGGGATGGGCCTTGATTCGGACATTTTAGAAGACCGGAGATGTCTTGATCAAACTGACACTTGTAGAAGAGACTGTTACGAACAGTTTGATGTTTTGATATTTAAGATCCTATGGTTAAAGTCGTTGCACTCCTCAATTTTCTAAAATCCGACCATAAAAACACAAAAATATGAATCCTTAAAAAAAAGGGGGAGGGGCTGATTAGGACATTTTAGAAACTAGAGATGTCTGGAACCAAAATGAAACTTGTAGAAGAAACTGATGCGAAATTTTGATGTATTAATATTTAAGATCCCATTTTTGGAGTCGTATTATTCCTCATTGATCTAAAATCCAACCAAAAACACCGAAAAATTTGAATTCTTTAAAAGGGGGTGGTTGTGACTAGTACATTTTAGAAAACTAGAGATGTCTTAAACCAAACTGAATCTTGTAGAGAAGACTATTGGGATCATTTTGATGTATTAATATTTAAGATCCCATGGTTAGAGTCTTAGCAATCCTCAATTTTTTAAAATCCAACAATAATGACACGAAAATTTGAATTCTTAAAAAAGGTGGGGCTTGATTATATTATCTTACGTGGCTGTAAATGTCTGGAGCCAAACCAAATCTTCTAGAGGAGAATGTTACGAGCATTTTGATGTATTAATATTTAAGATCTTATGGTTGGAGTCAGTGCAATGTCTCAATTTTCTAAAATTCGAACAAAAAAACTAAAAAATTTTAATTCTTAAAAAGGGGAGGGATGATTAGGGCATTTTAGAAGACTAGAGATTTCTGGAACCAAATTGAATCTCATGGAGGACACATTTGTAAAACCTTTCGTGTATTAATATTTAATATCCCATGGTTTAAGTTATAAAACCTCTCAGATATCTAAAATCCGACCAAAAAGAAAGAAAATTTTAAATCTTAAAAAGGGGGGGGGGCTGATTAGGAAATTTTTGAAGACTATAAAACTGTGGAGGAAAACTAAATCTTGTAGATGAGACAGTTGCGAACATTTTGAAGTATTAATATTTAAGATCCTATCGTTAGAGTCTTAGCAATCCTCAATTTTTTAAAATCCAACAATAAAGATACAAAAGTTTGAATTCTTAAAAAAGGTGGGCGTGATTATATTATCTTATATGGCTGTAAATGTCTGGAGCCAAATTAAATCTTGTAGAGGAGCCTGTTGCGAACATTCTGATGTATTAATATTTAAGATCCCATGGTTGCAGTCATAACACTCCTCTATTTTTTAAAATTCAAACAAAAAATACAAAATTGATTTTTTAGAGGGGCGGTTGACTAGGACATTTAAGGTGTCAAGAAATGTCTGGTACCAAACTGAAACTTGTAGAAGAGACTGTTGCGAACATTTTAGTGTATTAATATTTATAATCCTATGGTTGGAGTAGGTGCATTCTTACATTTTCGAAAATCGAACCAAAAAGACACAAAAATTTGAATACTTAAAAAAGGGGGGGATGATTCTGAAGTTTTAGAAGACTCGAAATGTGTGGAGCCAAATAGAATGGCATAGGCGACAAAGTTGCAAACATTTTAATGTATAAATATATAATATCCCATGGTTTCAATTGTAGTACTGCACAATTATCTAAAATCCAATAAAAAAGACACAAAAAATTGAATTCTTAAAAAGGAGAAGGGGACTGATTAGGACATTTTAGAAGACTAGAGGTGTCTGGAAAAAAAACTGAATCTTGCAGAGAACACTGTTGCAAACATTTTGATGTATTAACTTTTAAGATACCATGATTAGAGTCGTATCACTTTCAAATTTTCTAAAATACAACAATATAGACCGAAAAATTTGAATTCTTTAAAGGGGGAAGATTATTAGGACATTTTAGGAAACTAGAGAAATCTCGGAGCAAAGTGAATCTTGTAGAGGAGACTTTTGCGAACAATTTGTTGCGTTAATATTTAAGATCCCATAGTTGGAATCGTAACACTCCTCAATTTCCTAAAATACAATAAAAAAGGAGTTTAATACTTTAAAGATGGGGGGTGTTATTAGGACATTTTAGCGGCCTAGAAACGTCTTGAACCAAACTCAGTCTTGTAGAGGAGACTGTTGCGAATATTCTTTTGTATGAATATTTAAGATCCCATGGTTTAAGTCATAACACTTCTCTATTTTTAAAATTCAATAAAAAGTTAAAAATTGATCTTTTAGGGGGGTGGTTGATTAGAACATTTTAGGTATAGAGATATGTCTGGCACCAAATTGGATCTTGTAGAGGAGACTGTTGCGAACATTTTGATGTATTAATATTTACAATTCTATGGTTGGAGTAGGTGCACTCTTCAATTTTTGAAAATCCGACCAAAAAGACACAAAAATTTTGTATCCTTAAAAAGGCCGGGGGGGGGGTCGATTTGACTTTTTAGAAGTCTAGAAATGTGTGGAACCAAAGAGTATCTTATAGAGGACAATGTTGCATACATTTTGATGTATAAATATATAACATCCCATGGTTTAAGTTGTAGGACTCCTCAAATATTTCAAATCCGATCAAGAAGACAAAAATTTTGAATTCTTAAAAAGGGGGGGGGGATGCTTATTAGGACATTTTAGAAGACTAGAGGTGTCTTGAACCAAACTGAATCTTGTAGAGGAGAATGCTGCAAACATTTTGATGTATTAATATTTAAAATACCATGGATAAAGATATAACTCTCCTCAATTTTCTAAAATCATACCAAAAAGACACAAAAATTTGAATTCTAAAAAGGTGTGGGGGGTGTGATTAGGTCATTTTAGATGGCTAGAAATGTCTGGAGGCAAACTGAAATTTGTAGAGAAGACTGTTGTGAACATTTTGATGTATTAATATTTAAGATCACATGGTTAAAGTAATAACACTCCTCAATTTTTAATAGACAATCAAAAAAACACAAAAATTTGAATTCTTTAGAAAGAAATGTTGGGGGTGGGGGGCTGATTCGGACGTTTTAGAAGACTAGAGATGTCTGGAACCAAATTGAATCTCATAAAGGACACTGTTGCGAACATTTTGAAGTATTAATATTTAAGATCCCATGGTTAGAGTCTTAGAAATCCTCAATTTTTTAAAATCCAACAATAAAGACACAAAAGTTTGAATTCTTAAAAAAAGGTGGGGCGTGATTATATTATCTTATGTGGCTGTAAATGTCTGGAGCCAAACTAAATCTTATAGAGGAGACTGTTGCGAACATTTTGTTGCATTAATATTTAAGATCCTATGGTTGGAGACAGTTTAATGTCTCAATTTTCTAAAATTCGAGCGAAAAAAAAATTTGAATTCTTAAAAAGAGGGGGGGGGTGGGCTGATTAGGCCATTTTAGAAGACTAGAGATGTCTGGAACCAAACTGAATCTCATGGAGAACACATTTGCAAAACGCGCGCGTTTCATGTATTAATAATTAACATCCCATGGTTTTAGTTGTTGCACTCCTCAGATATCTAAAATCCGACCAAAAAGAAACAAAAATTTAAATTCTTAAAAAGCGGGGGCTAATTAGGAAATTTTTGAAGACTAGAAAACTGTGGAGGCAAACTAAACCTTGTAGATGAGACAGTTGCAAACATTTTGATGTATTAATATATAAGATCCCATGGTTGGATTCATAATACTCCTCAATTTTCTAAAATCCGATAAGAAGCAAAAGTTTAATACTTCTATATGTTCGCAACCGTCTTCTCTGCAAGATTCAGTTTGGTGCCAGACATTTCTTGACACCTAAAATGTCCTAATCAGCACCTATAAAAATTAATTTTTTGTCTTTTTCATAGTATTTTAAATAATTGAGGAGTGTTATGATTGGAACCATAGGATCTTAAATATTAATACATCAAAATTTTCGCAACAGTCTCCTCTAGAAGATTTAGTTTGGTTCAAGACATTTCTAGGCCTTTAATATGTCCTAATAACTCATCACTTTACAGTATTAAACTTGTTTTTTTTTTACCGTATTTTAGGAAATTATAGATTGTTATGATTCCAAATATAGAATCTTAAATATATTAATATATAAAAACTTTTGCAACAGTCTCATCTTCAAAATTCAGTTTGGTTCCAGACATTTCTTGACACCTAAAATGTCCTAATCTACTCACACTGTAAAAGTGAATTTTGTGTCTTTTTGATTGTATTTTGGAAAATTGAGAAATGTTATGACTCCACTCATGGGATCTTCAATATTAATTCAACAAAATGTTCGTAAAAGTCTCCTTTAAAACATTCGGTTTTGCTCCAGATATTTTTACTATCTAAAGTGTCCTAATCGACCGTCCTCTTTAAAGAAGTCAAATGTTTATGTCTTTTCTGTCAAATTTTAGGAAAACGAGGAGTGTTGCGACTCCAACCATGGGATCTTAAATATTAATACATAAAAATTTTCGCAACAATCTCCTCTACAAGATTATGATAAGTTCAAGACATTTCTAGGCTTCTACAATTACTTAATACACCCATCCACTCTAAAATATTAAACTTTTGTTTCTTATCAGATTTTAGGTAATAGAAGAGTGTTATGATTCGAACCATGGCATCTTAAATATTAATCAATCAAAATGTTCGCAACAGTCTCCTCTACTAGATTTAGTTTTTCTCAACACATTTCTACGCTTTTAAAAGGAGCTAATCAAGGCCCCCCTTTTTTAAGAATTCAAAATATTTTTTCTTTTTGGTTGAATTTCAGAAAATTGAGGAGTGCTACATATCATACCATGTTATGTTAAATACTAATATATTAAAATGTTTGAAACAGTCACATTTACAAGATTCTGTTTAACCTCAGATATCTCTAGTCTCCAACAACGCCCTAATAACAACCCCCTACCATTTAAAAAATTTAAATTTTTCGGTCTCTTTGTTGGATTTTAGATAATTGAGGACTGATGCGACTTCAACCATGGGATTCTAAATATTAATACATCAAAATATTCGCATCCGTGTCCTCTACAAGACAATCGCATCAGTGTCCTCTAACAACTACAGACTCCTCACAATTTGGTCTATATCTAGTCGACTGATACGTCTCCAACCATGGGATTCTAAATATTAATACATCATGGGGGGCTGATTCGGACGTTTTAGAAGACTAGAGATGTCTGGAACGAAAATGAATCTCAAAGGGGACACTTTTGCGAAAATGCTTATATATTAATATTTAAGATCCCATGGTTAGAGTCTTATCACTCTTCAATTATCTGAAATACAAACAAATAGACAGAAAAATTTGAATTCATTAAGCGGATTGTGATTAGGACATTTAAGGAGACTAGAGAAGTCGGGGACCAAAGTTATACTTGAAGCGGAGAATGTTGCACAAATATTGATGTATTAATATTTTAGATCCCATGGTTGGAGTCGCAACTCTCCTCATGTATCTAAAATTTACAAAAAAGACAAAAAAGACCATACGATATCCCTTTTTTCTCATAAAATATATTTTGTATAATAAAAAAAATGATACAGTTATTCTTAGAATGTGATTTACTACTAAATGAAACCATTTGTTTGTCCATACATTGGAAATTTATGCAGATTTTGAGTAAATTTTGAAATAAGCGTAATCGGGAAAAGGGGATCATATGTGTTACCTGGGCGCACTTTACAAAATCTCATTTTTCTCGTAAAATATATTTTTTATAATGAAACCAAATGCACAGCAAGTCTGGAAATGTGATTTATTACTAAACTGCATCATTTTTTTGTATACATATTGGGTATTTTGTAAGATATAAGGGAATTTTGAAGTCAATCGTGGTGGGAATCTGAAGTTACACGTACCATATGGGCGCACGATACGATATCCCTTTTTTCTCATAAAATTTATATTTTATAATAAAATGATTAGCACGGATAGTTTTAGAATGTGATTTACTACTAAAGGAAACCATTTGTTTGTTTATAAAGAGGATATTTATTCAGATTTTGAGTAAATTTTGAATTTAGCGTTAAGTGTTACTTGGGCGCAATTTACAAAATCTCATTTTTCTCGTAAAATATATTTTTTATAATGAAACCAAATCCACAGTAAGTCTAGAAATGTGATTTACTACTAAATTGCATCATTTTTTTGTATACATATTTGGTATTTTGTAAGATATAAGGGAATTTTGAAGTCAATCGTGGTGGGAATCTGAAGTCACACGTACCATATGGGCGCACCATACGATATCCCTTTTTTCTCATAAAATATATTTTGTATAATAAAATAAATGATACAGTTATTCTTAGAATGTGATTTACTACTAAATGAAACCATTTGTTTGTCCATAAATTGGAAATTTACGCAGATTTTGAGTAAATTTTGAAATAAGCGTAATCAGGAAAAGGGGATCATATGTGTTACCTGGGCGCACTTTACAAAATCTCATTTTTCTCGTAAAATATATTTTTTATAATGAAACCAAATGCACAGCAAGTCTGGAAATGTGATTTATTACTAAACTGCATCATTTTTTTGTATACATATTGGGTATTTTGTAAGATATAAGGGAATTTTGAAGTCAATCGTGGTGGGAATCTGAAGTTACACGTACCATATGGGCGCACGATACGATATCCCTTTTTTCTCATAAAATTTATTTTTTATAATAAAATGATTACCACGGATAGTTTTAGAATGTGATTTACTACTAAATGAAACCATTTGTTTGTTTATAAAGTGGATATTTATTCAGATTTTGAGTAAATTTTGAATTTAGCGTTAAGTGTTACTTGGGCGCAATTTACAAAAACTCATTTTTCTTGTAAAATATATTTTTTATAATGAAACCAAATCCACATTAAGTCTAGAAATGTGATTTACTACTAAATTGCATCATTTTTTTGTATACATATTTGGTATTTTGTAAGATCTAAGGGAATTTTGAAGTCAATCGTGGTGGGAATCTGAAGTCACACGTACCATATGGGCGCACCATACAATATCCCTTTTTTCTCATAAAATATATTTTGTATAATAAAATAAATGATACAGTTATTCTTAGAATGTGATTTACTACTAAATGAAACCATTTGTTTGTCCATACATTGGAAATTTATGCAGATTTTGAGTAAATTTTGAAATAAGCGTAATCGGGAAAAGGGGATCATATGTGTTACCTGGGCGCACTTTACAAAATCTCATTTTTCTCGTAAAATATATTTTTTATAATGAAACCAAATCCACAGTAAGTCTAGAAATGTGATTTACTACTAAATTGCATCATTTTTTTGTATACATATTTGGTATTTTGTAAGATCTAAGGGAATTTTGAAGTCAATCGTGGTGGGAATCTGAAGTCACACGTACCATATGGGCGCACCATACGATATCCCTTTTTTCTCATAAAATATATTTTGTATTATAAAATAAATGAAACAGTTATTCTTAGAATGTGATTTACTACTAAAGGAAACCATTTGTTTGTCTATACATTGGAAATTTATGCAGTTATTGAGTAAATTTTGAAATAAGCGTAATCGGGAAAAGGGGATCATATGTGTACCTGGGCGCACTTTACAAAATCTCATTTTTCTCGTAAAATATATTTTTTATAATGAAACAAAATGCACAGCAAGTCTGGAAATGTGATTTATTACTAAACTGCATCATTTTTTTGTATACATATCAGGTATTTTGTAAGATATAAGGGAATTTTGAAGTCAATCGTGGTGGGAATCTGAAGTTACACGTACCATATGGGCGCACCATACGATATCCCTTTTTTCTCATAAAATTTATTTTTTATAATAAAATGATTACCACAGATAGTTTTAGAATGTGATTTACTACAAAATGAAACCATTTGTTTGTTTATAAAGAGGATATTTATTCAGATTTTGAGTAAATTTTGAATTTAGCGTTAAGTGTTACTTGGGCGCAATTTAAAAAAACTAAATTTACTTGTAAAATATATTTTTATAATGAAACCAAATCCACATTAAGTATAGAAATGTGATTTAATACTTAATTGCATCATTTTTTTGTATAGATATTTGGTATTTTGTAAGATATAATGGAATTTTGAAGTCAATCGTGGTGGGAATCTGAAGTCACACGTACCATATGGGCGCACCATACGATATCCCTTTTTTCTCATAAAATATATTTTGTATAATAAAAAAAATGATACAGTTATTCTTAGAATGTGATTTACTACTAAATGAAACCATTTGTTTGTCCATACATTGGAAATTTATGCAGATTTTGAGTAAATTTTGAAATAAGCGTAATATGGAAAAGGGGATCATATGTGTCACCTGGGCGCACTATACAAAATCTCATTTTCTCGTAAAATATATTTTTTATAATAAAACCAAATGCACAGCAAGTCTGGAAATGTGATTTATTACTAAACTGCATCATTTTTTCGTATACATATCGGGTATTTTGTAAGATATAAGGGAATTTTGAAGTCAATCGTGGTGGGAATCTGAAGTTACACGTACCATATGGGCGCACCATACGATATCCCTTTTTTCTCATAAAATTTATTTTTTATAATAAAATGATTACTACAGATAGTTTTAGAATGTGATTTACTACTAAATGAAACCATTTGTTTGTTTATAAAGTGGATATTTATTCAGAGTTTGAGTAAATTTTGAAATAAGCGTTAAGTGTTACTTGGGCGCAATTTACAAAAACTCATTTTTCTTGTAAAATATATTTTTTATAATGAAACCAAATCCTCAGTAAGTCTAGAAATGTGATTTTCTTCTAAATTGCCTCATTTTTTTGTATACATATTGGGTATTTTGTAAGATCTAAGGGAATTTTGAAGTCAATCATGGTGGGAATCTGAAGTCACACGTACCATATGGGCGCACCATACAATATCCCTTTTTTCTCATAAAATATATTTTGTATAATAAAATGATTACCACAGATAGTTTTAGAATGTGATTCACTACTAAATGAAACCATTTGTTTGTTTATAAAGGGGATATTTATAAAGATTTTGAGTAAATTTTGAATTTAGCGTTGTGTTACTTGGGCGCAATTTACAAAAACTCATTTTTCTTGTAAAATATATTTTTTATAATGAAACCAAATCCACATTAAGACTAGAAATGTGATTTACTACTAAATTGCATCATTTTTTTGTATACATATTGGGTATTTTGTAAGATCTAAGGGAATTTTGAAGTCAATCGTGGTGGGAATCTAAAGTCACACGTACCATATGGGCGCACCATACAATATCCCTTTTTTCTCATAAAATATATTTTGTATAATAAAATAAATGATACAGTTATTCTTAGAATGTGATTTACTACTAAATGAAACCATTTGTTTGTCCATACATTGGAAATTTATGCAGATTTTGAGTAAATTTTGAAATAAGCGTAATCGGGAAAAGGGGATCATATGTGTCACCTGGGCGCACTTTACAAAATCTCATTTTTCTCGTAAAATATATTTTTTATAATGAAACCAAATGCACAGCAAGTCTGGAAATGTGATTTATTACTAAACTGCATCATTTTTTGTATACATATTGGGTATTTTGTAAGATATAAAGGGAATTTTGAAGTCAATCGTGGTGGGAATCTGAAGTTACACGTACCATATGGGCGCACGATACGATATCCCTTTTTTCTCATAAAATTTATTTTTTATAATAAAATGATTACCACGGATAGTTTTAGAATGTGATTTACTACTAAATGAAACCATTTGTTTGTTTATAAAGAGGATATTTATTCAGATTTTGAGTAAATTTTGAATTTAGCGTTAAGTGTTACTTGGGCGCAATTTACAAAATCTCATTTTTCTTGTAAAATATATTTTTATAATGAAACCAAATCCACATTAAGTCTAGAAATGTGATTTACTACTAAATTGCATCATTTTTTTGTATACATATTTGGTATTTTGTAAGATCTAAGGGAATTTTGAAGTCAATCGTGGTGGGAATCTGAAGTCACACGTACCATATGGGCGCACCATACAATATCCCTTTTTTCTCATAAAATATATTTTGTATAATAAAATAAATGATACAGTTATTCTTAGAATGTGATTTACTACTAAATGAAACCATTTGTTTGTCCATACATTGGAAATTTATGCAGATTTTGAGTAAATTTTGAAATAAGCGTAATCAGGAAAAGGGGATCATATGTGTTACCTGGGCGCACTTTACAAAATCTCATTTTCTCGTAAAATATATTTTTATAATGAAACCAAATGCACAGCAAGTCTGGAAATGTGATTTATTACTAAACTGCATCATTTTTTTGTATACATATTGGGTATTTTGTAAGATATAAGGGAATTTTTAAGTCAATCGTGGTGGGAATCTGAAGTTACACGTACCATATGGGCGCACCATACGATATCCCTTTTCTCATAAAATTTATTTTTATAATAAAATGATTACCACAGATAGTTTTAGAATGTGATTTACTACAAAATGAAACCATTTGTTTGTTTATAACGTGGATATTTATTCAGATTTTGAGTAAATTTTGAATTTAGCGTTAAGTGTTACTTGGGCGCAATTTACAAAATCTCATTTTTCTTGTAAAATATATTTTTTATAATGAAACCAAATCCACAGTAAGTCTAGAAATGTGATTTACTACTAAATTGCATCATTTTTTTGTATACATATTTGGTATTTTGTAAGATATAAGGGAATTTTGAAGTCAATCGTGGTGGGAATCTGAAGTCACACGTACCATATGGGGGCACCATACGATATCCCTTTTTTCTCATAAAATATATTTTGTATTATAAAATAAATGAAACAGTTATTCTTAGAATGTGATTTACTACTAAATGAAACCATTTGTTTGTCCATACATTGGAAATTTATGCAGTTATTGAGTAAATTTTGAAATAAGCGTAATCGGGAAAAGGGGATCATATGTGTACCTGGGCGCACTTTACAAAATCTCATTTTTCTCGTAAAATATATTTTTTATAATGAAACAAAATGCACAGCAAGTCTGGAAATGTGATTTATTACTAAACTGCATCATTTTTTTGTATACATATCAGGTATTTTGTAAGATATAAGGGAATTTTGAAGTCAATCGTGGTGGGAATCTGAAGTTACACGTACCATATGGGCGCACCATACGATATCCCTTTTTTCTCATAAAATTTATTTTTTATAATAAAATGATTACCACAGATAGTTTTAGAATGTGATTTACTACAAAATGAAACCATTTGTTTGTTTATAAAGAGGATATTTATTCAGATTTTGAGTAAATTTTGAATTTAGCGTTAAGTGTTACTTGGGCGCAATTTACAAAAACTCATTTTTCTTGTAAAATATATTTTTTATAATGAAACCAAATCCACATTAAGTCTAGAAATGTGATTTACTACTAAATTGCATCATTTTTTTGTATACATATTTGGTATTTTGTAAGATATAAGGGAATTTTGAAGTCAATCGTGGTGGGAATCTGAAGTCACACGTACCATAAGGGCACACCATACGATATCCCTTTTTTCTCATAAAATATATTTTGTATAATAAAAAAATGATACAGTTATTCTTAGAATGTGATTTACTACTAAATGAAACCATTTGTTTGTCCATACATTGGAAATTTATGCAGATTTTGAGTAAATTTTGAAATAAGCGTAATCGGGAAAAGGGGATCATATGTGTTACCTGGGCGCACTTTACAAAATCTCATTTTTCTCGTAAAATATATTTTTTATAATGAAACCAAATGCACAGCAAGTCTGGAAATGTGATTTATTACTAAACTGCATCATTTTTTTGTATACATATCGGGTATTTTGTAAGATATAAGGGAATTTTGAAGTCAATCGTGGTGGGAATCTGAAGTTACACGTACCATATGGGCGCACCATACGATATCCCTTTTTTCTCATAAAATTTATTTTTTATAATAAAATGATTACTACAGATAGTTTTAGAATGTGATTTACTACTAAATGAAACCATTTGTTTGTTTATAAAGTGGATATTTATTCAGAGTTTGAGTAAATTTTGAAATAAGCGTTAAGTGTTACTTGGGCGCAATTTACAAAAACTCATTTTTCTTGTAAAATATATTTTTTATAATGAAACCAAATCCTCAGTAAGTCTAGAAATGTGATTTTCTTCTAAATTGCCTCATTTTTTTGTATACATATTGGGTATTTTGTAAGATCTAAGGGAATTTTGAAGTCAATCATGGTGGGAATCTGAAGTCACACGTACCATATGGGCGCACCATACAATATCCCTTTTTTCTCATAAAATATATTTTGTATAATAAAATGATTACCACAGATAGTTTTAGAATGTGATTTACTACTAAATGAAACCATTTGTTTGTTTATAAAGTGGATATTTATTCAGATTTTGAGTAAATTTTGAATTTAGCGTTGTGTTACTTGGGCGCAATTTACAAAAACTCATTTTTCTTGTAAAATATATTTTTTATAATGAAACCAAATCCACATTAAGACTAGAAATGTGATTTACTACTAAATTGCATCATTTTTTTGTATACATATTGGGTATTTTGTAAGATCTAAGGGAATTTTGAAGTCAATCGTGGTGGGAATCTAAAGTCACACGTACCATATGGGCGCACCATACAATATCCCTTTTTTCTCATAAAATATATTTTGTATAATAAAATAAATGATACAGTTATTCTTAGAATGTGATTTACTACTAAATGAAACCATTTGTTTGTCCATACATTGGAAATTTATGCAGATTTTGAGTAAATTTTGAAATAAGCGTAATCGGGAAAAGGGGATCATATGTGTCACCTGGGCGCACTTTACAAAATCTCATTTTTCTCGTAAAATATATTTTTTATAATGAAACCAAATGCACAGCAAGTCTGGAAATGTGATTTATTACTAAACTGCATCATTTTTTTGTATACATAATGGGTATTTTGTAAGATATAAGGGAATTTTGAAGTCAATCGTGGTGGGAATCTGAAGTTACACGTACCATATGGGCGCACCATACGATATCCCTTTTTCTCATAAAATTTATTTTTATAATAAAATGATTACCACAGATAGTTTTAGAATGTGATTTACTACTAAATGAAACCATTTGTTTGTTTATAAAGAGGATATTTATTCAGATTTTGAGTAAATTTTGAATTTAGCGTTAAGTGTTACTTGGGCGCAATTTACAAAAACTCATTTTCTTGTAAAATATATTTTTATAATGAAACCAAATCCACAGTAAGTCTAGAAATGTGATTTACTACTAAATTGCATCATTTTTTTGTATACATATTTGGTATTTTGTAAGATATAAGGGAATTTTGAAGTCAATCGTGGTGGGAATCTGAAGTCACACGTACCATATGGGCGCACCATACGATATCCCTTTTTTCTCATAAAATATATTTTGTATAATAAAATAAATGATACAGTTATTCTTAGAATGTGATTTACTACTAAATGAAACCATTTGTTTGTCCATAAATTGAAATTTATGCAGATTTTGAGTAAATTTTGAAATAAGCGTAATCAGGAAAAGGGGATCATATGTGTTACCTGGGCGCACTTTACAAAATCTCATTTTTCTCGTAAAATATATTTTTATAATGAAACCAAATGCACAGCAAGTCTGGAAATGTGATTTATTACTAAACTGCATCATTTTTTGTATACATATTGGGTATTTTGTAAGATATAAGGAATTTTGAAGTCAATCGTGGTGGGAATCTGAAGTTACACGTACCATATGGGCGCACCATACGATATCCCTTTTTTCTCATAAAATATATTTTGTATAATAAAATGATTACCACAGATAGTTTTAGAATGTGATTTACTACTAAATGAAACCATTTGTTTGTTTATAAAGGGGATATTTATTCAGATTTTGAGTAAATTTTGAAATAAGCGTAATAGCGTCATAAGTGTTACTTGGGCGCAATTTACAAAAACTCATTTTTCTTGTAAAATATATTTTTTATAATGAAACCAAATCCACATTAAGTCTAGAAATGTGATTTACTACTAAATTGCATCATTTTTTTGTATACATATTTGGTATTTTGTAAGATATAAGGGAATTTTGAAGTCAATCGTGGTGGGAATCTGAAGTCACACGTACCATATGGGCGCACCATACGATATCCCTTTTTTCTCATAAAATATATTTTGTATAATAAAATAAATGATACAGTTATTCTTAGAATGTGATTTACTACTAAATGAAACCATTTGTTTGTCCATACATTGGAAATTTATGCAGATTTTGAGTAAATTTTGAAATAAGCGTAATCGGGAAAAGGGGATCATATGTGTTACCTGGGCGCACTTTACAAAATCTCATTTTTCTCGTAAAATATATTTTTTATAATGAAACCAAATGCACAGCAAGTCTGGAAATGTGATTTATTACTAAACTGCATCATTTTTGTATACATATTGGGTATTTTGTAAGATATAAGGGAATTTTGAAGTCAATCGTGGTGGGAATCTGAAGTTACACGTACCATATGGGCGCACCATACGATATCCCTTTTTTCTCATAAAATTTATTTTTTATAATAAAATGATTACTACAGATAGTTTTAGAATGTGATTTACTACTAAATGAAACCATTTGTTTGTTTATAAAGTGGATATTTATTCAGATTTTTTTTAAATTTTGAAATAATCTTTAAGTGTTACTTGGGCGAAATTTACAAAAACTCATTTTCTTGTAAAATATATTTTTTATAATGAAACCAAATCCTCAGTAAGTCTAGAAATGTGATTTTCTTCTAAATTGCATCATTTTTTTGTATACATATTGGGTATTTTGTAAGATCTAAGGGAATTTTGAAGTCAATCATGGTGGGAATCTGAAGTTACACGTACCATATGGGCGCACCATACAATATCCCTTTTTTCTCATAAAATATATTTTGTATAATAAAATGATTACCACAGATAGTTTTAGAATGTGATTTACTACTAAATGAAACCATTTGTTTGTTTATAAAGGGATATTTATTCAGATTTTGAGTAAATTTTGAATTTAGCGATAAGTGTTACTAGGGCGCAATTTACAAAAACTCATTTTTCTTGTAAAATATATTTTTTATAATGAAACCAAATCCACATTAAGTCTAAAAATGTGATTTACTACTAAATTGCATCATTTTTTTGTATACATATTGGGTATTTTGTAAGATCTAAGGGAATTTTGAAGTCAATCGTGGTGGGAATCTGAAGTCACACGTACCATATGGGCGCACCATACAATATCCCTTTTTTCTCATAAAATATATTTTGTATAATAAAATAAATGATACAGTTATTCTTAGAATGTGATTTACTACTAAATGAAACCATTTGTTTGTCCATACATTGGAAATTTATGCAGATTTTGAGTAAATTTTGAAATAAGCGTAATCGGGAAAAGGGGATCATATGTGTTACCTGGGCGCACTTTACAAAATCTCATTTTTCTCGTAAAATATATTTTTATAATGAAACCAAATGCACAGCAAGTCTGGAAATGTGATTTATTACTAAACTGCATCATTTTTTGTATACATAATGGGTATTTTGTAAGATATAAGGAATTTTTAAGTCACTCGTGGTGGGAATCTGAAGTTACACGTACCATATGGGCGCACCATACGATATCCCTTTTTTCTCATAAAATTTATTTTTATAATAAAATGATTACCACAGATAGTTTTAGAATGTGATTTACTACTAAATGAAACCATTTGTTTGTTTATAAAGAGGATATTTATTCAGATTTTGAGTAAATTTTGAATTTAGCGTTAAGTGTTACATGGGCGCACTTTACAAAAACTCATTTTTCTCGTAAAATATATTTTTTATAATGAAACCAAATTTACAGTAAGTCCAGAAATGTAATTTACTACTAAATTGCATCATTTTTTGTATACATATTGAGTATTTTGTAAGATATAAGGGAATTTTGAAGTCAATCGTGGTGGGAATCTGAACTCACACGTACCATAAGGGCGCACCATAAGATATCCCTTTTTCTCATAAAATATATTTTGTATAATAAAATAAATGATACAGTTATTCTTAGAATGTGATTTACTACTAAATGAAACCATTTGTTTGTCCATACATTGGAAATTTATGCAGATTTTGAGTAAATTTTGAAATAAGCGTAATCAGGAAAAGGGGATCATATGTGTTACCTGGGCGCACTTTACAAAATCTCATTTTTCTCGTAAAATATATTTTTATAATGAAACCAAATGCACAGCAAGTCTGGAAATGTGATTTATTACTAAACTGCATCATTTTTTGTATACATATCAGGTATTTTGTAAGATATAAGGGAATTTTGAAGTCAATCGTGGTGGGAATCTGAAGTTACACGTACCATATGGGCGCACCATACGATATCCCTTTTTCTCATAAAATTTATTTTTATAATAAAATGATTACCACAGATAGTTTTAGAATGTGATTTACTACTAAATGAAACCATTTGTTTGTTTATAAAGAGGATATTTATTCAGATTTTGAGTAAATTTTGAATTTAGCGTTAAGTGTTACTTGGGCGCAATTTACAAAAACTCATTTTCTTGTAAAATATATTTTTATAATGAAACCAAATCCACATTAAGTCTAGAAATGTGATTTACTACTAAATTGCATCATTTTTTGTATACATATTAGGTATTTTGTAAGATATAAGGGAATTTTGAAGTCAATCGTGGTGGGAATCTGAAGTCACACGTACCATATGGGCGCACCATACGATATCCCTTTTTCTCATAAAATATATTTTGTATAATAAAATGATTACCACAGATAGTTTTAGAATGTGATTTACTACTAAATGAAACAATTTGCTTGTCCATAAAGGATATTTATTCAGATTTTGAGTAAATTTTGAAATAAGCGTAATCGGGAAAAGGGATCATATGTGTTACCTGGGCGCACTATACAAAATCTCATTTTTCTCGTAAAATATATTTTTTAATGAAACCAAATCCACCTTAAGTCGAGAAATGTAATTTATTACTAAATTGCATCATTTTATGTATACATATGAGGTATTTTGTAAGATATAAGGGAATTTTGAAGTAAATCGTGGGGGGAATCTGAAGTCACACGTACCATATGGGCGCACCATACAAAATCCGTTTTTTCTCATAAAATATATTTTGTATAATAAAATGATTACTACAGATAGTTTTAGAAAGAGATTTACAACTAACTGAAACCACTTGTTTGCTTATACACTGGATTTTTATTCAGATTTTGAGTAAATTTTGAAATAAGCGTTAAGTGTTACTTGGGCGCAATTTACAAAAACTCATTTTTCTTGTAAAATATATTTTTATAATGAAACCAAATCCACAGTAAGTCTAGAAATGTGATTTATTACTAAACTGCATCATTTTTTTGTATACATATTGGGTATTTTGTAAGATCTAAGGGAATTTTGAAGTCAATCTTGGTGGGAATCTGAAGTCACACGTACCATATGGGCGCACCATACAATATCCCTTTTTCTCATAAAATATATTTTGTATAATAAAATGATTACCACAGATAGTTTTAGAATGTGATTTACTACTAAATGAAACCATTTGTTTGTTTATAAACAGGATATTTATTCAGATTTTGAGTAAATTTTGAATTTAGCGTTATGTGTTACTTGGGCGCAATTTACAAAAACTCATTTTTCTTGTAAAATATATTTTTATAATGAAACCAAATCCACATTAAGACTAGAAATGTGATTTACTACTAAATTGCATCATTTTTTTGTATACATATTGGGTATTTTGTAAGATCTAAGGGAATTTTGAAGTCAATCGTGGTGGGAATCTGAAGTCACACGTACCATATGGGCGCACCATACAATATCCCTTTTTTCTCATAAAATATATTTTGTATAATAAAATAAATGATACAGTTATTCTTAGAATGTGATTTACTACTAAATGAAACCATTTGTTTGTCCATACATTGGAAATTTATGCAGATTTTGAGTAAATTTTGAAATAAGCGTAATCGGGAAAAGGGGATCATATGTGTCACCTGGGCGCACTTTACAAAATCTCATTTTTCTCGTAAAATATATTTTTTATAATGAAACCAAATGCACAGCAAGTCTGGAAATGTGATTTATTACTAAACTGCATCATTTTTTTGTATACATAATGGGTATTTTGTAAGATATAAGGGAATTTTGAAGTCAATCGTGGTGGGAATCTGAAGTTACACGTACCATATGGGCGCACCATACGATATCCCTTTTTTCTCATAAAATTTATTTTTTATAATAAAATGATTACCACAGATAGTTTTAGAATGTGATTTACTACAAAATGAAACCATTTGTTTGTTTATAAAGCGGATAATTATTCAGATTTTGAGTAAATTTTGAATTTAGCGTTAAGTGTTACTTGGGCGCAATTTACAAAAACTCATTTTTCTTGTAAAATATATTTTTTATAATGAAACCAAATCCTCAGTAAGTCTAGAAATGTGATTTTCTACTAAATTGCATCATTTTTGTATACATATTGGGTATTTTGTAAGATCTAAGGAATTTTGAAGTCAATCGTGGTGGGAATCTGAAGACACACGTACCATAAGGGCGCACCATACAATATCCCTTTTTTCTCATAAAATATATTTTGTATAATAAAATAAATGATACAGTTATTCTTAGAATGTGATTTACTACTAAATGAAACCATTTGTTTGTCCATACATTGGAAATTTATGCAGTTATTGAGTAAATTTTGAAATAAGCGTAATCGGGAAAAGGGGATCATATGTGTTACCTGGGCGCACTTTACAAAATCTCATTTTCTCGTAAAATATATTTTTATAATGAAACCAAATGCACAGCAAGTCTGGAAATGTGATTTATTACTAAACTGCATCATTTTTGTATACATATGGGTATTTTGTAAGATCTAAAGAATTTTGAAGTCAATCGTGGTGGGAATCTGAAGTTACACGTACCATATGGGCGCACCATACGATATCCCTTTTTTCTCATAAAATTTATTTTTTATAATAAAATGATTACCACAGATAGTTTTAGAATGTGATTTACTACAAAATGAAACCATTTGTTTGTTTATAAAGAGGATATTTATTCAGATTTTGAGTAAATTTTGAATTTAGCGTAATCGGGAAAAGGGGATCATATGTGTTACCTGGGCGCACTTTACAAAATCTCATTTTTCTCGTAAAATATATTTTTTATAATGAAACCAAATCCACATTAAGTCTAGAAATGTGATTTACTACTAAATTGCATCATTTTTTTGTATACATATTTGGTATTTTGTAAGATCTAAGGGAATTTTGAAGTCAATCGTGGTGGGAATCTGAAGTCACACGTACCATATGGGCGCACCATACAATATCCCTTTTTTCTCATAAAATATATTTTGTATAATAAAATAAATGATACAGTTATTCTTAGAATGTGATTTACTACTAAATGAAACCATTTGTTTGTCCATACATTGGAAATTTATGCAGATTTTGAGTAAATTTTGAAATAAGCGTAATCGGGAAAAGGGGATCATATGTGTTACCTGGGCGCACTTTACAAAATCTCATTTTTCTCGTAAAATATATTTTTTATAATGAAACCAAATGCACAGCAAGTCTGGAAATGTGATTTATTACTAAACTGCATCATTTTTTTGTATACATATTGGGTATTTTGTAAGATATAAGGGAATTTTGAAGTCAATCGTGGTGGGAATCTGAAGTTACACGTACCATATGGGCGCACCATACGATATCCCTTTTTCTCATAAAATTTATTTTTATAATAAAATGATTACCACAGATAGTTTTAGAATGTGATTTACTACAAAATGAAACCATTTGTTTGTTTATAAAGCGGATATTTATTCAGATTTTGAGTAAATTTTGAATTTAGCGTTAAGTGTTACTTGGGCGCAATTTACAAAAACTCATTTTCTTGTAAAATATATTTTTTATAATGAAACCAAATCCGCAGTAAGTCTAGAAATGTGATTTTCTACTAAATTGCCTCATTTTTTTGTATACATATTGGGTATTTTGTAAGATCTAAGGGAAATTTGAAGTCAATCGTGGTGGGAATCTGAAGTCACACGTACCATATGGGCGCACCATACGATATCCCTTTTTTCTCATAAAATATATTTTGTATAATAAAATGATTACCACAGATAGTTTTAGAATGTGATTTACTACTAAATGAAACCATTTGTTTGTTTATAAAGTGGATATTTATTCAGATTTTGAGTAAATTTTGAATTTAGCGTTGTGTTACTTGGGCGCAATTTACAAAATCTCATTTTTCTTGTAAAATATATTTTTTATAATGAAACCAAATCCTCAGTAAGTCTAGAAATGTGATTTACTACTAAATTGCATCATTTTTTTGTATACATATTGGGTATTTTGTAAGATCTAAGGGAATTTTGAAGTCAATCGTGGTGGGAATCTGAAGTCACACGTACCATATGGGCGCACCATACGATATCCCTTTTTTCTCATAAAATATATTTTGTATAATAAAATAAATGATACAGTTATTCTTAGAATGTGGTTTACTACTAAATGAAACCATTTGTTTGTTTATAAACAGGATATTTATTCAGAGTTTGAGTAAATTTTGAAATAAGCGTAATCAGGAAAAGGGGATCATATGTGTTACCTGGGCGCACTTTACAAAATCTCATTTTCTCGTAAAATATATTTTTTATAATGAAACCAAATGCACAGCAAGTCTGGAAATGTGATTTATTACTAAACTGCATCATTTTTGTATACATATTGGGTATTTTGTAAGATATAAGGAATTTTGAAGTCAATCGTGGTGGGAATCTGAAGTTACACGTACCATATGGGCGCACCATACGATATCCCTTTTTCTCATAAAATTTATTTTGTATAATAAAATGATTACCACAGATAGTTTTAGAATGTGATTTACTACTAAATGAAACCATTTGTTTGTTTATAAAGAGGATATTTATTCAGATTTTGAGTAAATTTTGAATTTAGCGTTAAGTGTTACTTGGGCGCAATTTACAAAAACTCATTTTCTTGTAAAATATATTTTTATAATGAAACCAAATCCACATTAAGTCTAGAAATGTGATTTACTACTAAATTGCATCATTTTTTGTATACATATTTGGGTATTTTGTAAGATATAAGGGAATTTTGAAGTCAATCGTGGTGGGAATCTGAAGTCACACGTACCATATGGGCGCACCATACGATATCCCTTTTTCTCATAAAATATATTTTGTATAATAAAATAAAGGATACAGTTATTCTTAGAATGTGATTTACTACTAAATGAAACCATTTGTTTGTCCATACATTGGAAATTTATGAAGTTATTGAGTAAATTTTGAAATTAGCGTAATCGGGAAAGGGGGATCATATGTGTTACCTGGGCGCACTTTACAAAATCTCATTTTTCTCGTAAAATATATTTTTATAATGAAACCAAATGCACAGCAAGTCTGGAAATGTGATTTATTACTAAACTGCATCATTTTTTTGTATACATAATGGGTATTTTGTAAGATATAAGGGAATTTTGAAGTCAATCGTGGTGGGAATCTGAAGTTACACGTACCATATGGGCGCACCATACGATATCCCTTTTTCTCATAAAATTTATTTTTATAATAAAATGATTACCACAGATAGTTTTAGAATGTGATTTACTACTAAATGAAACCATTTGTTTGTTTATAAAGAGGATATTTATTCAGATTTTGAGTAAATTTTGAATTTAGCGTTAAGTGTTACTTGGGCGCAATTTACAAAATCTCATTTTTCTCGTAAAATATATTTTTATAATGAAACCAAATCCACAGTAAGTCTAGAAATGTGATTTACTACTAAATTGCATCATTTTTTGTATACATATTTGGTATTTTGTAAGATATAAGGAATTTTGAAGTCAATCGTGGTGGGAATCTGAAGTCACACGTACCATATGGGCGCACCATACGATATCCCTTTTCTCATAAAATATATTTTGTATAATAAAATGATTACCACAGTTATTCTTAGAATGTGATTTACTACTAAATGAAACCATTTGTTTGTCCATAAATTGGAAATTTATGCAGATTTTGAGTAAATTTTGAAATAAGCGTAATCAGGAAAAGGGGATCATATGTGTTACCTGGGCGCACTTTTACAAAATCTCATTTTCTCGTAAAATATATTTTTATAATGAAACCAAATGCACAGCAAGTCTGGAAATGTGATTTATTACTAAACTGCATCATTTTTGTATACATATTGGGTATTTTGTAAGATATAAGGGAATTTTGAAGTCAATCGTGGTGGGAATCTGAAGTTACACGTACCATATGGGCGCACCATACGATATCCCTTTTTCTCATAAAATTTATTTTGTTATAATAAAATGATTACTACAGATAGTTTTAGAATGTGATTTACTACTAAATGAAACCATTTGTTTGTTTATAAACAGGATATTTATTCAGATTTTGAGTAAATTTTGAATTTAGCGTTAAGTGTTACTTGGGCGCAATTTACAAAAACTCATTTTTCTTGTAAAATATATTTTTATAATGAAACCAAATGCACAGCAAGTCTGGAAATGTGATTTATTACTAAATTGCATCATTTTATGTATACATATTGAGTATTTTGTAAGATATAGGGGAATTTTTAAGTCAATCGTGTTGGGAATCTGAAGTTACACGTACCATATGGGCGCACGATACGATATCCATTTTTTCTCATAAAATTTATTTTTTATAATAAAATGATTACCACGGATAGTTTTAGAATGTGATTTACTACTAAATGAAACCATTTGTTTGTTTATAAAGAGGATATTTATTCAGATTTTGAGTAAATTTTGAATTTAGCGTTAAGTGTTACTTGGGCGCAATTTACAAAATCTCATTTTCTTGTAAAATATATTTTTTATAATGAAACCAAATCCACATTAAGTCTAGAAATGTGATTTACTACTAAATTGCATCATTTTTTGTATACATATTTGGTATTTTGTAAGATATAAGGGAATTTTGAAGTCAATCGTGGTGGGAATCTTAAGACACACGTACCATATGGGCGCACCATTCGATATCCCTTTTTTCTAATAAAATATATAATGTATAATAAAATAAATGATACAGTTATTCTTAGAATGTGATTTACTACTAAATGAAACCATTTGTTTGTCCATACATTGGAAATTTATGCAGATTTTGAGTAAATTTTGAAATAAGCGTAATCGGGAAAAGGGGATCATATGTGTCACCTGGGCGCACTTTACAAAATCTCATTTTTCTCGTAAAATATATTTTTTATAATGAAACCAAATGCACAGCAAGTCTGGAAATGTGATTTATTACTAAACTGCATCATTTTTTTGTATACATATTGGGTATTTTGTAAGATATAAGGGAATTTTGAAGTCAATCGTGGTGGGAATCTGAAGTTACACGTACCATATGGGCGCACCATACGATATCCCTTTTTTCTCATAAAATTTATTTTTTATAATAAAATGATTACCACAGATAGTTTTAGAATGTGATTTACTACTAAATGAAACCATTTGTTTGTTTATAAAGTGGATATTTATTCAGATTTTGAGTAAATTTTGAATTTAGCGTTAAGTGTTACTTGGGCGCAATTTACAAAAACTCATTTTTCTTGTAAAATATATTTTTTATAATGAAACCAAATCCACAGTAAGTCTAGAAATGTGATTTACTACTAAATTGCATCATTTTTGTATACATATTGGGTATTTTGTAAGATATAAGGAATTTTGAAGTCAATCGTGGTGGGAATCTGAAGTCACACGTACCATATGGGCACCATACGATATCCCTTTTTTCTCATAAAATATATTTTGTATAATAAAATGAATGATACAGATATTCTTAGAATGTGATTTACTACTAAATGAAACCATTTGTTTGTTTATAAACAGGATATTTATTCAGATTTTGAGTAAATTTTGAAATAAGCGTAATCAGGAAAAGGGGATCATATGTGTTACCTGGGCACACTTTACAAAAACTCATTTTCTCGTAAAATATATTTTTATAATGAAACCAAATGCACAGCAAGTCTGGAAATGTGATTTATTACTAAACTGCATCATTTTTGTATACATATTGGGTATTTTGTAAGATATAAGGAATTTTGAAGTCAATCGTGGTGGGAATCTGAAGTTACACGTACCATATGGGCGCACCATACGATATCCCTTTTTTCTCATAAAATTTATTTTGTATAATAAAATGATTACCACAGATAGTTTTAGAATGTGATTTACTACTAAATGAAACCATTTGTTTGTTTATAAAGAGGATATTTATAAAGATTTTGAGTAAATTTTGAATTTAGCGTTGTGTTACTTGGGCGCAATTTACAAAAACTCATTTTTCTTGTAAAATATATTTTTTATAATGAAACCAAATGCACAGCAAGTCTGGAAATGTGATTTATTACTAAACTGCATCATTTTCTTGTATACATAATGGGTATTTTGTAAGATATAAGGGAATTTTGAAGTCAATCGTGGTGGGAATCTGAAGTCACACGTACCATATGGGCGCACCATACGATATCCCTTTTTTCTCATAAAATATATTTTGTATAATAAAATGATTACCACAGATAGTTTTAGAATGTGATTCACTACTAAATGAAACCATTTGTTTGTTTATAAACAGGATATTTATTCAGATTTTGAGTAAATTTTGAATTTAGCGTTATGTGTTACTTGGGCGCAATTTACAAAAACTCATTTTTCTTGTAAAATATATTTTTATAATGAAACCAAATCCACATTAAGTCTAGAAATGTGATTTACTACTAAATTGCATCATTTTTTGTATACATATTGGGTATTTTGTAAGATATAAGGAATTTTGAAGTCAATCGTGGTGGGAATCTGAAGTCACACGTACCATATGGGCGCACCATACGATATCCCTTTTTCTCATAAAATATATTTTGTATAATAAAATAAATGATACAGTTATTCTTAGAATGTGATTTACTACTAAATGAAACCATTTGCTTATCCATACGTTGGAAATTTATGCAGATTTTGAGTAAATTTTGAAATAAGCGTAATCGGGAAAAGGGGATCATATGTGTCACCTGGGCGCACTTTACAAAATCTCATTTTTCTCGTAAAATATATTTTTTATAATGAAACCAAATGCACAGCAAGTCTGGAAATGTGATTTATTACTAAACTGCATCATTTTTTTGTATACATAATGGGTATTTTGTAAGATATAAGGGAATTTTGAAGTCAATCGTGGTGGGAATCTGAAGTTACACGTACCATATGGGCGCACCATACGATATCCCTTTTTCTCATAAAATTTATTTTGTATAATAAAATGATTACCACAGATAGTTTTAGAATGTGATTTACTACTAAAGGAAACCATTTGTTTGTTTATAAAGAGGATATTTATTCAGATTTTGAGTAAATTTTGAATTTAGCGTTAAGTGTTACTTGGGCGCAATTTACAAAAACTCATTTTTCTTGTAAAATATATTTTTTATAATGAAACCAAATTTACAGTAAGTCCAGAAATGTAATTTATTACTAAATTGCATCATTTTATGTATACATATTGAGTATTTTGTAAGATATAAGGGAATTTTGAAGTCAATCGTGGTGGGAATCTGAAGTCACACGTACCATATGGGCGCACCATACGATATCCCTTTTTTCTCATAAAATATATTTTGTATAATAAAATAAATGATACAGTTATTCTTAGAATGTGATTTACTACTAAATGAAACCATTTGTTTGTCCATAAATTGGAAATTTACGCAGATTTTGAGTAAATTTTGAAATAAGCGTAATCAGGGAAAAGGGGATCATATGTGTTACCTGGGCGCACTTTACAAAATCTCATTTTTCTCGTAAAATATATTTTTATAATGAAACCAAATGCACAGCAAGTCTGGAAATGTGATTTATTACTAAACTGCATCATTTTTTGTATACATATTGGGTATTTTGTAAGATATAAGGGAATTTTGAAGTCAATCGTGGTGGGAATCTGAAGTTACACGTACCATATGGGCGCACCATACGATATCCTTTTTCTCATAAAATTTATTTTTATAATAAAATGATTACCACAGATAGTTTTAGAATGTGATTTACTACTAAATGAAACCATTTGTTTGTTTATAAACAGGATATTTATTCAGAGTTTGAGTAAATTTTGAATTTAGCCTTAAGTGTTAATTGGGCGCAATTTACAAAAACTCATTTTTCTTGTAAAATATATTTTTATAATGAAACCAAATGCACAGCAAGTCTAGAAATGTGATTTATTACTAAACTGCATCATTTTTTGTATACATATTGGGTATTTTGTAAGATATAAGGAATTTTGAAGTCAATCGTGGTGGGAATCTGAAGTTACACATACCATATGGGCGCACCATACGATATCCCTTTTTTCTCATAAAATTTATTTTTTATAATAAAATGATTACCACAGATAGTTTTAGAATGTGATTTACTACTAAATGAAACCATTTGTTTGTTTATAAACAGGATATTTATTCAGATTTTGAGTAAATTTTGAATTTAGCGTTAAGTGTTACTTGGGCGCAATTTACAAAAACTCATTTTTCTTGTAAAATATATTTTTTATAATGAAACCAAATCCACATTAAGTCTAGAAATGTGATTTACTACTAAATTGCATCATTTTTTTGTATACATATTTGGTATTTTGTAAGATATAAGGGAATTTTGAAGTCAATCGTGGTGGGAATCTGAAGTCACACGTACCATATGGGCGCACCATACGATATCCCTTTTTTCTCATAAAATATATTTTGTATAATAAAAAAAATGATACAGTTATTCTTAGAATGTGATTTACTACTAAATGAAACCATTTGTTTGTCCATACATTGGAAATTTATGCAGATTTTGAGTAAATTTTGAAATAAGCGTAATCGGGAAAAGGGGATCATATGTGTTACCTGGGCGCACTTTACAAAATCTCATTTTTCTCGTAAAATATATTTTTTATAATGAAACCAAATGCACAGCAAGTCTGGAAATGTGATTTATTACTAAACTGCATCATTTTTTTGTATACATATCGGGTATTTTGTAAGATATAAGGGAATTTTGAAGTCAATCGTGGTGGGAATCTGAAGTTACACGTACCATATGGGCGCACCATACGATATCCCTTTTTTTCTCATAAAATTTATTTTTTATAATAAAATGATTACCACAGATAGTTTTAGAATGTGATTTACTACTAAATGAAACCATTTGTTTGTTTATAAACAGGATATTTATTCAGAGTTTGAGTAAATTTTGAATTTAGCCTTAAGTGTTACTTGGGCGCAATTTACAAAAACTCATTTTTCTTGTAAAATATATTTTTTATAATGAAACCAAATGCACAGCAAGTCTGGAAATGTGATTTATTACTAAACTGCATCATTTTTTTGTATACATATCGGGTATTTTGTAAGATATTAGGGAATTTTGAAGTCAATCGTGGTGGGAATCTGAAGTTACACATACCATATGGGCGCACCATACGATATCCCTTTTTTCTCATAAAATTTATTTTTTATAATAAAATGATTACAACAGATAGTTTTAGAATGTGATTTACTACTAAATGAAACCATTTGTTTGTTTATAAACAGGATATTTATTCAGATTTTGAGTAAATTTTGAATTTAGCGTTAAGTGTTACTTGGGCCCAATTTACAAAAACTCATTTTTCTTGTAAAATATATTTTTTATAATGAAACCAAATCCACATTAAGTCTAGAAATGTGATTTACTACTAAATTGCATCATTTTTTTGTATACATATTTGGTATTTTGTAAGATATAAGGGAATTTTGAAGTCAATCGTGGTGGGAATCTGAAGTCACACGTACCATATGGGCTCACGAAACGATAGCCCTTTTTCTCATAAAATATATTTTGTATAATAAAATAAATGATACAGTTATTCTTAGAATGTGATTTACTACTAAATGAAACCATTTGTTTGTCCATACATTGGAAATTTATGCAGATTTTGAGTAAATTTTGAAATAAGCGTAATCAGGAAAAGGGGATCATATGTGTTACCTGGGCGCACTTTACAAAATCTCATTTTTCTCGTAAAATATATTTTTATAATGAAACCAAATGCACAGCAAGTCTGGAAATGTGATTTATTACTAAACTGCATCATTTTTGTATACATATTGGGTATTTTGTAAGATATAAGGAATTTTGAAGTCAATCGTGGTGGGAATCTGAAGTTACACGTACCATATGGGCGCACCATACGATATCCCTTTTTCTCATAAAATTTATTTTTATAATAAAATGATTACCACAGATAGTTTTAGAATGTGATTTACTACTAAATGAAACCATTTGTTTGTTTATAAACAGGATATTTATTCAGAGTTTTGAGTAAATTTTGAAATAAGCGTTAAAAGGATCATATGTGTACTTGGGCGCAATTTACAAAAACTCATTTTTCTTGTAAAATATATTTTTATAATGAAACCAAATGCACAGCAAGTCTGGAAATGTGATTTATTACTAAACTGCATCATTTTTTGTATACATATCGGGTATTTTGTAAGATATAAGGGAATTTTGAAGTCAATCGTGGTGGGAATCTGAAGTTACACGTACCATATGGGCGCACCATACGATATCCCTTTTTCTCATAAAATTTATTTTGTATAATAAAATGATTACCACAGATAGTTTTAGAATGTGATTTACTACTAAATGAAACCATTTGTTTGTTTATAAACATGATATTTATTCAGAGTTTGAGTAAATTTTGAATTTAGCCTTAAGTGTTACTTGGGCGCAATTTACAAAAACTCATTTTTCTTGTAAAATATATTTTTATAATGAAACCAAATCCACATTAAGTCTAGAAATGTGATTTACTACTAAATTGCATCATTTTTTTGTATACATATTTGGTATTTTGTAAGATATAAGGAATTTTGAAGTCAATCGTGGTGGGAATCTGAAGTCACACGTACCATATGGGCGCACCATACGATATCCCTTTTTTCTCATAAAATATATTTTGTATAATAAAATAAATGATACAGTTATTCTTAGAATGTGATTTACTACTAAATGAAACCATTTGTTTGTCCATACATTGGAAATTTATGCAGATTTTGAGTAAATTTTGAAATAAGCGTAATCGGGAAAAGGGGATCATATGTGTTACCTGGGCGCACTTTACAAAATCTCATTTTTCTCGTAAAATATATTTTTTATAATGAAACCAAATGCACAGCAAGTCTGGAAATGTGATTTATTACTAAACTGCATCATTTTTTTGTATACATATTGGGTATTTTGTAAGATATAAGGGAATTTTGAAGTCAATCGTGGTGGGAATCTGAAGTTACACGTACCATATGGGCGCACCATACGATATCCCTTTTTTCTCATAAAATTTATTTTTTATAATAAAATGATTACTACAGATAGTTTTAGAATGTGATTTACTACTAAATGAAACCATTTGTTTGTTTATAAACAGGATATTTATTCAGAGTTTGAGTAAATTTTGAATTTAGCGTTAAGTGTTACTTGGGCGCAATTTACAAAATCTCATTTTTCTCGTAAAATATATTTTTTATAATAAAACCAAATGCACAGCAAGTCTGGAAATGTGATTTATTACTAAACTGCATCATTTTTTTGTATACATATTGGGTATTTTGTAAGATATAAGGGAATTTTGAAGTCAATCGTGGTGGGAATCTGAAGTTACACATACCATATGGGCGCACCATACGATATCCCTTTTTTCTCATAAAATTTATTTTTTATAATAAAATGATTACCACAGATAGTTTTAGAATGTGATTTACTACTAAATGAAACCATTTGTTTGTTTATAAAGAGGATATTTATTCAGATTTTGAGTAAATTTTGAATTTAGCGTTAAGTGTTACTTGGGCGCAATTTACAAAAACTCATTTTTCTTGTAAAATATATTTTTTATAATGAAACCAAATCCACATTAAGTCTAGAAATGTGATTTACTACTAAATTGCATCATTTTTTATATACATATTTGGTATTTTGTAAGATCTAAGGGAATTTTGAAGTCAATCGTGGTGGGAATCTGAAGTCACACGTACCATATGGGCGCAAACGATATCCCTTGTTTCTCATAAAATATATTTTGTATAATAAAATAATGGATACAGTTATTCTTAGAATGTGATTTACTACTAAATGAAACCATTTGTTTGTCCATAAATTGGAAATTTACGCAGATTTTGAGTAAATTTTGAAATAAGCGTAATCAGGAAAAGGATCATATGTGTCACCTGGGCGCACTTTACAAAATCTCATTTTTCTCGTAAAATATATTTTTTATAATGAAACCAAATGCACAGCAAGTCTGGAAATGTGATTTATTACTAAACTGCATCATTTTTTTGTATACATATTGGGTATTTTGTAAGATATAAGGGAATTTTGAAGTCAATCGTGGTGGGAATCTGAAGTTACACGTACCATATGGGCGCACCATACGATATCCCTTTTTTCTCATAAAATTTATTTTTTATAATAAAATGATTACCACAGATAGTTTTAGAATGTGATTTACTACAAAATGAAACCATTTGTTTGTTTATAAAGAGGATATTTATTCAGATTTTGAGTAAATTTTGAATTTAGCGTTAAGTGTTACTTGGGCGCAATTTACAAAAACTCATTTTTCTTGTAAAATATATTTTTTATAATGAAACCAAATCCACATTAAGTCTAGAAATGTGATTTACTACTAAATTGCATCATTTTTTTGTATACATATTTGGTATTTTGTAAGATCTAAGGGAATTTTGAAGTCAATCGTGGTGGGAATCTGAAGTCACACGTACCATATGGGCGCACCATACGATATCCCTTTTTTCTCATAAAATATATTTTGTATAATAAAATAAATGATACAGTTATTCTTAGAATGTGATTTACTACTAAATGAAACCATTTGTTTGTCCATACATTGGAAATTTATGCAGATTTTGAGTAAATTTTGAAATAAGCGTAATCGGGAAAAGGGGATCATATGTGTTAATTGGGCGCAATTTACAAAATCTCATTTTTCTCGTAAAATATATTTTTATAATGAAACCAAATGCACAGCAAGTCTGGAAATGTGATTTATTACTAAACTGCATCATTTTTTGTATACATATCGGGTATTTTGTAAGATATAAGGGAATTTTGAAGTCAATCGTGGTGGGAATCTGAAGTTACACGTACCATATGGGCGCACCATACGATATCCCTTTTTCTCATAAAATTTATTTTTTATAATAAAATGATTACCACAGATAGTTTTAGAATGTGATTTACTATAAAATGAAACCATTTGTTTGTTTATAAAGAGGATATTTATTCAGATTTTGAGTAAATTTTGAATTTAGCGTTAAGTGTTACTTGGGCGCAATTTACAAAAACTCATTTTTCTTGTAAAATATATTTTTTATAATGAAACCAAATCCTCAGTAAGTCTAGAAATGTGATTTTCTTCTAAACTGCCTCATTTTTTTGTATACATATTGGGTATTTTGTAAGATCTAAGGAATTTTGAAGTCAATCGTGGTGGGAATCTGAAGTCACACGTACCATATGGGCGCACCATACGATATCCCTTTTTTCTCATAAAATATATTTTGTATAATAAAATAAATGATACAGTTATTCTTAGAATGTGATTTACTACTAAATGAAACCATTTGTTTGTCCATAAATTGGAAATTTACGCAGATTTTGAGTAAATTTTGAAATAAGCGTAATCAGGAAAAGGGGATCATATGTGTTACCTGGGCGCACTTTACAAAATCTGATTTTTCTCGTAAAATATATTTTTTATAATGAAACCAAATGCACAGCAAGTCTGGAAATGTGATTTATTACTAAACTGCATCATTTTTTTGTATACATATTGGGTATTTTGTAAGATATAAGGGAATTTTGAAGTCAATCGTGGTGGGAATCTGAAGTTACACGTACCATATGGGCGCACCATACGATATCCCTTTTTTCTCATAAAATTTATTTTTTATAATAAAATGATTACCACAGATAGTTTTAGAATGTGATTTACTACTAAATGAAACCATTTGTTTGTTTATAAACAGGATATTTATTCAGAGTTTGAGTAAATTTTGAATTTAGCGTTAAGTGTTACTTGGGCGCAATTTACAAAAACTCATTTTTCTTGTAAAATATATTTTTTATAATGAAACCAAATGCACAGCAAGTCTGGAAATGTGATTTATTACTAAACTGCATCATTTTTTTGTATACATATCGGGTATTTTGTAAGATCTAAGGGAATTTTGAAGTCAATCGTGGTGGGAATCTGAAGTTACACGTACCATATGGGCGCACCATACGATATCCCTTTTTCTCATAAAATTTATTTTTTATAATAAAATGATTACCACAGATAGTTTTAGAATGTGATTTACTACTAAATGAAACCATTTGTTTGTTTATAAACAGGATATTTATTCAGAGTTTGAGTAAATTTTGAATTTAGCCTTAAGTGTTACTTGGGCGCAATTTACAAAAACTCATTTTCTTGTAAAATATATTTTTATAATGAAACCAAATGCACAGCAAGTCTGGAAATGTGATTTATTACTAAACTGCATCATTTTTTTGTATACATAATGGGTATTTTGTAAGATATAAGGGAATTTTGAAGTCAATCGTGGTGGGAATCTGAAGTTACACGTACCATATGGGCGCACCATACGATATCCCTTTTTTCTCATAAAATATATTTTGTATAATAAAATGATTACCACAGATAGTTTTAGAATGTGATTTACTACAAAATGAAACCATTTGTTTGTTTATAAAGCGGATAATTATTCAGATTTTGAGTAAATTTTGAATTTAGCGTTAAGTGTTACTTGGGCGCAATTTACAAAAACTCATTTTTCTTGTAAAATATATTTTTTATAATGAAACCAAATCCACAGTAAGTCCAGAAATGTAATTTACTACTAAATTGCATCATTTTTTGTATACATATTGGGTATTTTGTAAGATCTAAGGGAATTTTGAAGTCAATCGTGGTGGGAATCTGAAGTCACACGTACCATATGGGCGCACCATACGATATCCCTTTTTTCTCATAAAATATATTTTGTATAATAAAATAAATGATACAGTTATTCTTAGAATGTGATTTACTACTAAATGAAACCATTTGTTTGTCCATACATTGGAAATTTATGCAGATTTTGAGTAAATTTTGAAATAAGCGTAATCGGGAAAAGGGGATCATATGTGTTACCTGGGCGCACTTTACAAAATCTCATTTTTCTCGTAAAATATATTTTTTATAATGAAACCAAATGCACAGCAAGTCTGGAAATGTGATTTATTACTAAACTGCATCATTTTTTTGTATACATATTGGGTATTTTGTAAGATATAAGGGAATTTTGAAGTCAATCGTGGTGGGAATCTGAAGTTACACGTACCATATGGGCGCACCATACGATATCCCTTTTTTCTCATAAAATTTATTTTTTATAATAAAATGATTACCACAGATAGTTTTAGAATGTGATTTACTACTAAAGGAAACCATTTGTTTGTTTATAAAGAGGATATTTATTCAGATTTTGAGTAAATTTTGAATTTAGCGTTAAGTGTTACTTGGGCGCAATTTACAAAAACTCATTTTTCTTGTAAAATATATTTTTTATAATGAAACCAAATCCACATTAAGTCTAGAAATGTGATTTACTACTAAATTGCATCATTTTTTTGTATACATATTTGGTATTTTGTAAGATATAAGGGAATTTTGAAGTCAATCGTGGTGGGAATCTGAAGTCACACGTACCATATGGGCGCACCATACGATATCCCTTTTTCTCATAAAATATATTTTGTATAATAAAATAAATGATACAGTTATTCTTAGAATGTGATTTACTACTAAATGAAACCATTTGTTTGTCCATACATTGGAAATTTATGCAGATTTTGAGTAAATTTTGAAATAAGCGTAATCGGGAAAAGGGGATCATATGTGTTACCTGGGCGCACTTTACAAAATCTCATTTTTCTCGTAAAATATATTTTTTATAATGAAACCAAATGCACAGCAAGTCTGGAAATGTGATTTATTACTAAACTGCATCATTTTTTTGTATACATATCGGGTATTTTGTAAGATATAAGGGAATTTTGAAGTCAATCGTGGTGGGAATCTGAAGTTACACGTACCATATGGGCGCACCATACGATATCCCTTTTTTCTCATAAAATTTATTTTTTATAATAAAATGATTACCACAGATAGTTTTAGAATGTGATTTACTACTAAATGAAACCATTTGTTTGTTTATAAAGAGGATATTTATTCAGAGTTTAGTAAATTTTGAAAAGAGCGTTAAGTGTTACTTGGGCGCAATTTACAAAAACTCATTTTTCTTGTAAAATATATTTTTTATAATGAAACCAAATGCACAGCAAGTCTAGAAATGTGATTTATTACTAAACTGCATCATTTTTTGTATACATATTGGGTATTTTGTAAGATATAAGGGAATTTTGAAGTCAATCGTGGTGGGAATCTGAAGTTACACGTACCATATGGGCGCACCATACAATATCCCTTTTTTCTCATAAAATATATTTTGTATAATAAAATGATTACCACAGATAGTTTTAGAATGTGATTCACTACTAAATGAAACCATTTGTTTGTTTATAAAGGGGATATTTATTCAGAGTTTGAGTAAATTTTGAATTTAGCGTTAAGTGTTAATTGGGCGCAATTTACAAAAACTCATTTTTCTTGTAAAATATATTTTTATAATGAAACCAAATGCACAGCAAGTCTGGAAATGTGATTTATTACTAAACTGCATCATTTTTTGTATACATATCGGGTATTTTGTAAGATCTAAGGGAATTTTGAAGTCAATCGTGGTGGGAATCTGAAGTTACACGTACCATATGGGCGCACCATACGATATCCCTTTTTCTCATAAAATTTATTTTGTATAATAAAATGATTACTACAGATAGTTTTAGAATGTGATTTACTACTAAATGAAACCATTTGTTTGTTTATAAACAGGATATTTATTCAGAGTTTGAGTAAATTTTGAAATAAGCGTAATCGGGAAAAGGGGATCATATGTGTCACCTGGGCGCACTTTACAAAAACTCATTTTTCTTGTAAAATATATTTTTTATAATGAAACCAAATGCACAGCAAGTCTGGAAATGTGATTTATTACTAAACTGCATCATTTTTTGTATACATATCGGGTATTTTGTAAGATATAAGGGAATTTTGAAGTCAATCGTGGTGGGAATCTGAAGTAACACAGAACATATGGGCGCACCATACGATATCCCTTTTTCTCATAAAATTTATTTTTTATAATAAAATGATTACAACAGATAGTTTTAGAATGTGATTTACTACTAAATGAAACCATTTGTTTGTTTATAAACAGGATATTTATTCAGATTTTGAGTAAATTTTGAATTTAGCGTTAAGTGTTACTTGGGCCCAATTTACAAAAACTCATTTTTCTTGTAAAATATATTTTTTATAATGAAACCAAATCCACATTAAGTCTAGAAATGTGATTTACTACTAAATTGCATCATTTTTTTGTATACATATTTGGTATTTTGTAAGATATAAGGGAATTTTGAAGTCAATCGTGGTGGGAATCTGAAGTCACACGTACCATATGGGCGCACCATACGATATCCCTTTTTTCTCATAAAATATATTTTGTATAATAAAATAAATGATACAGTTATTCTTAGAATGTGATTTACTACTAAATGAAACCATTTGTTTGTCCATACATTGGAAATTTATGCAGATTTTGAGTAAATTTTGAAATAAGCGTAATCGGGAAAAGGGGATCATATGTGTTACCTGGGCGCACTTTACAAAATCTCATTTTTCTCGTAAAATATATTTTTATAATGAAACAAAATGCACAGCAAGTCTGGAAATGTGATTTATTACTAAACTGCATCATTTTTGTATACATATTGGGTATTTTGTAAGATATAAGGAATTTTGAAGTCAATCGTGGTGGGAATCTGAAGTTACACGTACCATATGGGCGCACCATACGATATCCCTTTTTCTCATAAAATTTATTTTTTATAATAAAATGATTACCACAGATAGTTTTAGAATGTGATTTACTACTAAATGAAACCATTTGTTTGTTTATAAACAGGATATTTATTCAGAGTTTGAGTAAATTTTGAATTTAGCCTTAAGTGTTAATTGGGCGCAATTTACAAAAACTCATTTTTCTTGTAAAATATATTTTTTATAATGAAACCAAATCCACATTAAGACTAGAAATGTGATTTACTACTAAATTGCATCATTTTTTTGTATACATATTGGGTATTTTGTAAGATCTAAGGGAATTTTGAAGTCAATCGTGGTGGGAATCTGAAGTCACACGTACCATATGGGCGCACCATACAATATCCCTTTTTTCTCATAAAATATATTTTGTATAATAAAATGATTACCACAGATAGTTTTAGAATGTGATTTACTACTAAATGAAACCATTTGTTTGTTTATAAAGGGGATATTTATTCAGATTTTGAGTAAATTTTGAATTTAGCCTTAAGTGTTACTTGGGCGCAATTTACAAAAACTCATTTTTCTTGTAAAATATATTTTTTATAATGAAACCAAATCCTCATTAAGTCTAGAAATGTGATTTACTACTAAATTGCATCATTTTTTTGTATACATATTTGGTATTTTGTAAGATCTAAGGGAATTTTGAAGTCAATCGTTGTGGGAATCTGAAGTCACACGTACCATATGGGCGCACCATACGATATCCCTTTTTTCTCATAAAATTTATTTTTTATAATAAAATGATTACCACAGATAGTTTTAGAATGTGATTTACTACTAAATGAAACCATTTGTTTGTTTATAAACAGGATATTTATTCAGAGTTTGAGTAAATTTTGAAATAAGCGTTAAAAAGGGGATCATATGTGTCACCTGGGCGCACTTTACAAAATCTCATTTTTCTTGTAAAATATATTTTTTATAATGAAACCAAATGCACAGCAAGTCTGGAAATGTGATTTATTACTAAACTGCATCATTTTTGTATACATATTGGGTATTTTGTAAGATATAAGGAATTTTGAAGTCAATCGTGGTGGGAATCTGAAGTTACACGTACCATATGGGCGCACCATACGATATCCCTTTTTCTCATAAAATTTATTTTTTATAATAAAATGATTACCACAGATAGTTTTAGAATGTGATTTACTACTAAATGAAACCATTTGTTTGTTTATAAACATGATATTTATTCAGAGTTTGAGTAAATTTTGAATTTAGCCTTAAGTGTTACTTGGGCGCAATTTACAAAAACTCATTTTTCTTGTAAAATATATTTTTTATAATGAAACCAAATCCTCAGTAAGTCTAGAAATGTGATTTACTACTAAATTGCATCATTTTTTTGTATACATATTTGGTATTTTGTAAGATCTAAGGGAATTTTGAAGTCAATCGTTGTGGGAATCTGAAGTCACACGTACCATATGGGCGCACCATACGATATCCCTTTTTCTCATAAAATATATTTTGTATAATAAAATAAATGATACAGTTATTCTTAGAATGTGATTTACTACTAAATGAAACCATTTGTTTGTCCATACATTGGAAATTTATGCAGATTTTGAGTAAATTTTGAAATAAGCGTAATCGGGAAAAGGGGATCATATGTGTCACCTGGGCGCACTTTACAAAATCTCATTTTTCTCGTAAAATATATTTTTATAATGAAACCAAATGCACAGCAAGTCTGGAAATGTGATTTATTACTAAACTGCATCATTTTTTTGTATACATAATGGGTATTTTGTAAGATATAAGGGAATTTTGAAGTCAATCGTGGTGGGAATCTGAAGTTACACGTACCATATGGGCGCACCATACGATATCCCTTTTTTCTCATAAAATTTATTTTTTATAATAAAATGATTACCACAGATAGTTTTAGAATGTGATTTACTACTAAAGGAAACCATTTGTTTGTTTATAAAGAGGATATTTATTCAGATTTTGAGTAAATTTTGAATTTAGCGTTAAGTGTTACTTGGGCGCAATTTACAAAATCTCATTTTTCTCGTAAAATATATTTTTTATAATGAAACCAAATCCACAGTAAGTCTAGAAATGTGATTTACTACTAAATTGCATCATTTTTTTGAATACATATTTGGTATTTTGTAAGATATAAGGGAATTTTGAAGTCAATCGTGGTGGGAATCTGAAGTCACACGTACCATATGGGCGCACCATACGATATCCCTTTTTTCTCATAAAATATATTTTGTATAATAAAATAAATGATACAGTTATTCTTAGAATGTGATTTACTACTAAATGAAACCATTTGTTTGTCCATAAATGGGAAATTTACGCAGATTTTGAGTAAATTTTGAAATAAGCGTAATCAGGAAAAGGGGATCATATGTGTTACCTGGGCGCACTTTACAAAATCTGATTTTTCTCGTAAAATATATTTTTTATAATGAAACCAAATGCACAGCAAGTCTGGAAATGTGATTTATTACTAAACTGCATCATTTTTTTGTATACATATCGGGTATTTTGTAAGATATAAGGGAATTTTGAAGTCAATCGTGGTGGGAATCTGAAGTTACACGTACCATATGGGCGCACCATACGATATCCCTTTTTTCTCATAAAATTTATTTTTTATAATAAAATGATTACTACAGATAGTTTTAGAATGTGATTTACTACTAAATGAAACCATTTGTTTGTTTATAAAGTGGATATTTATTCAGAGTTTGAGTAAATTTTGAAAAGAGCGTTAAGTGTTACTTGGGCGCAATTTACAAAAACTCATTTTTCTTGTAAAATATATTTATAATAATGTAACAAAATGCACAGTAAGACCAGAAATGTGATTTATTACTAAACTGCATCATTTTTTTGTATACATATTGGGTATTTTGTAAGATATAAGGAATTTTGAAGTCAATCGTGGTGGGAATCTGAAGTTACACATACCATATGGGCGCACCATACGATATCCCTTTTTTCTCATAAAATATATTTTGTATAATAAAATGATTACCACAGATAGTTTTAGAATGTGATTTACTACTAAATGAAACCATTTGTTTGTTTATAAAGGGATATTTATTCAGATTTTGAGTAAATTTTGAATTTAGCGTTAAGTGTTACTTGGGCGCAATTTACAAAAACTCATTTTTCTTGTAAAATATATTTTTATAATGAAACCAAATCCACATTAAGTCTAGAAATGTAATTTACTACTAAATTGCATCATTTTTTTGTATACATATTGGGTATTTTGTAAGATGTAAGGGAATTTTGAAGTCAATCGTGGTGGGAATCTGAAGTCACACGTACCATATGGGCGCACCATACGATATCCCTTTTTCTCATAAAATATATTTTGTATAATAAAATAAATGATACAGTTATTCTTAGAATGTGATTTACTACTAAATGAAACCATTTGTTTGTCCATACATTGGAAATTTATGCAGATTTTGAGTAAATTTTGAAATAAGCGTAATCGGGAAAAGGGGATCATATGTGTTACCTGGGCGCACTTTACAAAATCTCATTTTTCTCGTAAAATATATTTTTTTTAATGAAACCAAATTCACAGCAAGTCTGGAAATGTGATTTATTACTAAACTGCATCATTTTTTTTGTATACATATTGGGTATTTTGTAAGATATAAGGGAATTTTGAAGTCAATCGTGGTGGGAATCTGAAGTTACACGTACCATATGGGCGCACGATACGATATCCATTTTTCTCATAAAATTTATTTTTTATAATAAAATGATTACCACAGATAGTTTTAGAATGTGATTTACTACAAAATGAAACCATTTGTTTGTTTATAAAGAGGATATTTATTCAGATTTTGAGTAAATTTTGAATTTAGCGTTAAGTGTTTTTTGGGCGCAATTTACAAAAACTCATTTTTCTTGTAAAATATATTTTTTATAATGAAACCAAATCCACATTAAGTCTAGAAATGTGATTTACTACTAAATTGCATCATTGTTTTGTATACATATTTGGTATTTTGTAAGATCTAAGGGAATTTTGAAGTCAATCGTGGTGGGAATCTGAAGTCACACGTACCATATGGGCGCCCCATACAATATCCCTTTTTTCTCATAAAATATATTTTGTATAATAAAATAAATGATACAGTTATTCTTAGAATGTGATTTACTACTAAATGAAACCATTTGTTTGTCCATACATTGGAAATTTTTGCAGATTTTGAGTAAATTTTGAAATTAGCGTAATAGGGAAAAGGGGATCATATGTGTTACCTGGGCGCACTTTACAAAATCTCATTTTTCTCGTAAAATATATTTTTATAATGAAACCAAATGCACAGCAAGTCTGGAAATGTGATTTATTACTAAACTGCATCATTTTTTTGTATACATATTGGGTATTTTGTAAGATATAAGGGAATTTTGAAGTCAATCGTGGTGGGAATCTGAAGTCACACGTACCATATGGGCGCACCATACGATATCCCTTTTTTCTCATAAAATTTATTTTTTATAATAAAATGATTACCACAGATAGTTTTAGAATGTGATTTACTACAAAATGAAACCATTTGTTTGTTTATAAAGTGGATATTTATTCAGATTTTGAGTAAATTTTGAATTTAGCGTTAAGTGTTACTTGGGCGCAATTTACAAAAACTCATTTTTCTTGTAAAATATATTTTTTATAATGAAACCAAATCCACAGTAAGTCTAGAAATGTGATTTACTACTAAATTGCATCATTTTTTTGTATACATATTTGGTATTTTGTAAGATATAAGGGAATTTTGAAGTCAATCGTGGTGGGAATCTGAAGTCACACGTACCATATGGGGGCACCATACGATATCCCTTTTTTCTCATAAAATATATTTTGTATTATAAAATAAATGATACAGTTATTCTTAGAATGTGATTTACTACTAAATGAAACCATTTGTTTGTCTATAAATTGGAAATTTACGCAGATTTTGAGTAAATTTTGAAATAAGCGTAATCTGGAAAAGGGGATCATATGTGTTACCTGGGCGCACTTTACAAAATCTGATTTTTCTCGTAAAATATATTTTTTATAATGAAACCAAATGCACAGCAAGTCTGGAAATGTGATTTATTACTGAACTGCATCATTTTTTTGTATACATATCGGGTATTTTGTAAGATATAAGGGAATTTTGAAGTCAATCGTGGTGGGAATCTGAAGTTACACGTACCATATGGGCGCACCATACAATATCCCTTTTTTCTCATAAAATATATTTTGTATAATAAAATAAATGATACAGTTATTCTTAGAATGTGATTTACTACTAAATGAAACCATTTGTTTGTCCATACATTGGAAATTTATGCAGATTTTGAGTAAATTTTGAAATAAGCGTAATCGGGAAAAGGGGATCATATGTGTCACCTGGGCGCACTTTACAAAATCTCATTTTTCTCGTAAAATATATTTTTTATAATGAAACCAAATGCACAGCAAGTCTGGAAATGTGATTTATTACTAAACTGCATCATTTTTTTGTATACATAATGGGTATTTTGTAAGATATAAGGGAATTTTGAAGTCAATCGTGGTGGGAATCTGAAGTTACACGTACCATATGGGCGCACCATACGATATCCCTTTTTTCTCATAAAATTTATTTTTTATAATAAAATGATTACCACAGATAGTTTTAGAATGTGATTTACTACTAAATGAAACCATTTGTTTGTTTATAAAGGGATATTTATTCAGATTTTGAGTAAATTTTGAATTTAGCGATAAGTGTTACTAGGGCGCAATTTACAAAAACTCATTTTTCTTGTAAAATATATTTTTTATAATGAAACCAAATCCACATTAAGTCTGGAAATGTGATTTATTACTAAACTGCATCATTTTTTTGTATACATAATGGGTATTTTGTAAGATATAAGGGAATTTTGAAGTCAATCGTGGTGGGAATCTGAAGTTACACGTACCATATGGGCGCACCATACGATATCCCTTTTTTCTCATAAAATATATTTTGTATAATAAAATGATTACCACAGATAGTTTTAGAATGTGATTCACTACTAAATGAAACCATTTGTTTGTTTATACATTGGATATTTATTCAGATTTTGAGTAAATTTTGAATTATCATATGTGTTACCTGGGCGCAATTTACAAAATCTCATTTTTCTTGTAAAATATATTTTTATAATGAAACCAAATGCACAGCAAGTCTGGAAATGTGATTTATTACTAAACTGCATCATTTTTTGTATACATATTGGGTATTTTGTAAGATATAAGGGAATTTTGAAGTCAATCGTGGTGGGAATCTGAAGTTACACGTACCATATGGGCGCACCATACGATATCCCTTTTTTCTCATAAAATTTATTTTTTATAATAAAATGATTACCACAGATAGTTTTAGAATGTGATTTACTACAAAATGAAACCATTTGTTTGTTTATAAAGAGGATATTTATTCAGATTTTGAGTAAATTTTGAATTTAGCGTTAAGTGTTACTTGGGCGCAATTTACAAAAACTCATTTTTCTTGTAAAATATATTTTTTATAATGAAACCAAATCCACATTAAGTCTAGAAATGTGATTTACTACTAAATTGCATCATTTTTTTGTATACATATTTGGTATTTTGTAAGATCTAAGGGAATTTTGAAGTCAATCGTGGTGGGAATCTGAAGTCACACGTACCATATGGGCGCCCCATACAATATCCCTTTTTTCTCATAAAATATATTTTGTATAATAAAATAAATGATACAGTTATTCTTAGAATGTGATTTACTACTAAATGAAACCATTTGTTTGTCCATAAATTGGAAATTTACGCAGATTTTGAGTAAATTTTGAAATAAGCGTAATCAGGAAAAGGGGATCATATGTGTTACCTGGGCGCACTTTACAAAATCTGATTTTTCTCGTAAAATATATTTTTTATAATGAAACCAAATGCACAGCAAGTCTGGAAATGTGATTTATTACTAAACTGCATCATTTTTTTGTATACATATTGGTATTTTGTAAGATATAAGGGAATTTTGAAGTCAATCGTGGTGGGAATCTGAAGTTACACATACCATATGGGCGCACCATACGATATCCCTTTTTTCTCATAAAATTTATTTTTTATAATAAAATGATTACCACAGATAGTTTTAGAATGTGATTTACTACTAAATGAAACCATTTGTTTGTTTATAAACAGGATATTTATTCAGAGTTTGAGTAAATTTTGAATTTAGCCTTAAGTGTTACTTGGGCGCAATTTACAAAAACTCATTTTTCTTGTAAAATATATTTTTTATAATGAAACCAAATGCACAGCAAGTCTGGAAATGTGATTTATTACTAAACTGCATCATTTTTTTGTATACATATTGGGTATTTTGTAAGATATAAGGGAATTTTGAAGTCAATCGTGGTGGGAATCTGAAGTTACACGTACCATATGGGCGCACCATACGATATCCCTTTTTTCTCATAAAATTTATTTTTTATAATAAAATGATTACCACAGATAGTTTTAGAATGTGATTTACTACTAAATGAAACCATTTGTTTGTTTATAAACAGGATATTTATTCAGAGTTTGAGTAAATTTTGAATTTAGCCTTAAGTGTTAATTGGGCGCAATTTACAAAAACTCATTTTTCTTGTAAAATATATTTTTTATAATGAAACCAAATGCACAGCAAGTCTGGAAATGTGATTTATTACTAAACTGCATCATTTTTTTGTATACATATCGGGTATTTTGTAAGATCTAAGGGAATTTTGAAGTCAATCGTGGTGGGAATCTGAAGTTACACGTACCATATGGGCGCACCATACGATATCCCTTTTTTCTCATAAAATTTATTTTTTATAATAAAATGATTACCACAGATAGTTTTAGAATGTGATTTACTACTAAATGAAACCATTTGTTTGTTTATAAACAGGATATTTATTCAGAGTTTGAGTAAATTTTGAAATAAGCATAATCGGGAAAAGGGGATCATATGTGTTACCTGGGCGCACTTTACAAAAACTCATTTTTCTTGTAAAATATATTTTTTATAATGAAACCAAATGCACAGCAAGTCTGGAAATGTGATTTATTACTAAACTGCATCATTTTTTTGTATACATATCGGGTATTTTGTAAGATATTAGGGAATTTTGAAGTCAATCGTGGTGGGAATCTGAAGTTACACATACCATATGGGCGCACCATACGATATCCCTTTTTTCTCATAAAATTTATTTTTTATAATAAAATGATTACAACAGATAGTTTTAGAATGTGATTTACTACTAAATGAAACCATTTGTTTGTTTATAAACAGGATATTTATTCAGATTTTGAGTAAATTTTGAATTTAGCGTTAAGTGTTACTTGGGCCCAATTTACAAAAACTCATTTTTCTTGTAAAATATATTTTTTATAATGAAACCAAATCCACATTAAGTCTAGAAATGTGATTTACTACTAAATTGCATCATTTTTTGTATACATATTTGGTATTTTGTAAGATATAAGGGAATTTTGAAGTCAATCGTGGTGGGAATCTGAAGTCACACGTACCATATGGGCGCACCATACGATATCCCTTTTTTCTCATAAAATATATTTTGTTTAATAAAAAAAATGATACAGTTATTTTTAGAATGTGATTTACTACTAAATGAAACCATTTGTTTGTCCATACATTGGAAATTTATGCAGATTTTGAGTAAATTTTGAAATAAGCGTAATCGGGAAAAGGGGATCATATGTGTTACCTGGGCGCACTTTACAAAATCTCATTTTTCTCGTAAAATATATTTTTTATAATGAAACCAAATGCACAGCAAGTCTGGAAATGTGATTTATTACTAAACTGCATCATTTTTTTGTATACATATCGGGTATTTTGTAAGATATAAGGGAATTTTGAAGTCAATCGTGGTGGGAATCTGAAGTTACACATACCATATGGGCGCACCATACGATATCCCTTTTTTCTCATAAAATTTATTTTTTATAATAAAATGATTACCACAGATAGTTTTAGAATGTGATTTACTACTAAATGAAACCATTTGTTTGTTTATAAACAGGATATTTATTCAGAGTTTGAGTAAATTTTGAATTTAGCCTTAAGTGTTACTTGGGCGCAATTTACAAAAACTCATTTTTCTTGTAAAATATATTTTTTATAATGAAACCAAATTTACAGTAAGTCCAGAAATGTAATTTATTACTAAATTGCATCATTTTATGTATACATATTGAGTATTTTGTAAGATATAGGGGAATTTTTAAGTCAATCGTGTTGGGAATCTGCCGTTACACGTACCATATGGGCGCACCATACAATATCCCTTTTTTCTCATAAAATTTATTTTTTATAATAAAATGATTACCACAGATAGTTTTAGAATGTGATTTACTACGAAATGAAACAATTTGTTTGTTTATAAACAGGATATTTATTCAGAGTTTGAGTAAATTTTGAAATAAGCGTAATCAAAAAGATCATATGTGTTACCTGGGCGCACTTTACAAAAACTCATTTTCTTGTAAAATATATTTTTATAATGAAACCAACTGCACAGCAAGTCTGGAAATGTGATTTATTACTAAACTGCATCATTTTTTTGTATACATATGGGTTATTTTGTAAGATCTAAGGGAATTTTGAAGTCAATCGTGGTGGGAATCTGAAGTTACACGTACCATATGGGCGCACCAAACGATATCCCTTTTTTCTCATAAAATTTATTTTTTATAATAAAATGATTACCACAGATAGTTTTAGAATGTGATTTACTACTAAATGAAACCATTTGTTTGTTTATAAACAGGATATTTATTCAGAGTTTGAGTAAATTTTGAATTTAGCCTTAAGTGTTAATTGGGCGCAATTTACAAAAACTCATTTTTCTTGTAAAATATATTTTTTATAATGAAACCAAATGCACAGCAAGTCTGGAAATGTGATTTATTACTAAACTGCATCATTTTTTTGTATACATATCGGGTATTTTGTAAGATATTAGGGAATTTTGAAGTCAATCGTGGTGGGAATCTGAAGTTACACATACCATATGGGCGCACCATACGATATCCCTTTTTTCTCATAAAATTTATTTTTTATAATAAAATAAATGATACAGTTATTCTTAGAATGTGATTTACTACTAAATGAAACCATTTGTTTGTCCATAAATTGGAAATTTACGCAGATTTTGAGTAAATTTTGAAATAAGCGTAATCAGGAAAAGGGGATCATATGTGTTACCTGGGCGCACTTTACAAAATCTGATTTTTCTCGTAAAATATATTTTTTATAATGAAACCAAATGCACAGCAAGTCTGGAAATGTGATTTATTACTAAACTGCATCATTTTTTTGTATACATATCGGGTATTTTGTAAGATATAAGGGAATTTTGAAGTCAATCGTGGTGGGAATCTGAAGTTACACGTACCATATGGGCGCACCATACGATATCCCTTTTTCTCATAAAATTTATTTTTATAATAAAATGATTACCACAGATAGTTTTAGAATGTGATTTACTACTAAATGAAACCATTTGTTTGTTTATAAACTGGATATTTATTCAGAGTTTGAGTAAATTTTGAAATAAGCGTAATCGGGAAAAGGGGATCATATGTGTTACCTGGGCGCAATTTACAAAAACTCATTTTTCTTGTAAAATATATTTTTTATAATGAAACCAAATGCACAGCAAGTCTGGAAATGTGATTTATTACTAAACTGCATCATTTTTTTGTATACATATCGGGTATTTTGTAAGATATTAGGGAATTTTGAAGTCAATCGTGGTGGGAATCTGAAGTTACACATACCATATGGGCGCACCATACGATATCCCTTTTTTCTCATAAAATTTATTTTTTATAATAAAATGATTACAACAGATAGTTTTAGAATGTGATTTACTACTAAATGAAACCATTTGTTTGTTTATAAACAGGATATTTATTCAGATTTTGAGTAAATTTTGAATTTAGCGTTAAGTGTTACTTGGGCCCAATTTAAAAAAACTCATTTTTCTTGTAAAATATATTTTTTATAATGAAACCAAATCCACATTAAGTCTAGAAATGTGATTTACTACTAAATTGCATCATTTTTTTGTATACATATTTGGTATTTTGTAAGATATAAGGGAATTTTGAAGTCAATCGTGGTGGGAATCTGAAGTCACACGTACCATATGGGCGCACCATACGATATCCCTTTTTTCTCATAAAATATATTTTGTATAATAAAATAAATGATACAGTTATTCTTAGAATGTGATTTACTACTAAATGAAACCATTTGTTTGTCCATAAATTGGAAATTTACGCAGATTTTGAGTAAATTTTGAAATAAGCGTAATCAGGAAAAGGGGATCATATGTGTTACCTGGGCGCACTTTACAAAATCTGATTTTTCTCGTAAAATATATTTTTTATAATGAAACCAAATGCACAGCAAGTCTGGAAATGTGATTTATTACTAAACTGCATCATTTTTTTGTATACATATCGGGTATTTTGTAAGATATAAGGGAATTTTGAAGTCAATCGTGGTGGGAATCTGAAGTTACACGTACCATATGGGCGCACCATACGATATCCCTTTTTTCTCATAAAATTTATTTTTTATAATAAAATGATTACCACAGATAGTTTTAGAATGTGATTTACTACTAAATGAAACCATTTGTTTGTTTATAAACAGGATATTTATTCAGAGTTTGAGTAAATTTTGAATTTAGCCTTAAGTGTTAATTGGGCGCAATTTACAAAAACTCATTTTTCTTGTAAAATATATTTTTTATAATGAAACCAAATGCACAGCAAGTCTGGAAATGTGATTTATTACTAAACTGCATCATTTTTTTGTATACATATCGGGTATTTTGTAAGATATTAGGGAATTTTGAAGTCAATCGTGGTGGGAATCTGAAGTTACACATACCATATGGGCGCACCATACGATATCCCTTTTTTCTCATAAAATTTATTTTTTATAATAAAATGATTACCACAGATAGTTTTAGAATGTGATTTACTACTAAATGAAACCATTTGTTTGTTTATAAACTGGATATTTATTCAGATTTTGAGTAAATTTTGAATTTAGCGTTAAGTGTTACTTGGGCGCAATTTACAAAAACTCATTTTTCTTGTAAAATATATTTTTTATAATGAAACCAAATCCACATTAAGTCTAGAAATGTGATTTACTACTTAATTGAAGCATTTATTTGTATACATATTTGGTATTTTGTAAGATATAAGGAATTTTGAAGTCAATCGTGGTGGGAATCTGAAGTCACACGTACCATATGGGCGCACCATACGATATCCCTTTTTCTCATAAAATATATTTTGTATAATAAAATAAATGATACAGTTATTCTTAGAATGTGATTTACTACTAAATGAAACCATTTGTTTGTCCATAAATTGGAAATTTACGCAGATTTTGAGTAAATTTTGAAATAAGCGTAATCAGGAAAAGGGGATCATATGTGTTACCTGGGCGCACTTTACAAAATCTGATTTTTCTCGTAAAATATATTTTTTATAATGAAACCAAATGCACAGCAAGTCTGGAAATGTGATTTATTACTAAACTGCATCATTTTTTTGTATACATATCGGGTATTTTGTAAGATATAAGGGAATTTTGAAGTCAATCGTGGTGGGAATCTGAAGTTACACGTACCATATGGGCGCACCATACGATATCCCTTTTTTCTCATAAAATTTATTTTTTATAATAAAATGATTACCACAGATAGTTTTAGAATGTGATTTACTACTAAATGAAACCATTTGTTTGTTTATAAACAGGATATTTATTCAGAGTTTGAGTAAATTTTGAATTTAGCCTTAAGTGTTAATTGGGCGCAATTTACAAAAACTCATTTTTCTTGTAAAATATATTTTTTATAATGAAACCAAATGCACAGCAAGTCTGGAAATGTGATTTATTACTAAACTGCATCATTTTTTTGTATACATATCGGGTATTTTGTAAGATATTAGGGAATTTTGAAGTCAATCGTGGTGGGAATCTGAAGTTACACATACCATATGGGCGCACCATACGATATCCCTTTTTTCTCATAAAATTTATTTTTTATAATAAAATGATTACCACAGATAGTTTTAGAATGTGATTTACTACTAAATGAAACCATTTGTTTGTTTATAAAGAGGATATTTATTCAGATTTTGAGTAAATTTTGAATTTAGCGTTAAGTGTTACTTGGGCGCAATTTACAAAATCTCATTTTTCTCGTAAAATATATTTTTTATAATGAAACCAAATCCACAGTAAGTCTAGAAATGTGATTTACTACTAAATTGCATCATTGTTTTGTATACATATTTGGTATTTTGTAAGATATAAGGGAATTTTGAAGTCAATCGTGGTGGGAATCTGAAGTGACACGTACCATATGGGCGCACCATACGATATCCCTTTTTCTCATAAAATATATTTTGTATAATAAAATAAATGATACAGTTATTCTTAGAATGTGATTTACTACTAAATGAAACCATTTGTTTGTCCATACATTGGAAATTTATGCAGATTTTGAGTAAATTTTGAAATAAGCGTAATCGGGAAAAGGGGATCATATGTGTTACCTGGGCGCACTTTACAAAATCTCATTTTCTCGTAAAATATATTTTTATAATGAAACCAAATGCACAGCAAGTCTGGAAATGTGATTTATTACTAAACTGCATCATTTTTTTGTATACATATCGGGTATTTTGTAAGATATAAGGGAATTTTGAAGTCAATCGTGGTGGGAATCTGAAGTTACACGTACCATATGGGCGCACCATACGATATCCCTTTTTTCTCATAAAATTTATTTTTTATAATAAAATGATTACCACGGATAGTTTTAGAATGTGATTTACTACTAAATGAAACCATTTGTTTGTTTATAAAGAGGATATTTATTCAGATTTTGAGTAAATTTTGAATTTAGCGTTAAGTGTTACTTGGGCGCAATTTACAAAAACTCATTTTTCTTGTAAAATATATTTTTTATAATGAAACCAAATCCACATTAAGTCTAGAAATGTGATTTACTACTAAATTGCATCCTTTTTTTGTATACATATTTGGTATTTTGTAAGATCTAAGGGAATTTTGAAGTCAATCGTGGTGGGAATCTGAAGTCACACGTACCATATGGGCGCACCATACGATATCCCTTTTTCTCATAAAATATATTTTGTATAATAAAATAAATGATACAGTTATTCTTAGAATGTGATTTACTACTAAATGAAACCATTTGTTTGTCCATAAATTGGAAATTTACGCAGATTTTGAGTAAATTTTGAAATAAGCGTAATCAGGAAAAGGGGATCATATGTGTTACCTGGGCGCACTTTACAAAATCTCATTTTTCTCGTAAAATATATTTTTTATAATGAAACCAAATGCACAGCAAGTCTGGAAATGTGATTTATTACTAAACTGCATCATTTTTTTGTATACATATTGGGTATTTTGTAAGATATAAGGGAATTTTGAAGTCAATCGTGGTGGGAATCTGAAGTTACACGTACCATATGGGCGCACCATACGATATCCCTTTTTTCTCATAAAATTTATTTTTTATAATAAAATGATTACCACAGATAGTTTTAGAATGTGATTTACTACTAAATGAAACCATTTGTTTGTTTATAAAGAGGATATTTATTCAGAGTTTAGTAAATTTTGAAAAGAGCGTTAAGTGTTACTTGGGCGCAATTTACAAAAACTCATTTTTCTTGTAAAATATATTTTTTATAATGAAACCAAATCCACAGTAAGTCTAGAAATGTGATTTTCTTCTAAATTGCCTCATTTTTTTGTATACATACTGGGTATTTTGTAAGATCTAAGGGAATTTTGAAGTCAATCATGGTGGGAATCTGAAGTCACACGTACCATATGGGCGCACCATACGATATCCCTTTTTTCTCATAAAATATATTTTGTATAATAAAATAAATGATACAGTTATTCTTAGAATGTGATTTACTACTAAATGAAACCATTTGTTTGTCCATAAATTGGAAATTTACGCAGATTTTGAGTAAATTTTGAAATAAGCGTAATCAGGAAAAGGGGATCATATGTGTTACCTGGGCGCACTTTACAAAATCTCATTTTTCTCGTAAAATATATTTTTTATAATGAAACCAAATGCACAGCAAGTCTGGAAATGTGATTTATTACTAAACTGCATCATTTTTTTGTATACATATTGGGTATTTTGTAAGATATAAGGGAATTTTGAAGTCAATCGTGGTGGGAATCTGAAGTTACACATACCATATGGGCGCACCATACGATATCCCTTTTTTCTCATAAAATTTATTTTTTATAATAAAATGATTACCACAGATAGTTTTAGAATGTGATTTACTACTAAATGAAACCATTTGTTTGTTTATAAACAGGATATTTATTCAGAGTTTGAGTAAATTTTGAATTTAGCCTTAAGTGTTACTTGGGCGCAATTTACAAAAACTCATTTTTCTTGTAAAATATATTTTTTATAATGAAACCAAATGCACAGCAAGTCTGGAAATGTGATTTATTACTAAACTGCATCATTTTTTTGTATACATATCGGGTATTTTGTAAGATATTAGGGAATTTTGAAGTCAATCGTGGTGGGAATCTGAAGTTACACATACCATATGGGCGCACCATACGATATCCCTTTTTTCTCATAAAATTTATTTTTTATAATAAAATGATTACCACAGATAGTTTTAGAATGTGATTTACTACTAAATGAAACCATTTGTTTGTTTATAAATAGGATATTTATTCAGATTTTGAGTAAATTTTGAATTTAGCGTTAAGTGTTACTTGGGCGCAATTTACAAAAACTCATTTTTCTTGTAAAATATATTTTTTATAATGAAACCAAATCCGCAGTAAGTCTAGAAATGTGATTTTCTACTAAATTGCCTCATTTTTTTGTATACATATTGGGTATTTTGTAAGATCTAAGGGAATTTTGAAGTCAATCGTGGTGGGAATCTGAAGTCACACGTACCATATGGGCGCACCATACGATATCCCTTTTTTCTCATAAAATATATTTTGTATAATAAAATAAAGGATACAGTTATTCTTAGAATGTGATTTACTACTAAATGAAACCATTTGTTTGTCCATACATTGGAAATTTATGCAGTTATTGAGTAAATTTTGAAATAAGCGTAATCGGGAAAAGGGGATCATATGTGTTACCTGGGCGCACTTTACAAAATCTCATTTTTCTCGTAAAATATATTTTTTATAATGAAACCAAATGCACAGCAAGTCTGGAAATGTGATTTATTACTAAACTGCATCATTTTTTTGTATACATATCGGGTATTTTGTAAGATATAAGGGAATTTTGAAGTCAATCGTGGTGGGAATCTGAAGTTACACGTACCATATGGGCGCACCATACGATATCCCTTTTTTCTCATAAAATTTATTTTTTATAATAAAATGATTACCACAGATAGTTTTAGAATGTGATTTACTACAAAATGAAACCATTTGTTTGTTTATAAAGAGGATATTTATTCAGATTTTGAGTAAATTTTGAATTTAGCGTTAAGTGTTACTTGGGCGCAATTTACAAAAACTCATTTTTCTTGTAAAATATATTTTTTATAATGAAACCAAATCCGCAGTAAGTCTAGAAATGTGATTTTCTACTAAATTGCCTCATTTTTTTGTATACATATTGGGTATTTTGTAAGATCTAAGGGAATTTTGAAGTCAATCGTGGTGGGAATCTGAAGTCACACGTACCATATGGGCGCATACGATATCCCTTTTTTCTCATAAAATATATTTTGTATAATAAAATAAATGATACAGTTATTCTTAGAATGTGATTTACTACTAAATGAAACCATTTGTTTGTCCATAAATTGGAAATTTACGCAGATTTTGAGTAAATTTTGAAATAAGCGTAATCAGGAAAAGGGGATCATATGTGTTACCTGGGCGCACTTTACAAAATCTGATTTTTCTCGTAAAATATATTTTTTATAATGAAACCAAATGCACAGCAAGTCTGGAAATGTGATTTATTACTAAACTGCATCATTTTTTTGTATACATATTGGTATTTTGTAAGATATAAGGGAATTTTGAAGTCAATCGTGGTGGGAATCTGAAGTTACACATACCATATGGGCGCACCATACGATATCCCTTTTTTCTCATAAAATTTATTTTTTATAATAAAATGATTACCACAGATAGTTTTAGAATGTGATTTACTACTAAATGAAACCATTTGTTTGTTTATAAACAGGATATTTATTCAGAGTTTGAGTAAATTTTGAATTTAGCCTTAAGTGTTACTTGGGCGCAATTTACAAAAACTCATTTTTCTTGTAAAATATATTTTTTATAATGAAACCAAATGCACAGCAAGTCTGGAAATGTGATTTATTACTAAACTGCATCATTTTTTTGTATACATATCGGGTATTTTGTAAGATATTAGGGAATTTTGAAGTCAATCGTGGTGGGAATCTGAAGTTACACATACCATATGGGCGCACCATACGATATCCCTTTTTTCTCATAAAATTTATTTTTTATAATAAAATGATTACCACAGATAGTTTTAGAATGTGATTTACTACTAAATGAAACCATTTGTTTGTTTATAAACAGGATATTTATTCAGAGTTTGAGTAAATTTTGAATTTAGCCTTAAGTGTTACTTGGGCGCAATTTACAAAAACTCATTTTTCTTGTAAAATATATTTTTTATAATGAAACCAAATCCTCAGTAAGTCTAGAAATGTGATTTTCTTCTAAATTGCCTCATTTTTTTGTATACATATTGGGTATTTTGTAAGATCTAAGGGAATTTTGAAGTCAATCATGGTGGGAATCTGAAGTTACACGTACCATATGGGCGCACCATACAATATCCCTTTTTTCTCATAAAATTTATTTTTTATAATAAAATGATTACCACAGATAGTTTTAGAATGTGATTTACTACTAAATGAAACCATTTGTTTGTTTATAAAGAGGATATTTGTTCAGATTTTGAGTAAATTTTGAATTTAGCGTTGTGTTTCTTGGGCGCACTTTACAAAATCTGATTTTTCTCGTAAAATATATTTTTTATAATGAAACTAAATGCACAGCAAGTCTGGAAATGTGATTTATTACTAAACTGCATCATTTTTTTGTATACATATCGGGTATTTTGTAAGATATAAGGGAATTTTGAAGTCAATCGTGGTGGGAATCTGAAGTTACACGTACCATATGGGCGCACCATACGGTATTAATATTTTAGATCCTATGGTTGAAGTTGTAGCTCTTCTCAATTTTCTAAAATCCGACCAAAAAGACACAAAATTTTAAATTCTTAAAAAAGAATGGGGGCATATTAAAAATCTTTAAAACACTAGAGATGTTTCATATCAAATAGAATTTCTTAAAGGAGAGTGTTGCGAAAATCATTATGTAATAATATTTAAGATTCCGTGGTTAGGAGACCAGAGATGTGTGGGACAAAACTGAATCTTGTATAGGAAACTGTTGCAAATATATTTTGATTTATTAATATTTATCATCTTGTGGTTTAAGTTGCAGCATTCCTCTATTTTCTAAAATCTAACCAAAAAGACACGAATATTTGAATTCTTAAAAAAGGGGGGAAGCGTGATTAGATCATTTTAAGTGGCTAGAAATGTCTGGAGCCAAACTGAATCTTGTAGTGGAAACTGTTGCGAATATTTTCATGTATTAATATTTAATATCCTATGGTTGGAGTCGGTGCACTTCTCAATTTTCTAAAATCCGATTAAAAAGACACAAAAATTAGAATTCTTAAAAAAGGAGTGTAGGGGCTGATTAGGACATTTTAGAACACAAGAGACGTCTAGAACCAAATTGAATATCATAGAAGACACTGTTGCGAACATATTGATGTATTAATAATTAAGATCCCATGGTTAGAGATGTATCACTCTTCAATTATCCAAAATCCAACCAAAAAGACCGAACAATTTGGATTCTTTAAAAGGGGGAAAGTTGACTAGGAAATTTTAGGAGACCAGAGATGACTGTGACCAAAATATTTCTGGTAGAGGAAACATTTGCGAACATATTGATGTATTAATATTTAAGACCCCATGGTTGCAATGTTAACACTCCTCAATTTTTTCAAATACAATCAAAATGATAAAAAATTGATTTTTATAAGGGGGGATCAGGACATTTTAGGTGTCCATAAATGTCAATCACCAAGCCGAATCTTGTAGAGGAGACCGTTGCGCACATTTTGACGTATTAATATTTAAGATACAATGGTTGGAGTCGCAACACTCCTCATTTTTATAAAATTTGACCGAAAAGATTTAAAAATTTGACTTTTTCAAGGGGGGGTTGATTATGAGACTTTCGTTGCTAGAAATGTGTGGATCCAAACTAAATATTTTAGAGGAGACTTTTATGAACATTTTGATATACTAATATTTAAGATCCCATGGTTGGAGTCATAACACTCCTCGATTTTCTAAAATACAATCAAAAAGACAGAAAATTCACTTTAATAGTGGGGGGTGATTAGGTTATTTTAGGTGACTAGAAATTTCAGGCACCAATATGAAACTTGTAGAGGAGACTGTTGCGCATATTTGACGTGTTAATATTTAAAATCCCATGGTTGGAGTCGCAACACTCTTCATTTTTCTAAAATTTGACCGAAATGATTTAAAAATTTGACTTTTTAAAGGTGATGGGGGGTTTATTATGAGACTTTAGTTACTAGATATGTGTGGAACCAAACTGAATCTTTTAGAGGAGACTTTTATGAACAATTTGATATACTCATATTTAAAATACCATGATTGGAGTCATAGCACTCCTCAAATTTATAAAATACAATCAAACACACACAAAATTCACTTTTATAGTGGGGGTTGATTAGGACATTTTAGGTGTCAAGAAATGTCTGGAACAAAAATGAATTCTCAAGAAGAGACTATTGCAAACATTTTGATGTATTAATATTTAAGATCCTATGGTTGGGGTCGGTGCACGCCTCAATTTTCTAAAATCCGATCAAAAAGACACAAAAATTCGAATTCTTAAAATAGGGAGGGATATGATTAGGACATTTTACAACCCTAGAGATGTCTAGAACCAAATTTATTCCCATACGAGACACATTTGCGAGCATTTTGATGTATTAATATTTTAGATCCCATGGTTGAAATCATAACACTCCTAAATTTCCTAAAATACTAAAAAAAAATAAGTTTATAACTTTATCAAGAATGGGGGTTAATTAGGATATTTTAGAGGGCTATAGAAATGTCTTGAATCAAACTGAATCTTGTAGAGGCGATTTTTCAAATAATTTTCATGCATTAATATTTAAGATACTATGGTTGGAGTTTTATTTCTTCTCAAATTTCTGAAATAAAACCAAAAAGAAAATATTTGAATTATTAAAAAAAGAAAGCGGGCTGATTAGGGCATTTTAGAACACTATAGATGTCTGGAACCAAATTGAATCTTGTAGAGGATACTGATGCGAACATTTTGATGTATTAAAATTAAAGATCGTATGGTTGGGTTCGTAAAAGTCCTCATATATCTAAAATCCAACAGAAAAGACACAATAATTTTAATTCTTAAAAAACTGGGGTGTTGTGATTAGGTCATTTTAGATGTCTAGAAATGTCTGGAGCTAAAGTGTATATTGTATAGAAGACTATTGCAAACATTTTTATGTATTAATTTTAAAGTGCCCATGGTTGGAGTCAAAACACTCCTCAATTTTTTAAAATTTAATCAAAAAGACACAAAATTGATTTTTAACGGGGATTGATTAGGACATTTTAGGTGAGAAGAAATATCGGCACCAAACTGAATCTTGCAGCGGAGACTGTTGCGCATATTTTGACGTATTAATATTTAAGATACCATGGTTGGAATCGCAACACTCCTCATTTTTCTAAAATTTATCCGAAATGAATTAAAAGTTTGACTTTTTAAAGGGGGGTGGTTGATTATGAGACTTTAATTCCTAGAAATGTGTTGAGCCAAATTGAATCTTTTATAGGAGACTTTTATGAATATTTTGATGTACTAATATTTAAAATCCCATGATTGGAGTCATAGCACTCCTCAATTATTTAAAATACAATGAAAAAGGCACAAAATTGATTTTATATGGGGCTGATTAGGACATTTTAGGTGTCAAGAAATGTCTTACACCAAACTGAATCTTGCAGAGGAGACTGTTCTGAACACAATGATTTATTAATATTTACGATCCTATGGTTGGAGTTGGTGCAGTTCCAATTTTCGAAATCCGACGGAAAAGACATAAGAATTTGAATTTTTAAAAGATGTTGGAGGCAGATTAGTACACTTTAGAACATTTGAGATGTCTGGAATCGAATTGAATCTCATGGACGACACAGTTGCAAAAATCATTATGTATTAATATTTAAGATCCCTTGGTTAGAGTCGTATCACTCTTCATACATTTAAAATCAAAAAAAAGACCGAAATTTTAATTTCTTTAAAAGGGGGGGGTGATTACGACATTTTAGGAGACTAGAGATGTCTGGGACCAAACTTAATCCTGGAGAGGAAACTGTAGCAAACAATTTGATGTATTAATATTTGATATCCCATAAATTAAGTTGTAGCATTCCTCAATTTTCTAAAATCTAACCAAAAAGACACAAAAATTTGAATTCTTAAAAAATGGGTGTAGGGGCTGATTAGGAAATTTTAGAACACTAGAGATGTCTAGAAGCAAATTGAATCTCATAGAAGACACTGTTGCGAACATTTTGATGTATTAATATTTAAGACCAAATGGTTAGAGGCAAATCACTCTTTAATTATCAAAAATCCAACCAAAAAGACCGAAAAATTTGGATGCTTTAAAAGGGTAAATAGAATAGAATTAGGAAATTTTAGGAGACTAGAGATGTTTGTGAACAATATATTTCTTGTAGAGGTGACTTTTGCGAACATTTTGATGTATTAATATTTAAGATCGCATGGTTGGAATCGCAACACTCCTCATTTTTCTAACATTTGACTTCTTTGAAGGGGGGGATTTATTAGGAGACTCTACTTACTAGAATCGTGTGAAGCAAAATTGAATCTTTTACAGGAGACTTTTATGAACATTTTGATGTACTAATATTTAAGATCCGATGGTTAGAGTCATAACACACCTCAATTACATAAAATACAATAAAAAAAACACAAAATTCACTTTTATAGTGGGAGCAATCAGGACAATTTAGGTGTCAAGAGATATCTGGAACCAAATTGAGTTCTGAAGAGGAGACTATTGCAAACATTTTGATGTATTAATATTTAAGATTCCATGGTAGAAATCATAACTTTCCTCAATTTCATAAAATACCATAAAAGACATAAGTTTAATACTTTATAGAGGGGGGTTGTTATTAGGACATTATTAAGGACTAGAAATGTCTTGAATCATACTGAATCTTGTAGAGGAATCATACTGAATCTTTTTTGAACATTTTCATCTATTAATATTTAAGATCCCATGGTTGGAGTGTTAGCTTTTCTCAATTTTCTATGATCCGACCAAAAAAACACAGAACGTTGAATTCTTAAAAAAAAGGAGGCTGATTAGGACATTTTAGACGACAAGAGATGTCTGGAACCAAATTGAATCTGGAAGAGGACACTGATGCGAACATTTTGATGTATTAATATTAGAGATCCCATGGTTGGGGTCATATCACTCATCAAATATCTAAAATCCAACGAAAAAGACCGAAAAATTTCAATTCTTTAAAAAAGGGGGGACGTAATTAGTTCATTCTAGGTGACTAGAAATGTCTGTAGCTAGATTAAATTTTGTAGAGGAGATTGTTTCGAACATTTTGATGTACTAATATTTTATATGTCATGGTTGGATTCATAACACTCCTCAATTAACTAAAATCCAACTAAAAAGAGCGAAGAATTTGGATTCTTTAAAAAGGTAATTAGAATACAATTAGAAAATTTTAGGAGAGTAGAGATGTCTGTGACCAAAATATTTCTTGTAGAGGAGAGTTTTGCGAACATAATTTGATGTATTAATATTTAAGTTCGCATGGTTGGAGTCGCAACACTCCTAATGTTTTTCAAATACAATCAAAAAAACACAAATTTCACTTTTATAGTGGGAGTAATTAGGACATTTTAGGTGTCAAGAAATGTAAGGAACTAAACTGAATTCTAAAGAGGACACTATTGCAAACATTTTGATGTATTAATATTTTAGATACCATGGTTGAAATCATAACAATTTTCAATTACCTAAAATACGATAAAAAAACAAGTTTAATACTTTATAGACGGGGGGGTTTATAGGACATTTTAGAGCACTTGAAATATCTTGAATAAAAATAAATCTTGTAGAGGCGTCTTTTTCGAACACTTTCATGCATTCATATTTAAGATCCCATGGCTGGAGTTGTAGCTGTTTTCAATATTCTAAAATCCGACCAAAAAGACAGAAAAATTTGAATTTTTGAAAAAGGGTTGGGGCTGCTTAGTACATTTTAGAACGCTTGAGATGTCTGGAGTCCAATTGAATTTTATAGAGGACACTGTTGCAAAAATCATTATGTATTGATATTAAAGATCGCATATTTGGGTAGTAACACTCCTCATTTTTCTAAAGATTGACTTCTTTGAAGGGGGGGATTGATTAGGAGACTTAAGTTACTAGAAATGTGTGAAATCAAATTGAATCTTTTAGAGGAGACTTTTAAGAACATTTTGATCTTCTAATATTTAAGATCCCATGGTGGGAGTCATAACACTCCTCAATTTTCTAATATACAATCAAAAAAACACAAAATTCACTTTTATAGTGGGGGGTGATTAGGACATTTTAGGTGCCAAGAAATGTCTGGAACGAAATTGAATTCGCAAGAAGAGACAATTGCAAACATTTTGATGTATTAATATTAAAGATCCTATGGTTGAAATCGAAATTTAATACTTTATACAAGGGGGTATTACGATATTTTAGAGGACTAGAAATGTCTTGAATGAAACTGAATCTTATAGCCGCGAATTTTTCAAACATTTTCATGTATTAATATTTTAGATCCTATGGTTGAAGTTGTAGCTCTTCTCAATTTTCTAAAATCCGACCAAAAATACACAAAAATTTAAATTCTTAAAAATAATGGGGGCAGATTAAAAATCTTTGAAACACTAGAGATGTTTCAAATCAAATTGAATTTCTTAAAGGAGAGTGTTGCGAAGATCATTATGTATTAATATTTAAGATCCCGTGGTTAGGAGACCAGAGATGTGTGGGACAAAACTGAATCTTGTATAGGAAACTGTTGCAAATATATTTTGATTTATTAATATTTATCATCTTATGGTTTAAGTTGTAGCATTTCTCAATTTTCTAAAATCTAACCAAAAAGACACGAATATTTGAATTCTTAAAAAAGGGGGGAAGCGTGATTAGATCATTTTAAGTGGCTAGAAATGTCTGGAGCCAAACTGAATCTTGTAGTGGAAACTGTTGCGAATATTTTCATGTATTAATATTTAATATCCTATGGTTGGAGTCGGTGCACTTCTCAATTTTCTAAAATCCGATTAAAAAGACACAAAAATTAGAATTCTTAAAAAAGGAGAGTAGGGGCTGATTAGGACATTTTAGAACACTAGAGACGTCTAGAACCAAATTGAATATCATAGAAGACACTGTTTCGAACATATTGATGTATTAATAATTAAGATCCCATGGTTAGAGGTGTATCACTCTTCAATTATCCAAAATCCAACCAAAAAGACCGAACAATTTGGATTCTTTAAAAGGGGGAAAGTTGACTAGGAAATTTTAGGAGACTAGAGATGACTGTGACCAAAATATTTCTGGTAGAGGAAACATTTGCGAACACATTGATGTATTAATATTTAAGACCCCATGGTTGCAATGTTAACACTCCTCAATTTTCTCAAATACAATCAAAATGATAAAAAATTGATTTTTATAAGGGGGGATCAGGACATTTTAGGTGTCCATAAATGTCAAGCACCAAGCCGAATCTTGTAGAGGAGACCGTTGCGAACATTTTGCGTATTAATATTTAAGATCCCATGGTTGGAGTCATAACACTCCTCAATTTTCTAAAATACTATCAAAAAGACAGAAAATTTACTTTAATAGTGGGGGGTTGATTAGGTTATTTTAGGTGACTAGAAATGTCAGGCACCAAAATGAAACTTGTAGAGCAGACTGTTGCGCATATTTGACGTATTAATATTTAAGATCCCATGGTTGGAGTCGCAACACTCTTCATTTTTCTAAAATTTGACCGAAATGATTTAAAAATTTGACTTTTTAAAGGTGATGGGGGGTTTATTATGAGACTTTAGTTACTAGATAGGTGTGGAACCAAACGGAATCTTTTAGAGGAGACTTTTATGAACAATTTGATATACTCATATTTAAAATACCATGATTGGAGTCATAGCACTCCTCAAATTTATAAATACAATTAAACAGACACAAAATTCACTTTTATAGTGGGGGTTGATTAGGACATTTTAGGTGTCAAGAAATGTCTGGAACTAAACTGAATTCTAAAGAGGACACTATTGCAAACATTTTGATGTATTAATATTTTAGATACCATGGTTGAAATCATAAATATTTTCAATTACCTAAAATACGATAAAAAAACAAGTTTAATACTTTATAGACGGGGGGGGGTTATTAGGACATTTTAGAGGGCTAGAAATATCTTGAATAAAAATAAATCTTGTAGAGGCGTCTTTTTCGAACATTTTCATGCATTCATATTTAAGATCCCATGGTTGGAGTTGTAGCTGTTTTCAATATTCTAAAATCCGACCAAAAAGACACAAAAATTTGAATTCTTAAAATAGGGAGGGGGATGATTAGGACATTTTACAACCCTAGAGATGTCTAGAACCAAATTTATTCCCATACGAGACACAGTTGCGAGCATTTTGATGTATTAATATTTTAGATCCCATGCTTGAAATCATAACACTCCTCAATTTCCTAAAATACTAAAAAAAATATGTTTAAAACTTATCGATAATGGGGGTTAATTAGGATATTTTAGAGGGCTATAGAAATGTCTTGAATCAAACTGAATCTTGCAGAGGCGATTTTTCCAACATTTTCATGCATTAATATTTAAGATACTATGGTTGGAGTTTTATTTCTTCTCAAATTTCTGAAATCCAACCAAAAAGACAAAATATTTGAATTATTAAAAAAAGAAAGCGGGCTGATTAGGGCATTTTAGAACACTATAGATGTCTGGAACCAAATTGAATCTTGTAGAGGATACTGATGCGAACATTTTGATGTATTAAAATTAAAGATCGTATGGTTGGGTTCGTAAAAGTCCTCATATATCTAAAATCCAACAGAAAAGACACAATAATTTCAATACTTAAAAAATAGGGGTGTTGTGATTAGGTCATTTTAGATGTCTAGAAATGTCTGGAGCTAAAGTGAATATTCTAGAGAAGACAGTTGCAAACATTTTTATGTATTAATGTTAAAGTTCCCATGGTTGGAGTCAAAACACTCCTTAATTTTTTAAAATTTAATCAAAATGACACAAAATTGATTTTTAACGGGGATTGATTAGGACAATTTAGGTGAGAAGAAATGTCTGGCACCAAACTGAATCTTGCAGCGGAGACTGTTGCGCACATTTTGACATATTAATATTTAAGATACCATGGTTGGAATCGCAACACTCCTCATTTTTCTAAAATTTATCCGAAATGATTTAAAAGTTTGAATTTTAAAGGGCGGGGGTTGATTATGAGACTTTAGTTACTAGAAATGTGTTGAGCCAAATTGAATCTTTTAGAGGAGACATTTATGAATATTTTGATGTACTAATATTTAAGATCCCATGATTGGAGTCATAGCACTCCTCAATTATTTAAAATACAATGAAAAAGGCACAAAATTGATTTTATAGGGGGCTGATTAGGACATTTTAGGTGTCAAGAAATGTCTTACACCAAACTGAATCTTGCAGAGGAGACTGTTCCGAACACAATGATGTATTAATATTTACGATCCTATGGTTGGAGTCGGTGCAGTTCCAATTTTCGAAATCCGACGGAAAAGACATAAAAATTTGAATTTTTAAAAGATGTTGGAGGCAGATTAGTACACTTTAGAACATTTGAGATGTCTGGAATCGAATTGAATCTCATGGACGACACAGTTGCAAAAATCATTATGTATTAATATTTAAGATAGCTTGGTTAGAGTCGTATCACTCTTCAAATATTTAAAATCAAAAAAAAAAGACCGAAATTTTAATTTCTTTAAAAGGGGGGGGGGTGATTAGGACATTTTAGGAGACTAGAGATGTCTGGGACCAAAATTTAATCCTGCAGAGGAAAATGTAGCAAACAATTTGATGTATTAATATTTGATATCCCCTAAATTAAGTTGTAGCATTCCTCAATTTTCTAAAATCTAACCAAAAAGACACAAAAATTTGAATTCTTAAAAAATGGGTGTAGGGGCTGATTAGGAAATTTTAGAACACTAGAGATGTCTAGAAGCAAATTGAATCTCATAGAAGACACTGTTGCGAACATTTTGATGTATTAGTATTTAAGACCAAATGGTTAGAGGCGAATCACTCTTTAATTATCTAAAATCCAAACAAAAAGACCGAAGAATTTGGATTCTTTAAAAGGGTAATTAGAATAGAATTAGGAAATTTTAGGTGACTAGAGATGTTTGTGATTAATATATTTCTTGTAGAGGTGACTTTTGCGAACATTTTGATGTATTAATATTTAAGATCGCATGGTTGGAATCGCAACACTCCTCATTTTTCTAACATTTGACTTCTTTGAAGGGGGATTGATTAGGAGACTCTAGTTACTAGAATCGTGTGAAGCAAAATTGAATCTTTTACAAGAGACTTTTATGAACATTTTGATGTACTAATATTTAAGATCCGATGGTTAGAGTCATAACACACCTCAATTACCTAAAATACAATAAAAAAAACACAAAATTCACTTTTATAGTTGGAGCAATCAGGACAATTTAGGTGTCAAGAAATGTCTGGAACCAAATTGAGTTCTGAAGAGGAGACTATTGCAAACATTTTGATGTATTAATATTTAAGATTCCATGGTAGAAATCATAACATTCCTCAATTTCATAAAATACCATAAAAAACATAAGTTTAATACTTTATAGAGGGGGGTTGTTATTAGGACATTATTGAGGACTAGAAATGTCTTGAATCACATACTGAATCTTGTAGAGGAAACTTTTTTGAACATTTTCATCTATTAATATTTAAGATCCCATGGTTGGAGTGTTAGCTTTTCTCAATTTTCTAAGATCCGACCAAAAAAACACAGAAAGTTGAATTCTTAAAAAACAAAGGAGGCTGATTAGGACATTTTAGACGACAAGAGATGTCTGGAACCAAATTGAATCTGGAAGAGGACACTGATGCGAACATTTTGATGTATTAATATTAGAGATCCCATGGTTGGGGTCATATCACTCATCAAATATCTAAAATCCAACGAAAAAGACCGAAAAATTTCAATTCTTAAAAAAAGGGGGGACGTAATTAGTCCATTCTAGGTGACTAGAAATGTCTGTAGCTAAATTAAATTTTGTAGAGGAGATTGTTTCGAACATTTTGATGTACTAATATTGAATATGCCATGGTTGGATTCATAACACTCCTCAATTATCTAAAATCCAACTAAAAAGAGCGAAGAATTTGGATTCTTTAAAAGGGTAATTAGAATAGAATTAGAAAATTTTAGGAGACTAGAGATGTCTGTGACCAAAATATTTCTTGTAGAGGAGAGTTTTGCGAACATAATTTGATGTATTAATATTTAAGATCCCATGGTTGGAGTCGCAACACTCCTAATGTTTTTCAAATACAATCAAAAAAACACAAAATTCACTTTTATAGTGGGAGTAATCAGGACATTTTAGGTGCCAAGAAATGTCTGGAACGAAATTGAATTCGCAAGAGGAGACTATTGCAAACATTTTGATGTATTAATATTTTAGATACCATGGTTGAAATCATAACAATTTTCAATTACCTAAAATACGATAAAAAAACAAGTTTAATACTTTATAGACGGGGGGTTATTAGGACATTTTAGAGGGCTAGAAATATCTTGAATAAAAATAAATCTTGTAGAGGCGTCTTTTTCGAACATTTTCATGCATTCATATTTAAGATCCCATGGTTGGAGTTGTAGCTGTTTTCAATATTCTAAAATCCGACCAAAAAGACAGAAAAATTTGAATTTTTGAAAATGGGTTGGGGCTGCTTAGTACATTTTAGAACACTTGAGATGTCTGGAGTCCAATTGAATTTTATAGAGGACACTGTTGCAAAAATCATTATGTATTGATATTAAAGATCGCATATTTGGGTAGTAACACTCCTCATTTTTCTAAAGATTGACTTCTTTGAAAGGGGGGGGATTGATTAGGAGACTTAAGTTACTAGAAATGTGTGAAATCAAATTGAATCTTTTAGAGGAGACTTTTAAGAACATTTTGATCTTCTAATATTTAAGATCCCATGGTGGGAGTCATAACACTCCTCAATTTTCTAATATACAATCAAAAAAACACAAAATTCACTTTTATAGTGGGGGGTGATTAGGACATTTTAGGTGCCAAGAAATGTCTGGAACGAAATTGAATTCGCAAGAAGAGACAATTGCAAACATTTTGATGTATTAATATTAAAGATCCTATGGTTGAAATCGAAATTAAATACTTTATACAAGGGGGTATTACGATATTTTAGAGGACTAGAAATGTCTTGAATGAAACTGAATCTTATAGCCGCGAATTTTTCAAACATTTTCATGTATTAATATTTTAGATCCTATGGTTGAAGTTGTAGCTCTTCTCAATTTTCTAAAATCCGACCAAAAAAACACAAAAATTTAAATTCTTAAAAATAATGGGGGCAGATTAAAAATCTTTGAAACACTAGAGATGTTTCAAATCAAATTGAATTTCTTAAAGGAGAGTGTTGCGAAGATCATTATGTATTAATATTTAAGATCCCGTGGTTAGGAGACCAGAGATGTGTGGGACAAAACTGAATCTTTTGTATAGGAAACTGTTGCAAATATATTTTGATTTATTAATATTTATCATCTTATGGTTTAAGTTGTTGCATTCCTCAATTTTCTAAAATCTAACCAAAAAGACACGAATATTTGAATTCTTAAAAAAGGGGGGAAGCGTGATTAGATCATTTTAAGTGGCTAGAAATGTCTGGAGCCAAACTGAATCTTGTAGTGGAAACTGTTGCGAATATTTTCATGTATTAATATTTAATATCCTATGGTTGGAGTCGGTGCACTTCTCAATTTTCTAAAATCCGATTAAAAAGACACAAAAATTAGAATTCTTAAAAAAGGAGTGTAGGGGCTGATTAGGACATTTTAGAACACAAGAGACGTCTAGAACCAAATTGAATATCATAGAAGACACTGTTGCGAACATATTGATGTATTAATAATTAAGATCCCATGGTTAGAGGTGTATCACTCTTTAATTATCCAAAATCCAACCAAAAAGACCGAACAATTTGGATTCTTTAAAAGGGGGAAAGTTGACTAGGAAATTTTAGGAGACTAGAGATGACTGTGACCAAAATATTTCTGGTAGAGGAAACATTTGCGAACATATTGATGTATTAATATTTAAGACCCCATGGTTGCAATGTTAACACTCCTCAATTTTCTCAAATACAATCAAAATGATAAAAAATTGATTTTTATAAGGGGGGATCAGGACATTTTAGGTGTCCATAAATGTCAAGCACCAAGCCGAATCTTGTAGAGGAGACCGTTGCGCACATTTTGACGTATTAATATTTAAGATACAATGGTTGGAGTCGCAACACTCCTCATTTTTCTAAAATTTGACCGAAAAGATTTAAAAATTTGACTTTTTCAAGGGGGGGTTGATTATGAGACTTTAGTTGCTAGAAATGTGTGGAACCAAACTGAATCTTTTAGAGGAGACTTTTATGAACATTTTGATATACTAATATTTAAGATCCCCTGGTTGGAGTCATAACACTCCTCAATTTTCTAAAATACAATCAAAAACACAGAAAATTCACTTTAATAGTGGCGGGTTGATTAGGTTATTTTAGGTGACTAGAAATGTCAGGCACCAAATTGAAACTTGTAGAGGAGACTGTTGCGCATATTTGACGTATTAATATTTAAGATCCCATGGTTGGAGTCGCAACACTTTTCATTTTTCTAAAATTTGACCGAAATGATTTAAAAATTTGACTTTTTAAAGGTGATGGGGGGGGTTTATTATGAGACTTTAATGACTAGATATGTGTTGAACCAAACTGAATGTTTTAGAGGAGAATTTTATGAACAATTTGATATACTCATATTTAAAATACCATGATTGGAGTCATAGCACTCCTCAAATTTATAAAATACAATCAAACAGACACAAAATTCACTTTTATAGTGGGGGTTGATTAGGACATTTTAGGTGTCAAGAAATGTCTGGAACAAAAATGAATTCTCAAGAAGAGACTATTGCAAACATTTTGATGTATTAATATTTAAGATCCTATGGTTGGGGTCGGTGCACTCCTCAATTTTCTAAAATCCGATCAAAAAGACACAAAAATTCGAATTCTTAAAATAGGGAGGGGGATGATTAGGACATTTTACAACCCTAGAGAACTCTAGAACCAAATTTATTCCCATACGAGACACAGTTGCGAGCATTTTGATGTATTAATATTTTAGATCCCATGGTTGAAATCATAACACTCCTCAATTTCCTAAAATACTAAAAAAAATAATAAGTTTAAAACTTTATCAAGAATGGGGGTTAATTAGGATATTTTAGAGGGCTATAGAAATGTCTTGAATCAAACTGAATCTTGCAGAGGCGATGTTTCCAACATTTTCATGCATTAATATTTAAGGTACTATGGATGGAGTTTTATTTCTTCTCAATTTTCTGAAATCCAACCAAAAAGACAAAATATTTGAATTATTAAAAAAAGAAAGCAGGCTGATTAGGGCATTTTAGAACACTATAGATGTCTGGAACCAAATTGAATCTTGTAGAGGGTACTGATGCGAACATTTTGATGTATTAAAATTAAAGATCGCATGGTTGGGTTCGTAAAAGCCCTCATTTATCCAAAATCCAACAGAAAAGTCACAATAATTTTAATTCTTAAAAAAGTGGGGTGTTGTGATTAGGTCATTTTAGATGTCTAGAAATGTCTGGAGCTAAAGTGAATATTGTAGAGAAGACTGTTGCAAACATTTTTATGTATTAATATTAAAGTTCCCATGGTTGGAGTCAAAACACTCCTCAATTTTTTAAAATTTAATCAAAATGACACAAAATTGATTTTTAACGGGGATTGATTAGGACATTTTAGGTGAGAAGAAATGTCTGGCACCAAACTGAATCTTGCAGCGGAGACTGTTGCGCACATTTTGACGTATTAATATTTAAGATACCATGGTTGGAATCGCAACACTCCTCATTTTTCTAAAATTTATCCGAAATGATTTAAAAGTTTGACTTTTTAAAGGGGGGTGGTTGATTATGAGACTTTAGTTACTAGAAATGTGTTGAGCCAAATTGAATCTTTTAGAGGAGACATTTATGAATATTTTGATGTACTAATATTTAAGATCCCATGATTGGAGTCATAGCACTCCTCAATTATTTAAAATACAATGAAAAAGGCACAAAATTGATTTTATAGGGGGCTGATTAGGACATTTTAGGTGTCAAGAAATGTCTTACACCAAACTGAATCTTGCAGAGGAGACTGTTCCGAACACAATGATGTATTAATATTTACGATCCTATGGTTGGAGTCGGTGCAGTTCCAATTTTCGAAATCCGACGGAAAAGACATAAAAATTTGAATTTTTAAAAGATGTTGGAGGCAGATTAGTACACTTTAGAACATTTGAGATGTCTGGAATCGAATTGTCATGGACGACACATTTGCAAAAATCACTATGTATTAATATTTAAGATCCCATGGTTAGAGTCGGTTCACTCTTCAAATATTTAAAATCAAAAAAAAGTCAGAAATTTTAATTTCTTTAAAAAGGGGGGTGATTAGGACATTTTAGGAGACAAGGGATGTCTGGGACCAAACTTAATACTGCAGAGGAGAATGTAGCAAACAATTTGATGTATTAATATTTGATATCCCATAAATTAAGTTGTAGCATTCCTCAATTTTCTAAAATCTAACCAAAAAGACACAAAAATTTGAATTCTTAAAAAATGGGTGTAGGGGCTGATTAGGAAATTTTAGAACACTAGAGATGTCTAGAAGCAAATTGAATCTCATAGAAGACACTGTTGCGAACATTTTGATGTATTAATATTTAAGACCAAATGGTTAGAGGCGAATCACTCTTTAATTATCTAAAATCCAACCAAAAACACCGAAGAATTTGGATTCTTTAAAAGGGTAATTAGAATAGAATTAGGAAATTTTAGGAGACTAGAGATGTTTGTGAACAATATATTTCTTGTAGAGGTGACTTTTGCGAACATTTTGATGTATTAATATTTAAGATCGCATGGTTGGAATCGCAACACTCCTCATTTTTCTAACATTTGACTTCTTTGAAGGGGGGATTGATTAGGAGACTTTAGTTACTAGAATCGTGTGAAGCAAAATTGAATCTTTTACAGGAGACTTTTATGAACATTTTGATGTACTAATATTTAAGATCCGATGGTTAGAGTCATAACACACCTCAATTACCTAAAATACAATAAAAAAACACAAAATTCACTTTTATAGTGGGAGCAATCAGGACAATTTAGGTGTCAAGAAATGTCTGGAACCAAATTGAGTTCTGAAGAGGAGACTATTGCAAACATTTTGATGTATTAATATTTAAGATTCCATGGTAGAAATCATAACATTCCTCAATTTCATAAAATACCATAAAAAACATAAGTTTAATACTTTATAGAGGGGGGTTGTTATTAGGACATTATTGAGGACTAGAAATGTCTTGAATCACATACTGAATCTTGTAGACGAAACTTTTTTGAACATTTTCATCTATTAATATTTAAGATCCCATGGTTGGAGTGTTAGCTTTTCTCAATTTTCTAAGATCCGACCAAAAAAACACAGAAAGTTGAATTCTTAAAAAAAAAGGAGGCTGATTAGGACATTTTAGACGACAAGAGATGTCTGGAACCAAATTGAATCTGGAAGAGGACACTGATGAACATTTTGATGTATTAATATTAGAGATCCCATGGTTGGGGTCATATCACTCATCAAATATCTAAAATCCAACGAAAAAGACCGAAAATTTCAATTCTTAAAAAGGGGGACGTAATTAGTCCATTCTAGGTGACTAGAAATGTCTGTAGCTAAATTAAATTTTGTAGAGGAGATTGTTTGAACATTTTGATGTACTAATATTGAATATGCCATGGTTGGATTCATAACACTCTCAATTATCTAAAATCCAACTAAAAAGAGCAAGAATTTGGATTCTTTAAAGTGGTAATTAGAATAGAATTAGGACATTTTAGGGGTCAAGAAATGTCTGGAACAAAAATGAATTCTTAAAAAGAGACTATTCAAACATTTTGATGTATTAATATTTAAGATCCTATGGTTGGGGTCGGTGCACTCCTCAATTTTCTAAAATCCGATCAAAAAGACACAAAAATTCGAATTCTTAAAATAGGGAGGGGGATGATTAGGACATTTTACAACCCTAGAGATGTCTAGAACCAAATTTATTCCCATACGAGACACAGTTGCGAGCATTTTGATGTATTAATATTTTAGATCCCATGGTTGAAATCATAACACTCCTCAATTTCCTAAAATACTAAAAAAAAGTTTAAAACTTTATCGAGAATGGGGGTTAATTAGGATATTTTAGAGGGCTATAGAAATGTCTTGAATCAAACTGAATCTTGTAGAGGCGATTTTTCGAACATTTTCATGCATTAATATTTAAGATACTATGGTTGGAGTTTTATTTCTTTTCAATTTTCTGAAATCCAACCAAAAAGAAAATATTTGAATTATTAAAAAATGAAAGCAGGCTGATTAGTACATTTTAGAACACTATAGATGTCTGGAACCAAACTGAATCTTGTAGAGGATACTGATGCGAACATTTTGATGTATTAAAATTAAAGATGGCATGGTTGGGTTCGTAAATCTCCTCATATATCTAAAATCCAACAGAAAAGACACAATAATTTTAATTCTTAAAAAAGTGGGGTGTTGTGATTAGGTCATTTTAGATGTCTAGAAATGTCTGGAGCTAAAGTGAATATTGTAGAGAAGACTGTTGCAAACATTTTTATGTATTAATATTAAAGTTCCCATGGTTGGAGTCAAAACACTCCTCAATTTTTTAAAATTTAATCAAAAAGACACAAAATTGATTTTTAACGGGGATTGATTAGGACATTTTAGGTGAGAAGAAATGTCTGGCACCAAACTGAATCTTGCAGCGGAGACTGTTGCGCACATTTTGACGTATTAATATTTAAGATACCATGGTTGGAATCGCAACACTCCTCATTTTTCTAAAATTTATCCGAAATGATTTAAAAGTTTGACTTTTTAAAGGGGGGTGGTTGATTATGAGACTTTAGTTACTAGAAATGTTTTGAGCCAAATTGAATCTTTTAGAGGAGACATTTATGAATATTTTGATGTACTAATATTTAAGATCTCATGATTGGAGTCATAGCACTCCTCAATTATTTAAAATACAATGAAAAAGGCACAAAATTGATTTTATAGGGGGCTGATTAGGACATTTTAGGTGTCAAGAAATGTCTTACACCAAACTGAATCTTGCAGAGGAGACTGTTCCGAACACAATGATGTATTAATATTTACGATCCTATGGTTGGAGTCGGTGCAGTTCCAATTTTCGAAATCCGACGGAAAAGACATAAAAATTTGAATTTTTAAAAGATGTTGGAGGCAGATTAGTACACTTTAGAACATTTGAGATGTCTGGAATCGAATTGAATCTCATGGACGACACAGTTGCAAAAATCATTATGTATTAATATTTATCATCTTATGGTTAGAGTTGTATCATTCCTCAATTTTCTAAAATCTAACCAAAAAGACCGAAATTTTAATTTCTTTAAAAGGGGGGGGGTGATTAGGACATTTTAGGAGACTAGAGATGTCTGGGACCAAACTTAATCCTGGAGAGGAAACTGTAGCAAACAATTTGATGTATTAATATTTGATATCCCATAAATTAAGTTGTAGCATTCCTCAATTTTCTAAAATCTAACCAAAAAGACACAAAAATTTGAATTCTTAAAAAATGGGTGTAGGGGCTGATTAGGAAATTTTAGAACACTAGAGATATCTAGAAGCAAATTGAATCTCATAGAAGACACTGTTGCGAACATTTTGATGTATTAATATTTAAGACCAAATGGTTAGAGGCGAATCACTCTTTAATTATCTAAAATCCAACCAAAAAGACCGAAGAATTTGGATTCTTTAAAAGGGTAAATAGAATAGAATTAGGAAATATTAGGAGACTAGAGATGTTTGTGAACAATATATTTCTTGTAGAGGTGACTTTTGCGAACATTTTGATGTATTAATATTTAAGATCGCATGGTTGGAATCGCAACACTCCTCATTTTTCTAACATTTGACTTCTTTGAAGGGGGGATTGATTAGGAGACTTTAGTTACTAGAATCGTGTGAAGCAAAATTGAATCTTTTACAGGAGACTTTTATGAACATTTTGATGTACTAATATTTAAGATCCGATGGTTAGAGTCATAACACACCTCAATTACCTAAAATATAATAAAAAAAAACACAAAATTCACTTTTATAGTGGGAGCAATCAGGACAATTTAGGTGTCAAGAAATGTCTGGAACCAAATTGAGTTCTGAAGAGGAGACTATTGCAAACATTTTGATGTATTAATATTTAAGATTCCATGGTAGAAATCATAACATTCCTCAATTTCATAAAATACCATAAAAAACATAAGTTTAATACTTTATAGAGGGGGGTTGTTATTAGGACATTATTGAGGACTAGAAATGTCTTGAATCATACTGAATCTTGTAGAGGAAACTTTTTTGAACATTTTCATCTATTAATATTTAAGATCCCATGGTTGGAGTGTTAGCTTTTCTCAATTTTCTATGATCCGACCAAAAAAACACAGAAAGTTGAATTCTTAAAAAAAGAAAGGAGGCTGATTAGGACATTTTAGACGACAAGAGATGTCTGGAACCAAATTGAATCTGGAAGAGGACACTGATGCGAACATTTTGATGTATTAATATTAGAGATCCCATGGTTGGGGTCATATCACTCATCAAATATCTAAAATCCAACGAAAAAGACCGAAAAATTTCAATTCTTAAAAAAAGGGGGGACGTAATTAGTTCATTCTAGGTGACTAGAAATGTCTGTAGCTAAATTAAATTTTGTAGAGGAGATTGTTTCGAACATTTTGATGTACTAATATTGAATATGCCATGGTTGGATTCATAACACTCCTCAATTATCTAAAATCCAACTAAAAAGAGCGAAGAATTTGGATTCTTTAAAAGGGTAATTAGAATAGAATTAGAAAATTTTAGGAGACTAGAGATGTCTGTGACCAAAATATTTCTTGTAGAGGAGAGTTTTGCGAACATAATTTGATGTATTAATATTTAAGATCCCATGGTTGGAGTCGCAACACTCCTAATGTTTTTCAAATGCAATCAAAAAAACACAAAATTCACTTTTATAGTGGGAGTAATCAGGACATTTTAGGTGTCAAGAAATGTATGGAACTAAACTGAATTTTAAAGAGGACACTATTGCAAACATTTTGATGTATTAATATTTTAGATACCATGGTTGAAATCATAACAATTTTCAATTACCTAAAATACGATAAAAAAACAAGTTTAATACCTTATAGATGGGGGGGTTATTAGGACATTTTAGAGGCCTAGAAATATCTTGAATAAAAATAAATCTTGTAGAGGCGTCTTTTTCGAACATTTTCATGCATTCATATTTAAGATCCCATGGTTGGAGTTGTAGCTGTTTTCAATATTCTAAAATCCGACCAAAAAGACACAAAAATTTGAATTTTTGAAAAAGGGTGGGGGCTGCTTAGTACATTTTAGAACACTTGAGATGTCTGGAGTCCAATTGAATTTTATAGAGGACACTGTTGCAAAAATCATTATGTATTGATATTAAAGATCGCATATTTGGGTAGTAACACTCCTCATTTTTCTAAAGTTTGACTTCTTTGAAGGGGGGGATTGATTAGGAGACTTTAGTTACTAGAAATGTGTGAAACCAAATTGAATCTTTTAGAGGAGACTTTTAAGAACATTTTGATCTTCTAATATTTAAGATCCCATGGTGGGAGTCATAACACTCCTCAATTTTCTAAAATACAATCAAAAAAACACAAAATTCACTTTTATAGTGGGGGGTGATTAGGACATTTTAGGTGCCAAGAAATGTCTGGAACGAAATTGAATTCGCAAGAGGAGACCATTGCAAACATTTTGATGTATTAATATTAAAGATCCTATGGTTGAAATCGAAATTTAATACTTTATACAAGGGGGTATTAGGATATTTTAGAGGACTAGAAATGTCTTGAATGAAACTGAATCTTATAGCCGCGAATTTTCCGAACATTTTCATGTATTAATATTTTAGATCCTATGGTTGAAGTTGTAGCTCTTCTCAATTTTCTAAAATCCGAACAGAAAGACACAAAAATTTAAATTCTTAAAAAAGAATGGGGGCAGATTAAAAATCTTTAAAACACTAGAGATGTTTCAAATCAAATTGAATTTCTTAAAGGAGAGTGTTGCGAAAATCATTATGTATTAATATTTAAGATCCCGTGGTTAGGAGACCAGAGATGTGTGGGACAAAACTGAATCTTGTATAGGAAACTGTTGCAAATATATTTTGATTTATTAATATTTATCATCTTATGGTTTAAGTTGTAGCATTCCTCAATTTTCTAAAATCTAACCAAAAAGACACGAATATTTGAATTCTTAAAAAAGGGGGGAAGCGTGATTAGATCATTTTAAGTGGCTAGAAATGTCTGGAGCCAAACTGAATCTTGTAGTGGAAACTGTTGCGAATATTTTCATGTATTAATATTTAATATCCTATGGTTGGAGTCGGTGCACTTCTCAATTTTCTAAAATCCGATTAAAAAGACACAAAAATTAGAATTCTTAAAAAAGGAGTGTAGGGGCTGATTAGGACATTTTAGAACACTAGAGACGTCTAGAACCAAATTGAATATCATAGAAGACACTGTTTCGAACATATTGATGTATTAATAATTAAGATCCCATGGTTAGAGGTGTATCACTCTTCAATTATCCAAAATCCAACCAAAAAGACCGAACAATTTGGATTCTTTAAAAGGGGGAAAGTTGACTAGGAAATTTTAGGAGACTAGAGCTGACTGTGACCAAAATATTTCTGGTAGAGGAAACATTTGCGAACACATTGATGTATTAATATTTAAGACCCCATGGTTGCAATGTTAACACTCCTCAATTTTCTCAAATACAATCAAAATGATAAAAAATTGATTTTTATAAGGGGGGATCAGGACATTTTAGGTGTCCATAAATGTCAAGCACCAAGCCGAATCTTGTAGAGGAGACCGTTGCGCACATTTTGACGTATTAATATTTAAGATACAATGGTTGGAGTCGCAACACTCCTCATTTTTCTAAAATTTGACCGAAAAGATTTAAAAATTTGACTTTTTCAAGGGGGGGTTGATTATGAGACTTTAGTTGCTAGAAATGTGTGGATCCAAACTGAATCTTTTAGAGGAGACTTTTATAAACATTTTGATATACTAAAATTTAAGATCCCATGGTTGGAGTCATAACACTCCTCAATTTTCTAAAATACTATCAAAAAGACAGAAAATTTACTTTAATAGTGGGGGGTTGATTAGGTTATTTTAGGTGACTAGAAATGTCAGGCACCAAAATGAAACTTGTAGAGCAGACTGTTGCGCATATTTGACGTATTAATATTTAAGATCCCATGGTTGGAGTCGCAACACTCTTCATTTTTCTAAAATTTGACCGAAATGATTTAAAAATTTGACTTTTTAAAGGTGATGGGGGGTTTATTATGAGACTTTAGTTACTAGATATGTGTGGAACCAAACTGAATCTTTTAGAGGAGACTTTTATGAACAATTTGATATACTCATATTTAAAATACCATGATTGGAGTCATAGCACTCCTCAAATTTATAAAATACAATCAAACTGACACAAAATTCACTTTTATAGTGGGGATTGATTAGGACATTTTAGGTGTCAAGAAATGTCTGGAACTAAACAGAATTCTAAAGAAAACACTATTGCAAACATTTTGATGTATTAATATTTAAGATTCCATGGTAGAAATCATAACATTCTTCAATTTCATAAAATACCATAAAAAACATAAGTTTAATACTTTATAGAGGGGGGTTGTTATTAGGATATTATTGAGGACTAGAAATGTCTTGAATCATACTGAATCTTGTAGAGGAAAATTTTTTGAACATTTTCATCTATTAATATCTAAGATCCCTTTTTTGGAGTCGTAGCTCTTTTCAATTTTCTAAAATCCGACCAAAAAGACACAAAAATTTGAATTCTTAAAATAGGGGGGGGGCTGATTAGGACATTTTACAACCCTAGAGATGTCTAGAACCAAATTTATTCCCATACGAGACACAGTTGCGAGCATTTTGATGTATTAATATTTTAGATCCCATGGTTGGGGTCATATCACTCATCAAATATCTAAAATCCAACGAAAAAGACCGAAAAATTTCAATTCTTAAAAAAAGGGGGGACGTAATTAGTTCATTCTAGGTGACTAGAAATGTCTGTAGCTAAATTAAATTTTGTAGAGGAGATTGTTTCGAACATTTTGATGCACTAATATTGAATATGCCATGGTTGGATTCATAACACTCCTCAATTATCTAAAATCAAACTAAAAAGAGCGAAGAATTTGGATTCTTTAAAAGGGTAATTAGAATAGAATTAGAAAATTTTAGGAGACTAGAGATGTCTGTGACCAAAATATTTCTTGTAGAGGAGAGTTTTGCGAACATAATTTGATGTATTAATATTTAAGATCCCATGGTTGGAGTCATAACACTCCTAAATTTTATCAAATACAATCAAAAACACAAAATAATTTTAATTCTTAAAAAGTGGGGTGTTGTGATTAGGTCATTTTAGGTGTCAAGAAATGTATGGAACTAAACTGAATTTTAAAGAGGACACTATTGCAAACATTTTGATGTATTAATATTTTAGATACCATGGTTGAAATCATAACAATTTTCAATTACCTAAAATACGATAAAAAAACAAGTTTAATACCTTATAGATGGGGGGGTTATTAGGACATTTTAGAGGCCTAGAAATATCTTGAATAATAACAAATCTTGTAGAGGCCTCTTTTTCGAACATTTTCATGCATTCATATTTAAGATCCCATGGTTGGAGTTGTAGCTGTTTTCAATATTCTAAAATCCGACCAAAAAGACACAAAAATTTGAATTTTTGAAAAAGTGTGGGGGCTGCTTAGTACATTTTAGAACACTTGAAATGTCTGGAGTCCAATTGAATTTTATAGAGGACACTGTTGCAAAAATCATTATGTATTGATATTAAAGATCGCATATTTGGGTAGTAACACTCCTCATTTTTCTAAAGTTTGACTTCTATGAAGGGGGGGGGATTGATTAGGAGACTTTAGTTACTAAAAATGTGTGAAACCAAATTGAATCTTTTAGAGGAGACTTTTAAGAACATTTTGATCTTCTAATATTTAAGATCCCATGGTGGGAGTCATAACACTCCTCAATTTTCTAAAATACAATCAAAAAAACACAAAATTCACTTTTATAGTGGGGGGTGATTAGGACATTTTAGGTGCCAAGAAATGTCTGGTACGAAATTGAATTCGCAAGAGGAGACCATTGCAAACATTTTGATGTATTAATATTAAAGATCCTATGGTTGAAATCGAAATTTAATACTTTATACAAGGGGGTATTAGGATATTTTAGAGGACTAGAAATGTCTTGAATGAAACTGAATCTTATAGCCGCGAATTTTTCGAACATTTTCATGTATTAATATTTTAGATCCTATGGTTGAAGTTGTAGCTCTTCTCAATTTTCTAAAATCCGACCAAAAAGACACAAAAATTTAAATTCTTAAAAAAGAATGAAGGCAGATTAAAAATCTTTAAAACACTAGAGATGTTTCAAATCAAATTGAATTTCTTAAAGGAGAGTGTTGCGAAAATCATTATGTATTAATATTTAAGATCCCGTGGTTAGGAGACCAGAGATGTGTGGGACAAAACTGAATCTTGTATAGGAAACTGTTGCAAATATATTTTGATTTATTAATATTTATCATCTTATGGTTTAAGTTGTAGCATTTCTCAATTTTCTAAAATCTAACCAAAAAGACACGAATATTTGAATTCTTAAAAAAGGAGGAAAGCGTGATTAGATCATTTTAAGTGACTAGAAATGTCTGGAGCCAAACTGAATCTTGTAGTGGAAACTGTTGCGAATATTTTCATGTATTAATATTTAATATCCTATGGTTGGAGTCGGTGCACTTCTCAATTTTCTAAAATCCGATTAAAAAGACACAAAAATTAGAATTCTTAAAAAAGGAGAGTAGGGGCTGATTAGGACATTTTAGAACACTAGAGACGTCTAGAACCAAATTGAATATCATAGAAGACACTGTTTCGAACATATTGATGTATTAATAATTAAGATCCCTTGGTTAGAGGTGTATCACTCTTCAATTATCCAAAATCCAACCAAAAAGACCGAACAATTTGGATTCTTTAAAAGGGGGAAAGTTGACTAGGAAATTTTAGGAGACTAGAGATGATTGTGACCAAAATATTTCTGGTAGAGGAAACATTTGCGAACACATTGATGTATTAATATTTAAGACCCCATGGTTGCAATGTTAACACTCCTCAATTTTCTCAAATACAATCAAAATGATAAAAAATTGATTTTTATAAGGGGGGATCAGGACATTTTAGGTGTCCATAAATGTCAAGCACCAAGCCGAATCTTGTAGAGGAGACCGTTGCGCACATTTTGACGTATTAATATTTAAGATACAATGGTTGGAGTCGCAACACTCCTCATTTTTCTAAAATTTGACCGAAAAGATTTAAAAATTTGACTTTTTAAAGGGGGGGTTGATTATGAGACTTTAGTTGCTAGAAATGTGTGGAACCAAACTGAATCTTTTAGAGGAGACTTTTATAAACATTTTGATATACTAATATTTAAGATCCCATGGTTAGAGTCATAACACTCCTCAATTTTCTAAAATCCAATCAAAAAGACAGAAAATTCACTTTAATAGTGGGGGTTGATTAGGTTATTTTAGGTGACTAGAAATGTCAGGCACCAAAATGAAACTTGTAGAGCAGACTGTTGCGAACATATTTGATGTATTAATATTTAAGATCCCATGGTTGGAGTCATAACACTCTTCATTTTTCTAAAATTTGTCCGAAATGATTTAAAAATTTGACTTTTTAAAGGTGATGGGGGTTTATTATGAGACTTTAGTTACTAGATATGTGTGGAACCAAATTGAATCTTTTAGAGGATACTTTTATGAACAATTTGATGTACTAATATTTAAGATACCATGATTGGAGTCATAGCACTCCTCAAATTTATAAATACAATTAAACAGACACAAAATTCACTTTTATAGTGAGAGTTGATTAGCACATTTTAGGTGTCAAGAAATGTCTGGAACCAAATTTAATTATAAAGAGAAGACTGTTGCAAACATTTTAATGTATTAATATTTAAGATCCCATGGTTGGAATCATAATAATTTTCAATTACCTAAAATACCATAAAAAAATAAGTTTAATACTTTATAGAGGGGGTTATTAGGACATTTTAGAGGACTAGAAATGTCTTGAATAAAAATAAATCTTGTAGAGGCGTCTTTTTGAACATTTTCATCTATTAATATCTAAGATCCCTTTTTTGGAGTTGTAGCTGTTTTCAATTTTCTAAAATCCGACCAAAAAGACACAAAAATTTGAATTTTTAAAATAGGGGGGGATGATTAAGACATTTTACAACCCTAGAGATGTCTAGAACCAAATTTAATCCCTTAGGTAACTCAGTTGCGAATATTTTGATGTATTAATATTTTTGATCCCTTGGTTGGGGTCATATCACTCATCAAATATCTAAAATCCAACGAAAAAGACCGAAAAATTTCAATTCTTAAAAAAAGGGGGGACGTAATTAGTTCATTCTAGGTGACTAGAAATGTCTGTAGCTAAATTAAATTTTGTAGAGGAGATTGTTTCGAACATTTTGATGCACTAATATTGAATATGCCATGGTTGGATTCATAACACTCCTCAATTATCTAAAATCAAACTAAAAAGAGCGAAGAATTTGGATTCTTTAAAAGGGTAATTAGAATAGAATTAGAAAATTTTAGGAGACTAGAGATGTCTGTGACCAAAATATTTCTTGTAGAGGAGAGTTTTGCGAACATAATTTGATGTATTAATATTTAAGATCCCATGGTTGGAGTCGCAACACTCCTAATGTTTTTCAAATACAATCAAAAAAACACAAAATTCACTTTTATAGTGGGAGTAATCAGGACATTTTAGGTGTCAAGAAATGTCTGGAACTAAACTGAATTCTAAAGAGGACACTATTGCAAACATTTTGATGTATTAATATTTTAGATACCATGGTTGAAATCATAACAATTTTCAATTACCTAAAATACGATAAAAAAACAAGTTTAATACTTTATAGACGGGGGGTTATTAGGACATTTTAGAGGACTAGAAATATCTTGAATAAAAATAAATCTTGTAGAGGCGTCTTTTTCGAACATTTTCATGCATTCATATTTAAGATCCCATGGTTGGAGTTGTAGCTGTTTTCAATATTCTAAAATCCGACTAAAAAGACACAAAAATTTGAATTTTTGAAAAAGGGTGGGGGCTGCTTAGTACATTTTAGAACACTTGAGATGTCTGGAGTCCAATTGAATTTTATAGAGGACACTGTTGCAAAAATCATTATGTATTGATATTAAAGATCGCATATTTGGGTAGTAACACTCCTCATTTTTCTAAAGTTTGACTTCTTTGAAGGGGGGGATTGATTAGGAGACTTTAGTTACTAGAAATGTGTGAAACCAAATTGAATCTTTTAGAGGAGACTTTTAAGAACATTTTGATCTTCTAATATTTAAGATCCCATGGTGGGAGTCATAACACTCCTCAATTTTCTAAAATACAATCAAAAAAACACAAAATTCACTTTTATAGTGGGGGGCTGATTAGGACATTTTAGGTGCCAAGAAATGTCTGGAACGAAATTGAATTTGCCAGAGGAGACCATTGCAAACATTTTGATGTATTAATATTAAAGATCCTATGCTTGAAATCGAAATTTAATACTTTATACAAGGGGATATTAGGATATTTTAGAGGACTAGAAATGTCTTGAATGAAACTGAATCTTATAGCCGCGAATTTTTCGAACATTTTCATGTATTAATATTTTAGATCCTATGGTTGAAGTTGTAGCTCTTCTCAATTTTCTAAAATCCGACCAAAAAGACACAAAATTTTAAATTCTTAAAAAAGAATGGGGGCAGATTAAAAATCTTTAAAACACTAGAGATGTTTCAAATCAAATTGAATTTCTTAAAGGGAGTGTTGCGAAAATCATTATGTATTAATATTTAAGATCCCGTGGTTAGGAGACCAGAGATGTGTGGGACAAAACTGAATCTTGTATAGGAAACTGTTGCAAATATATTTTGATTTATTAATATTTATCATCTTATGGTTTAAGTTGTAGCATTCCTCAATTTTCTAAAATCTAACCAAAAAGACACGAATATTTGAATTCTTAAAAAAGGGGGGAAGCGTGATTAGATCATTTTAAGTGGCTAGAAATGTCTGGAGCCAAACTGAATCTTGTAGTGGAAACTGTTGCGAATATTTTCATGTATTAATATTTAATATCCTATGGTTGGAGTCGGTGCACTTCTCAATTTTCTAAAATCCGATTAAAAAGACACAAAAATTAGAATTCTTAAAAAAGGAGTGTAGGGGCTGATTAGGACATTTTAGAACACTAGAGACGTCTAGAACCAAATTGAATATCATAGAAGACACTGTTTCGAACATATTGATGTATTAATAATTAAGATCCCATGGTTAGAGGTGTATCACTCTTCAATTATCCAAAATCCAACCAAAAAGACCGAACAATTTGGATTCTTTAAAAGGGGGAAAGTTGACTAGGAAATTTTAGGAGACTAGAGATGACTGTGACCAAAATATTTCTGGTAGAGGAAACATTTGCGAACATATTGATGTATTAATATTTAAGACCCCATGGTTGCAATGTTAACACTCCTCAATTTTTTCAAATACAATCAAAATGATAAAAAATTGATTTTTATAAGGGGGGATCAGGACATTTTAGGTGTCCATAAATGTCAAGCACCAAGCCGAATCTTGTAGAGGAGACCGTTGCGCACATTTTGACGTATTAATATTTAAGATACAATGGTTGGAGTCGCAACACTCCTCATTTTTCTAAAATTTGACCGAAAAGATTTAAAAATTTGACTTTTTCAAGGGGGGGTTGATTATGAGACTTTAGTTGCTAGAAATGTGTGGATCCAAACTGAATCTTTTAGAGGAGACTTTTATGAACATTTTGATATACTAATATTTAAGATCCCATGGTTGGAGTCATAACACTCCTCAATTTTCTAAAATACAATCAAAAAGACAGAAAATTCACTTTAATAGTGGGGGGTTGATTAGGTTATTTTAGGTGACTAGAAATTTCAGGCACCAATATGAAACTTGTAGAGGAGACTGTTGCGCATATTTGACGTATTAATATTTAAGATCCCATGGTTGGAGTCGCAACACTCTTCATTTTTCTAAAATTTGACCGAAATGATTTAAAAATTTGACTTTTTAAAGGTGATGGGGGGGTTTATTATGAGACTTTAGTTACTAGATATGTGTGGAACCAAACTGAATCTTTTAGAGGAGACTTTTATGAACAATTTGATATACTCATACTTAAAATACCATGATTGGAGTCATAGCACTCCTCAAATTTATAAAATACAATCAAACAGACACAAAATTCACTTTTATAGTGGGGGTTGATTAGGACATTTTAGGTGTCAAGAAATGTCTGGAACAAAAATGAATTCTCAAGAAGAGACTATTGCAAACATTTTGATGTATTAATATTTAAGATCCTATGGTTGGGGTCGGTGCACTCCTCAATTTTCTAAAATCCGATCAAAAAGACACAAAAATTCGAATTCTTAAAATAGGGAGGGGGATGATTAGGACATTTTACAACCCTAGAGATGTCTAGAACCAAATTTATTCCCATACGAGACACAGTTGCGAGCATTTTGATGTATTAATATTTTAGATCCCATGGTTGAAATCATAACACTCCTCAATTTCCTAAAATACTAAAAAAAAATAAGTTTAAAACTTTATCGAGAATGGGGGTTAATTAGGATATTTTAGAAGGCTATAGAAATGTCTTGAATCAAACTGAATCTTGTAGAGGCGATTTTTCCAACATTTTCATGCATTAATATTTAAGATACTATGGTTGGAGTTTTATATCTTCTCAATTTTCTGAAATCCAACCAAAAAGACAAAATATTTGAAGTATTAAAAAAAGAAAGCAAGCTGATTAGGGCATTTTAGAACACTATAGATGTCTGGAACCAAATTGAATCTTGTAGAGGATACTGATGCGAACATTTTGATGTATTAAAATTAAAGATCGTATGGTTGGGTTCGTAAAAGTCCTCATATATCTAAAATCCAACAGAAAAGACACAATAATTTTAATTCTTAAAAAAGTGGGGTGTTGTGATTAGGTCATTTTAGATGTCTAGAAATGTCTGGAGCTAAAGTGAATATTGTAGAGAAGACTGTTGCAAACATTTTTATGTATTAATATTAAAGTTCCCATGGTTGGAGTCAAAACACTCCTCAATTTTTTAAAATTTAATCAAAAAGACACAAAATTGATTTTTAACGGGGATTGATTAGGACATTTTAGGTGAGAAGAAATGTCTGGCACCAAACTGAATCTTGCAGCGGAGACTGTTGCGCACATTTTGACGTATTAATATTTAAGATACCATGGTTGGAATCGCAACACTCCTCATTTTTCTAAAATTTATCCGAAATGATTTAAAAATTTGACTTTTTAAAGGGGGGTGGTTGATTATGAGACTTTAATTACTAGAAATGTGTTGAGCCAAATTGAATCTTTTATAGGAGACATTTATGAATATTTTGATGTACTAATATTTAAGATCCCATGATTGGAGTCATAGCACTCCTCAATTATTTAAAATACAATGAAAAAGGCACAAAATTGATTTTATAGGGGGCTGATTAGGACATTTTAGGTGTCAAGAAATGTCTTACACCAAACTGAATCTTGCAAAGGAGACTGTTCCGAACACAATGATGTATTAATATTTACGATCCTATGGTTGGAGTTGGTGCAGTTCCTATTTTCGAAATCTGACGGAAAAGACATAAAAATTTGAATTTTTAAAAGATGTTGGAGGCAGATTAGTACACTTTAGAACATTTGAGATGTCTGGAATCGAATTGAATCTCATGGACGACACAGTTGCAAAAATCATTATGTATTAATATTTAAGATCCCTTGGTTAGAGTCGTATCACTCTTCATATATTTAAAATCAAAAAAAAAGACCGAAATTTTAATTTCTTTAAAAGTGGGGGGTGATTAGGACATTTTAGGAGACTAGAGATGTCTGGGACCAAACTTAATCCTGCAGAGGAAAATGTAGCAAACAATTTGATGTATTAATATTTGATATCCCATAAATTAAGTTGTAGCATTCCTCAATTTTCTAAAATCTAACCAAAAAGACACAAAAATTTGAATTCTTAAAAAATGGGTGTAGGGGCTGATTAGGAAATTTTAGAACACTAGAGATATCTAGAAGCAAATTGAATCTCATAGAAGACACTGTTGCGAACATTTTGATGTATTAATATTTAAGACCAAATGGTTAGAGGCGAATCACTTTTTAATTATCTATAATCCAACCAAAAAGACCGAAGAATTTGGATTCTTTAAAAGGGTAAATAGAATAGAATTAGGAAATTTTAGGAGACTAGAGATGTTTGTGAACAATATATTTCTTGTAGAGGTGACTTTTGCGAACATTTTGATGTATTAATATTTAAGATCGCATGGTTGGAATCGCAACACTCCTCATTTTTCTAACATTTGACTTCTTTGAAGGGGGGATTGATTAGGAGACTTTAGTTACTAGAATCGTGTGAAGCAAAATTTAATCTTTTACAGGAGACTTTTATGAACATTTTGATGTACTAATATTTAAGATCCGATGGTTAGAGTCATAACACACCTCAATTACCTAAAATACAATAAAAAAAAACACAAAATTCACTTTTATAGTGGGAGCAATCAGGACAATTTAGGTGTCAAGAGATATCTGGAACCAAATTGAGTTCTGAAGAGGAGACTATTGCAAACATTTTGATGTATTAATATTTAAGATTCCATGGTAGAAATCATAACATTCCTCAATTTCATAAAATACCATAAAAAACATAAGTTTAATACTTTATAGAGGGGGGTTGTTATTAGGACATTATTGAGGACTAGAAATGTCTTGAATCATACTGAATCTTGTAGAGGAAACTTTTTTGAACATTTTCATCTATTAATATTTAAGATCCCATGGTTGGAGTGTTAGCTTTTCTCAATTTTCTAAGATCCGACCAAAAAAACACAGAAAGTTGAATTCTTAAAAAACAAAGGAGGCTGATTAGGACATTTTAGACGACAAGAGATGTCTGGAACCAAATTGAATCTGGAATAGGACACTGATGCGAACATTTTGGTGTATTAATATTAGAGATCCCATGGTTGGGGTCATATCACTCATCAAATATCTAAAATCCAACGAAAAAGACCGAAACATTTCAATTCTTAAAAAAAGCAGGGACGTAATTAGTTCATTCTAGGTGACTAGAAATGTCTGTAGCTAAATTAAATTTTGTAGAAGAGATTGTTTCGAACATTTTGATGAACTAATATTGTATATGCCATGGTTGGATTCATAACACTCCTCAATTAACTAAAATCCAACTAAAAAGAGCGAAGAATTTGGATTCTTTAAAAGGGTAATTAGAATAAAATTAGAAAATTTTAGGAGAGTAGAGATGTCTGTGACAAAAATATTTCTTATAGAGGAGAGTTTTGCGAACATAATTTGATGTATTAATATTTAAGATCCCATGGTTGGAGTCGCAACACTCCTAATGTTTTTCAAATACAATCAAAAAAACACAAAATTCACTTTTATAGTGGGAGTAATCAGGACATTTTAGGTGTCAAGAAATGTCTGGAACTAAACTGAATTCTAAAGAGGACACTATTGCAAACATTTTGATGTATTAATATTTTAGATACCATGGTTGAAATCATAACAATTTTCAATTACCTAAAATACGATAAAAAAACAAGTTTAATACTTTATAGACGGGGGGTTATTAGGACATTTTAGAGGGCTAGAAATATCTTGAATAAAAATAAATCTTGTAGAGGCGTCTTTTTCGAACATTTTCATGCATTCATATTTAAGATCCCATGGTTGGAGTTGTAGCTGTTTTCAATATTCTAAAATCCGACCAAAAAGACACAAAAATTTGAATTTTTGAAAAAGGGTTGGGGCTGCTTAGTACATTTTAGAACACTTGAGATGTCTGGAGTCCAATTGAATTTTATAGAGGACACTGTTGCAAAAATCATTATGTATTGAAGTAGTATATGTCCGGTCTTCAGGACACACAATTTTCTGCTCTAAAGAAGCAATTTTTAAGCATTTTTGCATGGATATACCTCAAAATTTAAACTTTTTAATCAAAAATTAGCATCATTTTTTCAACTTTCAGAGTTCACATATTTTTCGAATTCAACATTTTTTATTAAAAAATGTGCTATTTTTAAGTCAAATAATGATAATAAAAATGTAGTTATTCAAATACACGGTTTTTGAAAATGAAAACAAAAATAATAAAGATTTTTGTAAGTTTTTGAAAATACAATATATAAGGCATTGCATGTGTTTTTTTAAAAAAAGATTAAGATTTAAACTTCTTCCAACTCGTAATCATAATATTTATCATTTATTTTACCTTTGTAATTAAACAGATATTTATTTTTATTTATTTTTTTAATTGCTCTTTCAGATAAATCAGCATGGCAAGAACTTAAGTAAAATTCTTTTTCATTATCGTTTACTTCTATTTTTGCAATTAATGAAGATCCAAATTTTGTTTTGATTTTTTTCAAAAATATCAAATTGTATTTTCCAACTTCTAAATCTCTCAATTTAAAAGTTTCAGGATATATATTCTTTTTGATGTTGTTGAATTCTTCCATTTATGATATTTCATTTTATTAAATGATTTTACGTTTTCAAAAATATTTTCTGAAGATATTTATTTATAATGTAATAAGATGTTTCATCTACTAGATCAAGTGCTTTTTCTCTTATATCCTTATTTTCAACTTTTAAAATTAATTCTCTTATTTGATCAATATATTTCATTATTAAATCATCAATTCCATATCTGTCATATATTTTATTGATTTCAATTAGCTCGTTAATTAATTTTGAATTCTCTATTATTTCTTCACTGATATCTAAGTGTTTTATTTCTTCCATTTATTACAAACTATTTTTTTGAATGGATTTCTTATACTGACAACATTTATATAGACTGCACTTAGGACCTAATATTCTAGGACATTTAGGAACATCAATATCAACAGCTGGTATATTTAATTCTTCAAATATTTCTTTTTCAATTGTTCCTCCTTTATAAGCAAATCTACCTCCATATTCATCATATAAATATTGAATATAATTTTTAACATTTTCATTACTAATCCATAAACTTTTATCGTCCGAATATTTTTTAAATCTTAGACCGTGAATTTCTTGAGTGCATTTTCGAACAATTTTCATTTCTTGTTCTGTTAATTCACAATTGGGTGTAAATACTTGAATTGTCTCAGCAATTGGTTCTGTTAAATGTGTCCAACTAATTTCTCTGATGGTTTTTTTATCTGGAAGGATAAATCCTTGAATATTGAATATCAATGATATATCAGTCATTTTATTTTAAATGCATTTTTATAAATAATTTTAAAAATTGAGAATAAAAAATATATTAAGGATATAAAATACTGAAGATATAAAATACTGAAGATATAAAATATTAAAGATATAAAATACTGAAGATATAAAATACTGAAGATATAAAATATTAAAGATATAAAATACTGAAGATATAAAATATTGAGGATATTAATATCCAAAGGGAACTGTGTTATAATCATCCAAGATTCTACGTTTATCAAATCCAAATGTGTATCTTTTATTTGTTTTTATACTTGAAATATTTCTATCTTTTTCGATTTTAAATTGATTGATTTCTACATCTAAATAATCTGTTTCACCAGTTATTATTTTCATTCTGTTATCAAAATCTAATATCGTTTCACTTTTATACGACATTTTAAATCCTTTAACTTTACCACATATATCACCATTATTTAATTTATATCCGTAATCTTTACTTGCTCCAGCTATCCAAGATTTTATGTATTTATCATTTCCCAATTCATCAGTCCATTCTCCTAACATGCATCCAGTTTCAATTTTGTTAGTACCATCATCTATATAAACAATACTATCAGTATCATAGTAAATTACTTTATCTTGTAACTTAGATAACATTTTATATAATCGAATTCTAGCAGAACTAGTTGTAAAAGCTGCTATATATACATTAGTATTGAAGTTATTCTTTTCAAATTTATCTTTATATTTATATGACATTTCAACACAGTCATCATTCAAAAAATTCATATTTAAATCTTTAATAGTATCATCTAAAAGGATTCTATAAAAATCTTCGATTTCCATCACATATTCAGTTTGTTTCATATTAATTCTTTGACCAAATTTACCCCATAAGGAATTCAAACATATCTTAGCTATAAATCTCAAACCAGGATTTTCTTTGATTTTATCTAATTTGATACCTAATTTTTCTTTAACGACTTGCCTATATTCTTTTTCATTTTTGAAATTGTTTTTCCATTTATCACATGTCTCTAATTTTATTTTTAAAAATGTTTTAACATACTCTTTAATTCTTTGGTTTTATTTTCAAAATGCCACACTTCATAAATATTCAGTATTTTATAACCTTTTTTGATAGCTAATTTTATCTCATCAGTTGTCCAAGTTCCAATTATACATCTCTCCTTATCATCGTGTTTACATTCAGAATTCCTTATCTTGTAACAGATTTCGCATTTTCTCTTTTCTAAAACCGTTTTGAAATGGTTACATTTTATTGTTTCTGAACATTTTTTACACAAAGAAAATATTAACTTTTCAGCTTTATAAGGTAATACTGGATGATATATTTTTCTAGGGGGAAGCATATTTGCATTTGATTAATCCATACCATTTTTTATTATATTTTTCAGGGTTAAATATTTTATCAGGATGACCAACCGGATAATAATCAAAGTAATTAACTGTTGGATATAAAGAACACACATCAATATATCTGCCTTTCATATTATCTTTCATTTCATATTTTAATTTAGTTGGTTCACATCTTCCTCCATAAAAAGCATCTCTTGGATTTAAAGGTTCAATAAAATCTCGTTTCCATTCTTTTTTCATATATTTCTTTATATCCTTATCATTATCAAAATCACATTCCCAAATATTCACTAATTCATATCCTGCTTTAATTATCTTTTTGTTCAACTTTTTTGTTTTTTTATATAAATCATTCATAAGCATTTGATTCACAGGATTTATTTGTGTTTTTGTGAAGCATTTAGGACATCCATGCCAAAAGCATCCTTGAAATTGGAACACTGTATTATCATAAAATCCATCAACCTTATAATATTTTTTACCTAATTTTAATTTTTTCTCTTTACCATTCAAAGCATGTTGTATATTAATATTTTCTTTTTGAGATATGTAATCTAACCAAGCAATTGATTTTTTACTGTATTGATCATTTTGAATTACATCTTCATCAACAGCAATTGTATTCTCTTTCAGGAATTTATCTCTATAAATTGCCATACACAAACCAGCTAAAGTTACATATTTAAAAGGATCAACATTCACAATTTCCAAGAATAATCTTCTTAATTCTAAACATCCTTTTTTCAAAATGTCTACATCAGATCTACAATATTTAATGAATTCTTTTTTAAAATCAAATGTTTCATGTTTTACTGAATCATACCATTTTTTAAATTTTTTCCTTTCTTCTTTAATCATATTGTCATATCCATAGTAATATTTTTTAGGATATTTACCTACATAATTTTGATTAATTTCAGTGTTAAAAAGATGAGGAAAATAACCTTTCGCTAATTCAGTTAATCCAAAAGTTTTAGGAAATTTTTTAAGCGCACACATTGTAAAATTAATTGAATCTACAAATTTTATTTTATAATCTTCAGCATTCATAAAATTAAGCTTATTACCTTGATAAATTGTATATACTTTGATAATATTATCGAAACAATATTTCGCTAAAAATTGGAAATCAAAACCTTTTCCATAATGAGCTATAACTGTATATCCATAATGATATTTATTAAATAACCATTCACAAAAATCATTTTCGTTATTGAATATTTTTTCATTACCATCAAAATCATGACATATAACTAGGTTAACTTTATGAGTTCCTGAATCTTGTGTTGTTTCAACATCAAAAAATAAGTATTTTTCAGTATAATCATGTTTACATTGGACACACCAATCCTTTTTATTTTTTATATTTTTAACACAATTATCTTTACACACACCGCCTTTACAATCTTTTTTCTTCATAAAACATTTGTGATCTTTGTTAACCCATTTCCAACAATTTTTACATTCATATTCACCACATTTGTGATCCTTTAATTTTCTTTCGTATGTTTTTAATATACGCTTACATTTTAAACATTTTCGAATTACCTTACAAACGCTCAATCCTTTATTATTTATTTGTTTATGATTATCAAAACAATTTTGTCCTTTAAATTTTCTAAAGCAATCTTTACAAAATATATTATCTCCTTTACAATCAGATTCACTAACAAAACATCGTCACATTTTAAAGGACACTTATGTTTATTTGTTTTTGCATATCCAATTTTACAATAATCACAATAATTATCCTTACCTAAAAATCCTGTCATTGATGTAATTACATTGAAATGATTCCTATCTTTATAAATGAAAATACATGTACATTTTCGTACATATTTACCACTATATATAATCTGATTACCATTCTCTCTACATACTACATTGATTTGAATATCTAAAAAATTTTCAAATATTTTAACCTCTTCTAGGGTACAAATTTCTAATGGTATATTACATAGTTTATGTAATTTTATAGCTAGATTTTTTTGTAATACACGACCTTTTTTAATATACAAAATTTCGTTATTTGTTAACATTTCAATATCTAATTTCTCGCTTAATAATTCAGGATTTTGAATGGCTAAAGCTACTACTATTGATCTAGCTAAACATAAATGATCATTATTTTTAATTTGTAAAATACTTTTCTTTTTAACTGGATCAGTTTCAGAATATAATTTTAAATATCTACCTCCTTGAGGTAATTCAATTACATTAAAATCAAAAATGCATTCAGTTATATCTAACTCTTTGTATTCAATTTTATTATTTAATGTTTCTAAATATACATTATAAGCATCTTTAGTATTCATCATTACTGGATGAAAAGGAGTACTTAAATTAGGATTATAAACAATTATATCAACTTTACCATTCACATTTCCAATAGCTGTCCTAAATATTTTCCTTAAAATTTCATAATAATTTTCAGGTAAAATTTTAGATCCTGTAACTCTATATTGCTTTCTATATACTTTATATTTTTTAATATATTCACCTCTAGATTCGATAATCTCATAATCAGGTTTAAATAATTTATTCAGTTTTACTTCTCTTTTAATTTTTTTATTTTTCACAGGTTCAAAATCTTTAGTATCTTTATTAAATTTTAAATTATATGAATCAAATAATTTTTTAATATTTTCTCTTCTCTTTGGATATTTAATAAATATTTTCTTTTTACGATCTAAATAATCAGAAGTATCTAAATCTAATATTAATATATCTGTTAACACTTGTTTATAATTTCCAGTTTTTCTAATATATGATATTATGGATTTAATAATATCATTCTTAGATTTACTTTTACTTTTTATTTTTAAATCTTTTATAACATTTTTCAAATTTTGAATACTCAAAGTATTCAAAGCATTTTCAATGTGAACAAAAGCCATACTTGTATTGAAATAAAAAACAAGAAATTTTTTATTTCTATTTATTAGAAAGTAATTTTATAAAGGGATTTCAAAAATAGAATTTTTTATTTTATATTTATTAGAAAGTATTTTTATAAAGGGATTTTAAAAATAGAATTTTTTATTTTATATTTATTAGAAAGTATTTTTATAAAGGGATTTTAAAAATAGAATTTTTTATTTTCTATTTATTAGAAAGTATTTTTATAAAGGCTTTTGAAAAAATAAAATATTTTAAAAGATGTTAATATTTAATATTTAAGATTTCATTAGCAGCAATTATATCTGCTAACAATTTTTTGTGTATTTTGCTTTTCTCATGTCTGGCGCGATGCCATAAGGTGTAGTACCTGCCACAAATACAGCGCTCAGATTGAGAATAAATATCTTTGGTACATTGGATACAACGAGTCATTCTTTTCTTAATATGCATATAAAATTCTTCTTCATTCTTTTTTATTTTACAATCTCTACAAATCATATCCATTTATTATGGTTTATTTTTTTAAATGGAAATTGCAATTCTGATAATTAAATTAATTTTAAAATTTTTATTTCATTTTTTCTACTTAAGGAGAAATACTTTATATTATTTATGTTTTGAATAATTTTTAAGTAGCTATCTATAAAATCAAAAATTTCTAATTATTTAAAAATGCTAAAAACTCATTCCATTCATTTTTATTTTCTTTAACTTTTAAATTATTTTCTATTCCAAAATATTCACAAATCTTTTTCATGACATACAAATATTTTATAGTTTTTTTGTAATAATTAAAATCTAAATATTTGTAAAACATTTCATCAGCTTGTAATGTAAAATTTAAATTATGTTTTCTTTTTAATTGTTTGAAAAAATTTATCCTACTTACATATCTCTGTTTCAAAAATGATTGAATATTTATATTATAATAATTTTCATCTTCTGAGCTGTCATAAGTAATATCTTTCTTTTGAATATTTTTAAAAACTTTTAAATATTCATTTGGTACAGAAATATTATTTTCTTCATCACTAGAATAATATATTTTTTCAGCTTGAATAAAATCATCCATTTATATATTTTCTAATTTAAAAATATAGATGGAACCACTATTCATTGAAAGACTGTTATCAGTTGTGAGAACAAAGTTTATTGGATAAAGTTATGAGATAAACCCAAAAAAAAAAGGAAGTCGCACAGGTCCCAGTTAGTATAGTGGTCAGAGTAACTGAATAGCATGAATTAATCCTGAGTTCGAGCCCTGCTCGCTCTTCTAGAAAAAAAAAGTTAGAATGAGTTGATGCAATTAAGATAAGGCTCTTAACCTAGAACCAGGAAATGAAAAAAACTGGGACCGAGATGTAAAAAGTGTGGTGGACTGTATGGCCCTCTGGGGGGTGCTGGCACCCCCCAAAATAAATGTTATAATTTCAAGTTAAAGTCCACCACACTGAAAGGGCCGTTTTGCTATTTTTTTCTAAATTTATTAATTGAATATTTATTATTAAACATATTAATATTTATTTTTATTAATATAATTAATATATTAATTTATTTAATATATTTTTCAAGTAATTAATTTTAAATTATTAATATACTGATTAAATAATTTTTAAAGTAATTAAAATATAAATATATATAAATCTTTTTCTTTTCTTATAATTTTTAATTCGTAAAGTTTCTCTTAATCTATAAACCCAAACATCTAACAAATCACAATTATCTTCAAATTCTTCAAATATATCTTTAAATATTAATCGCTTGAAATAATGTAATTTTAATATTCTTTTTATATGTAATTCCATAATCTTCATATTATCATAACTATCTAATTTAAAATCTGGTCTTCCAAAAAATACAACTATGTGATGATTTCTATGTCTTAAATTATCATATTCCAATTCTATTCTAAATGTAAATAGATTGATATTCAATAGTAATACTTTTGTAATATTTTTTTTTCAAACATATTTATTTAAATATAAAATAGAGTCCTCTTAAAAATTAATAATAAAAATACAAAATAATAAATTTTAAAGGGGGTACAAAACGTCCCCCTTTTACTAACAATTCTTGGGGGTGAGAATTCTCCCTACCCAAAATTATCATTTTAAAGGGTGATTTACTCACCTTGAATTAAATCTTTTTATCTATCCAACTATTATATTCTTCTGGATAATTTAACCACTTTACAAATAACTTGTTTCCTTTCTTTTTTATTATTTTTTCAATTTTATATACATTATCTTTTTTATCATATTTAACTAATTCATTCTCATAATAAGTGCCTTTGATTTCTTCGTTGTTTAAATCTCTTATTCTATAAGTAATTGGATCTGTTTTTAACACTTCAGATATTATAAAAATTTCATCTGTAAATGTAGGATGATAACCTCTTGTAAACGTTTCTTTATATTTTGAAATTCTTACTTTATCACCTTCTTTAAATTTTGGTTTTTTGATTATCTTTTTAACATACAAATTATTATATACAATATTTTCATTTTCTTTTTTACTTGCTTCTGTTGGTGTCATTTTAATAGATCTATGATAAGAGTTATTATAATTGTAAACTAATTTATCTAATACATCTATATATCTTCTTGTATTATTAGCTGCTAAATATTTTCTTATTTTTACATTTAAAGTTCTATTGAATCGTTCAACTACTGAGCATTTAATTTCTGTATTATTAGTACCAAACCACTGAATGTTATTTTCTGAAAACAATTTCTGCGTTAAAGAAGATAAGAACTCCAAACCATAATCAGATTGAATATTTAATGGTATCCTTTCTTTGAATATTTTTTTAAAAGCATTTGATACCTCTTCACCTGTTTTTCTTTTAATTGGAACAGTCCATACATATTCACTAAATATATCTATAACAGTTAATATGTAATTGATACCATCATTATATTTACTAAATGGTTTTATGAATAATAAATCTGCTTGCCATTGATCATCAATATGAGATACATAAATCCTTCTTCTTTTAAATTTTCTATTAATTGGTTTATATCTTGTATATACATCTTGAGTATGAAGAAAATCAGTAATATCTTTTTGAGTAAATTTAGTTTTTCTTTTTAACTCATTGATACCACAATAACCTTTTAAAGGATCATAATATGCATCTTTTAAAGTGTCATTTGTTTTTTTAAAAAAACACTTTTCTTTGAATTACAATTGACACAAATTTTTTTCATCATAGGTTTTCCATTTTTGGATGTAGTAGTTATAACGTCTTTACTATCTGTATGTGTTTTACATTTTAAGCAGTAAATAAGTGAACCCATTCCAAATGTCTTTTTTGCTTTAATGATTGGTTTAACAATTCCTCTTTCTAATCTTTCACGAATTGTAGGATTTGGAATTTCATCTAATTCTTTTAACATATTTGTATCACATATTTCATTTCTTGTCTTAGTATCTTTATTTTTTAAATAACAAATATCATGTCTATAAGCAGTTTCATCAACTCTGTTAATTGGTTTGCTCCATTCTTTGTATGATAAATCTGGATTTAATCTTGTTTTTCCATGTAGTAATTGAGTTCCAGATCCCGTAAATGAATGTCCAGGTAGATGCATTTCAAATGGTAAATTATTAATAGATTTATTAATAACACCTTTTCCATTTTTTCATTTGCAATTCTTTTTATTACACATTTATTTAGATATAAAATTATTTATCAACATACTTATAACCATTTAATTGAGTTTTCTTTATATATTTTTCTATAGGAAAATACTGTAAATTATATTCTACAATATATTCATCCTCTCTCATATACACTTCTTGTTCAGTCAAACTATTTGATTTCAATAAATTTAATAACTGCTTATAAAATTTATAAGCTTGTTTGTATTCACTCTTTTTAGCAGAGATATTTAAAGACTTATCAATTATTTCAATGACACCCGCTGTTACACTCAATGCTGATAAGGGAAGAAAAACGAATCCAGATAAAACAGATGCGCTGAATAAAAACTTACTAACTGATAATGAAACACTCAATTTATTCATCAATTGATAAGACTTTCGATAGATATAAACTCTCTTTTCCAAATATTCTTCCATTTATAAAGGCTCAAAATTTCTTCGATATCTCATATTTATATTTACTAAATCCAACATAAAGAAATCAAAACGTTTTTGAATTGCTTTCCTGTATAATTTTTTAAATTCTTCATTAGTAAGATTTCCATCAATTTCTCTAATTATCTGTTGGATTTCTCTTGGTTGTAAGCTAAAGAAAATAAAATAATTACAATTCTTTCTTATACTAATAGGTGTAGAATAATATGATTGACTCAGATAAATAATGGATGCATTTTTCTTTCTTCCTCTGATAAACAATTCAGCTATATCGCTTTGATCTTTTTCAGTTATACAATCATCAAAAATTACTAGATTTTTCATACATGGATCTAAATCATCTACTTTTATGAATTCTTTGGAATCAGAAGAAAATAATACTTGTTCTTTTTTATATTTATTAAACAATTCCAACAATAATTCTTTTCTCTTTATGTTTTTACAATTTACAATATCTTCTCTTTCTATGTCATCAAACATTGTAAAATTTTCTTGCAGTGTAATATATTTTGGTTCATAAATATCTTTAGCACATACAAACAAACCATCAAATTTCAAATAATCATATATTAAATTAACAAGCAAATTAGTTTTTCCAGATCCTGAACTGCCTACAATTAAAAGTCTAAAAGGATGTTTTGGTAATGAAGGATTTTGATTTTTATCTGTAAATTCTTCAGGTTCTGTATAATCTTTTATTTTTATCATTTATTTATTTTTAAAATATCTACTCGGAGTAAAAAATAATCTACTCGTTGTAAAAAATAATCTACTCGTTGTAAAAATAATCTACTCGTTGTAAAAAATAATCTACTCAGAGTAGAAAATTATTAACTGATATTTAAATGGATATTATTGAACGTGAAAGAAATAAAATATTAAAACAACAGATTAGAAATGAGTTAGAATTAATAAAATTACAATCTGAAAAAAGAAAAAATAATGAAGTTAAACTTGAATCCGATTTAGGTATTGAAAAATCATTAAGAGAATTTCATAAACCAGTAATTAAAAAATTACAAGACCAAGAAATTTCAAGAAAACAAAATCTTGAAAGTATTCAATATGCTATAAAAGATTTAACAGATAATATGTCTTTTTTACCTCAACATGAATCATCTAAACATTTGGACTATTCTTCAGATGCTGGAAATTTAATGGATAAAGCTGAGGGAATAATAAAATTGAATTTTAATAAAGATTTAGATTTTGATTTACTTAAAAATGAAGGATTAGAATTGCCTTCTGAGCTATTAAATAAAACAGATGAAGAGTTAGATGAAATAATTAGTATAGCAAAATCTAAACGAGATGATTATAAAAGACTTAAAGGAAATTTAACTAAAAACAGAAATTATGAAACCAGTGAGAAGAAAAAACAAAATATACAAGATAAAATAATAAAAGCCGATTCTAACATGAATGGATTAAAACTGTATATAAAAGCATTGAATACTCTTAAAGCAGGAAATGAATATATAGGCAGTGGTATAAACAAATTAGATGAATTGACAGATAAAATATGCAAAGGCTCTAAGTCTAAAAAATTATATAATCAAATAGTTATTATTCTAGATAAACTTTTAAAAGAAGGAACATTAACAAATGATTATGTAAAAGAATATTATAAAAAATTTTTACTTTAAATAAATGTATGTAACAAAAAAAATTTATTTGAGTGATAATCAAATTTCAAAATTAAAATCTGGATATAAAAAAAGAGAAGAAGTTTCCTTGCAAATAGATAAAAGTAAAACTCCTAATTATGATTTACATCTTACCAATACACAAATCAATCAAATTGCTAAAGGTAAAAGAATTACAATAAGTAAAACTCAGTTACAAAAAACTGGAGGATTTTTACCATTCCTGATTCCCATTCTGACATCTTTAGGTCTTGGAGCTGCTAGTGGTGCAGCAGGATGGGGTACTAAAAAATATTAGATAAAATTTCAGGATCTGGAATTAAAAAAAAACGTTGTGGAAAGGGGGTTTATCTTCCCTCGGAATATCCAACAAAATAATAGAAGAAAATATGAAAAACGAAAAAGGATTTAGGGGTACATTTACTATAGATATGCTACCTAAAAATATAAGAAAATTTGAAAACGGAATTATTAATTTAGATGTATCTACAGGTAGTGGAACTCATTGGGTTTGTTATTATAATGATCCAATATATGATTTTGTAGAATATTTTGATCCCTTTGGAGAATATGAATACGAAAAAATAAAAATAAAAAATGAATTTCTTCCTAAAAATATAGTCAATTATTTAAAATCTTCAGGAAAAGAAATTCAATATTGTATGAAATATATAACTGAAAGAAATAAAGGTAAATCCCCTATTGATGTATTATATTCATTTACTCAAGAACCTAGTATTTCTAATGAGAAAATTGTTACTTATAAATAAATGAAGTACCTCATTTTAGATTCTAAAAATGCTAGTAAATCAGAAGATTTTACAATTGAATATTCCAACCCTTTTAATTTTAAGGAAATAGCTCTTCAGTCATTTTCTATGTACATTTCTTGGAATAATATTACTGACAAAAATAATAAATTTTCATATTTTGATGGTAAGAAATGGATAGATTTCACTATTCCAAATGGTCATTACAGTATAAAAGGTTTGAATCGTTACATGGTTAAATACTTTGGAAATGATCCTCCAATATTATTTGGAATTATAGAAGAAAGACAAAGATTTGCAATTAAATTGAAAGATCATTATAAAATTGATTTATCCAAAAGTGAATTGTACAAAATTTTAGGATTTGAAGCAAAAATATATGAAGATGCAGAACAAGAAGGAAAATATATAGCAGATATAGCGAATGGAAATGATAATATTTACATTCATTGTGATATAGTAAATGGTGCTTATATAAATCACTTTTAATCTGATGTGATTTACTCATTTACAACCACAAATCCTCCTGGAAGTTTATATTCTAAAGAATTTGAGAAACCTATATTTTTTCCAGTTAAATCTGATTCGATACATAGAATTAGAATGAAAATTACAAATCATCGAGGTGAACTAATTGATTTAAATAGACAAGAAGTACAGCATAGATTTATAGCTAAATAAATGAATAAACACAGATTGTACAGAAAGAGTAAGAAAATAGAAGGAAGAGGTTTCTTTTCTGATTTAATAGAAAAAGCAAAACCTATTATAGAAGAAAAATCTAAAGATTTCATAATAGAAAAATTAAATGAGATTTTATCAAAAAAGAAAAAACATGGTGCAGGATTGAAAATTTTTTATCCTAAATAAATGAACAAAATTTATGATTTGAGTGATACCAGTTATTATTATAATAACGAAATTGAAAGCTTTGAATATAGAGAAATTAAACATTAGAATAGAGATAAAAACAATCCATATGAAAATGCTACATATAATTTCTTTATAAATGATACAAATGCTAATATATTATATTCTGAAGGTTATCTGCAACAAGAAATTAAAATTGTAAAAGATGATGGAAGCAATATAAATACTGAAAATATTACTTTTGTAAATGGTGGTGGTTTAATTAATTCGAGCAGATTAACAATAGGAAATACTGAAATTGAATCTACTATTAATTATAAAGCAATCATGAATCAAGTATTAGGATTGATAAATTTCACACCTGATTATTCAACATCGGAAGCTACTAATATGTTTTTCTATATGGATACTTCTGAATATGCTGACAGAGATAATTTCAAATATAATGGAACTTTGGTTGATGCAACTAAAATTACTGATTTTTATAATAACTTCAAAATGAATGAAAAATTTAATGATGGATTTGCAAAGAGATGGAAATTCACTAAAGGTAGTCACACTGTAAGAATATGGATACCATTAAAATATATATTTGATTTTTTCAGAGAATATAGAAAAGTACTTACAGGATTTCAAATCAAAATAGAAATTCAAAGAAATGATAGTAAAAATATGTTATATACAGATATTCAAAATCCTGATTTCAAAGCAGTTGTTGAAGATCTATCTCTCTGGTTACCATATGTTAGATTCAAAAATTCAGCTGCTGTAAAATTCAATCAACTAAAATTATCTGATACTCCAATAGAAATAAATTGGGATCATTATAATATTATCAAATCAAATTTATTTAATAAAAATGCTAGTGGATCTTATAATATTCCTGCAACATCTGATGAAGTTTTAAGTTTATACGTCATCCCTCAATATGATGAAAGAAATGAAAATATGAACCAAAACAACATGATGTTTGATAACTTGGATATGACAGAATGCTGGTTAATGATTAATAACATAAAAGTTCCAACAGTAAGTTATTTCATGGATTTTAATAAAAAACATTATAATCGAATATATGCAGCTCTTTTAGAAGCAGGAATGAACAATATAAATGCAGAAACAGGTTGCATGATAGATTATTCAAATTTTAGTAAATATCCTATAATTTGTTTCAATCTAGAGAATCATGAAAATTACACAAACCTGAATAATTTAATGATCGAATTCAATTGGAGGTTGAAAAATAATACCACCAAAAATTACTTTTTCTACTTCACTTTGAAAGAAAGGAACAAATGCTCCATGAATATGAAATCTGAAGAAATAACTATGATTAAAACATTGAAAGCATAATGAGTTTATTACATTAATAAATGACAGCTTATTATCCTTTGTTTGATGATGAAATAAAAGAAGGACCTCCAGGTCCTCCAGGTGTAGGATTTAAATTAACAAGCGATGGAAATTACGATATAGAAAAAAAGAATTTAAGAAATGTAAATGAACCAAAATTATTGAATGATTCAGCTACAAAATCTTATGTGGATAGAATTCATGAACATTTTAAAAATGATGTTAGAAATTTATCAGATGCTTCTCTTATTCATTTACAAAATGAAAACTATAATGCAAAACATAAAAGAATTTCAAATGTGTCAGATCCAATAGATTTACATGATACAGCTAATATGAATTATGTGAATAAAATTGTAAAAGAATTAGAACAGAAAAGTTTAATACATTCAGCTCAAGGTAGTTTTGATGCTAAAGATAAAATAATTAGCAATATAAAAGATCCTGTAAATGACAAAAATGCTGTTAATAAACGTTACTTTGAAAACAATGCTTTAGTTTTGAAAGAAAATGCTTTCGATGCTAATAACAAAAAAATAATTAATATTCCAACTCCTACTGATAAATACGATGTGTGTAATAAATATTATGTAGACAGAAAAACACTCATCAATAATAAAAAGAGTGATAATATATTAATTAGAGATAATGATGGATTATATGTACCTTCTTTAATTAAAAATGGTGTGTATAATTTTGGAAATGTAAGACTTTCAAACGTTGCAAATCCTGTTATAAATAAAGATGCCTCAACAAAAGAATATGTCGATTCTCAAAATTTCTATGCTACTATTAAAGAGAAATATGCAACATATCATACAGGAGGTTTTAGACCTGTATAATTCAATTTAATGAGCTCTAAACTACTAGAACCTGATTTAAAACTAGTAACTAATATGCAAATGAAAATTACAATTTTTTTGAAATCTGAAAATCGTACACATAGTCCTCTAATACAATTACAAATTGGAGAAGAATTTATATTTACTAGACCTTTAACAACTGATACCGAATCTGTTACATGTTTTGCATATGGTAAAAGAAACGATCGTGTTAAATTATCAATTGGTAGTGATGGACAATCAAATAAATTAAAACCTTTCTTGCATATAGAAAAAATAGATTATCTTTGAAATCTATTTATAAAGTATTTAGATATCAAAACTATATCAAGCTTTATATATGTAAAAAAAATTGAATTTTTTTAACCTAAATAAATGGCGCAAATTGATTGGATAGAAGTAGCTAAAAACCCTCTTACTGAGGATTTAATTAGAAATTTTCAAGATACTGTAGATTGGAAATTAATTTCAAAGTATCAAAATTATCTGAACCTTTCATAATGGAATTTAAAGATAAGGTTGATTGGGAATATATTAGTGCATATCAAGCTCTTTCTGAGGCATTTTTAATAGTGAATGAAGATTTGGTTCATTGGGATACAATTTCAAGATATCAAACATTATCTGAGAAATTCATAAAAGAATACAGTGATAAGATAAATTGGTCTCATATATCAAAGTTTCAACCTCTCAGTGATTCTTTTATAATTGAAAATGTCAACAAATTAAATATGCCATTTGTATCAAGATATCAATATAAAATGTCAGAAGAAACAATAGAAAAATTAGAACATCAAGTAGAGTGGAATAATATTTATACATACCAACAGAATTTATCTCCTGAATTTATAATAAGAAATTTACAAAAAGTTAATGACTGCTCTGTAATGATGAAAATACAACTTTCAGATGAAAATTTTAACAAAGTTTATAGACGAATAAAGCTATGGTATCTAGGTAAAAATTGTTTAAAAAAGTAATTTTTTATATTCTTAAAAAAACACATGCAATGGCTTATATATTGTATTTTCAAAAACTTACAAAAATCTTTATTATTTTTGTTTTCATTTTAAAAAACCGTGTATTTGAATAACTACATTTTTATTATCATTATTTGACTTAAAAATAGCACATTTTTTAATTAAAAATGTTGAATTCGAAAAATATGTGAACTCTGAAAGTTGAAAAAATGATGCTAATTTTTGATTAAAAAGTTTAAATTTTGAGGTATATCCATGCAAAAATGCTTAAAAATTGCTTCTTTAGAGCAGAAAATTGTGTGTCCTGAAGACCGGACATATACTACTTATTGATATTAAAGATCGCATATTTGGGTAGTAACACTCCTCATTTTTCTAAAGTTTGACTTCTTTGAAGGGGGGGGATTGATTAGGAGACTTTAGTTACTAGAAATGTGTGAAACCAAATTGAATCTTTTAGAGGAGACTTTTAAGAACATTTTGATCTTCTAATATTTAAGATCCCATGGTGGGAGTCATAACACTCCTCAATTTTCTAAAATACAATTAAAAAAACACAAAATTCACTTTTATAGTGGGGGGTGATTAGGACATTTTAGGTGCCAAGAAATGTCTGGAACGAAATTGAATTCACAAGAGGAGACCATTGCAAACATTTTGATGTATTAATATTAAAGATCCTATGGTTGAAATAGAAATTTAATACTTTATACAAAGGGGTATTAGGATATTTTAGAGGACTAGAAATGTCTTGAATGAAACTGAATCTTATAGCCGCGAATTTTTCGAACATTTTCATGTATTAATATTTTAGATCCTATGGTTGAAGTTGTAGCTCTTCTCAATTTTCTAAAATCCGACCAAAAAGACACAAAAATTTAAATTCTTAAAAAAGAATGGGGGCAGATTAAAAATCTTTAAAACACTAGAGATGTTTCATATCAACATGAATTTCTTAAACGAGAGTGTTGCGAAAATCATTATGTAATAATATTTAAGATCCCGTGGTTAGGAGACCAGAGATGTGTGGGACAAAACTGAATCTTGTATAGGAAACTGTTGCAAATATATTTTGATTTATTAATATTTATCATCTTATGGTTTAAGTTGTAGCATTCCTCAATTTTCTAAAATCTAACCAAAAAGACACGAATATTTGAATTCTTAAAAAAGGGGGGAAGCGTGATTAGATCATTTTAAGTGGCTAGAAATGTCTGGAGCCAAACTGAATCTTGTAGTGGAAACTGTTGCGAATATTTTCATGTATTAATATTTAATATCCTATGGTTGGAGTCGGTGCACTTCTCAATTTTCTAAAATCCGATTAAAAAGACACAAAAATTAGAATTCTTAAAAAAGGAGTGTAGGGGCTGATTAGGACATTTTAGAACACTAGAGACGTCTAGAACCAAATTGAATATCATAGAAGACACTGTTGCGAACATATTGATGTATTAATAATTAAGATCCCATGGTTAGAGGTGTATCACTCTTCAATTATCCAAAATCCAACCAAAAAGACCGCACAATTTGGATTCTTTAAAAGGGGGAAAGTTGACTAGGAAATTTTAGGAGAATAGAGATGACTGTGACCAAAATATTTCTGGTAGAGGAAACATTTGCGAACATATTGATGTATTAATATTTAAGACCCCATGGTTGCAATGTTAACACTCCTCAATTTTTTCAAATACAATCAAAATGATAAAAAATTGATTTTTATAAGGGGGGATCAGGACATTTTAGGTGTCCATAAATGTCAAGCACCAAGCCGAATCTTGTGGTGGAGACCGTTGCGCACATTTTGACGTATTAATATTTAAGATACAATGGTTGGAGTCGCAACACTCCTCATTTTTCTAAAATTTGACCGAAAAGATTTAAAAATTTGACTTTTTAAAGGGGGGTTGATTATGAGACTTTAGTTGCTAGAAATGTGTGGAACCAAACTGAATCTTTTAGAGGAGACTTTTATGAACATTTTGATATACTAATATTTAAGATCCCATGGTTGGAGTCATAACACTCCTCAATTTTCTAAAATACAATCAAAAAGACAGAAAATTCACTTTAATAGTGGGGGGTGATTAGGTTATTTTAGGTGACTAGAAATGTCAAGCACCAAATTGAAACTTGTAGAGGAGACTGTTGCGCATATTTGACGTATTAATATTTAAGATCCCATGGTTGGAGTCGCAACACTCCTCATTTTTCTAAAATTTGACCGAAATGATTTAAAAATTTGACTTTTTAAAGGTGATGGGGGGGTTTATTATGAGACTTTAGTTACTAGATATGTGTGGATCCAAACTGAATCTTTTAGAGGAGACTTTTATGAACAATTTGATATACTCATATTTAAAATACCATGATTGGAGTCATAGCACTCCTCAAATTTATAAAATACAATCAAACAGACACAAAATTCACTTTTATAGTGGGGGTTGATTAGGACATTTTAGGTGTCAAGAAATGTCTGGAACAAAAATGAATTCTCAAGAAGAGACTATTGCAAACATTTTGATGTATTAATATTTAAGATCCTATGGTTGGGGTCGGTGCACTCCTCAATTTTCTAAAATCCGATCAAATAGACACAAAAATTCGAATTCTTAAAATAGGGAGGGGGATGATTAGGACATTTTACAACCCTAGAGATGTCTAGAACCAAATTTATTCCCATACGAGACACAGTTGCGAGCATTTTGATGTATTAATATTTTAGATCCCATGGTTGGGGTCATATCACTCATCAAATATCTAAAATCCAACGAAAAAGACCGAAAAATTTCAATTCTTAAAAAAAGGGGGGACGTAATTAGTTCATTCTAGGTGACTAGAAATGTCTGTAGCTAAATTAAATTTTGTAGAGGAGATTGTTTCGAACATTTTGATGTACTAATATTGAATATGCCATGGTTGGATTCATAACACTCCTCAATTATCTAAAATCCAACTAAAAACAGCGAAGAATTTGGATTCTTTAAATGGGTAATTAGAATAGAATTAGAAAATTTTAGGAGACTAGAGATGTCTGTGACCAAAATATTTCTTGTAGAGGAGAGTTTTGCGAACATAATTTGATGTATTAATATTTAAGATCCCATGGTTGGAGTCATAACACTCCTAATGTTTTTCAAAGACAATCAAAAAAACACAAAATTCACTTTTATAAAGGGAGTAATCAGGACATTTTAGGTGTCAAGAAATGTCTGGAACTAAACTGAATTCTAAAGAGGACACTATTGCAAACATTTTGATGTATTAATATTTTAGATACCATGGTTGAAATCATAACAATTTTCAATTACCTAAAATACGATAAAAAAACAAGTTTAATACTTTATAGACGGGGGGTTATTAGGACATTTTAGAGGGCTAGAAATATCTTGATGAAAAATAAATCTTGTAGAGGCGTCTTTTTCGAACATTTTCATGCATTCATATTTAAGATCCCATGGTTGGAGTTGTAGCTGTTTTCAATATTCTAAAATCCGACCAAAAAGACACAAAAATTTGAATTTTTGAAAATGGGTGGGAGCTGCTTAGTATATTTTAGAACACTTGAGATGTCTGGAGTCCAATGGAATTTTATAGAGGACACTGTTGCAAAAATAATTATGTATTGATATTAAAGATCGCATATTTGGGTAGTAACACTCCTCAATTTTCTAAAGTTTGACTTCTTTGAAGGGAGGGGATTGATTAGGAGACTTTAGTTACTAGAAATGTGTGAAACCAAATTGAATCTTTTAGAGGAGACTTTTAAGAACATTTTGATCTTCTAATATTTAAGATCCCATGGTGGGAGTCATAACACTCCTTAATTTTCTAAAATACAATCAAAAAAACACAAAATTCACTTTTATAGGGGGGGGTGATTAGGACATTTTAGGTGCCAAGAAATGTCTGGAACTAAATTGAATTCGCAAGAGGAGACCATTGCAAACATTTTGATGTATTAATATTAAAGATCCTATGGTTGAAATCGAAATTTAATACTTTATACAAGGGGGTATTAGGATATTTTAGAGGACTAGAAATGTCTTGAATGAAACTGAATCTTATAGCCGCGAATTTTTCGAACATTTTCATGTATTAATATTTTAGATCCTATGGTTGAAGTTGTAGCTCTTCTCAATTTTCTAAAATCCGACCAAAAAACACAAAAATTTAAATTCTTAAAAAAGAATGAAGGCAGATTAAAAATCTTTAAAACTCTAGAGATGTTTCAAATCAAATTGAATTTCTTAAAGGAGAGTGTTGCGAAAATCATTATGTAATAATATTTAAGATCCCGTGGTTAGGAGACCAGAGATGTGTGGGACAAAACTGAATCTTGTATAGGAAACTGTTGCAAATATATTTTGATTTATTAATATTTATCATCTTATGGTTTAAGTTGTAGCATTCCTCAATTTTCTAAAATCTAACCAAAAAGACACGAATATTTGAATTCTTAAAAAAGGGGGGAAGCGTGATTAGATCATTTTAAGTGGCTAGAAATGTCTGGAGCCAAACTGAATCTTGTAGTGGAAACTGTTGCGAATATTTTCATGTATTAATATTTAATATCCTATATTTGGAGTCGGTGCACTTCTCGATTTTCTAAAATCCGATTAAAAAGACACAAAAATTAGAATTCTTAAAAAAGGAGTGTAGGGGCTGATTAGGACATTTTAGAACACTAGAGACGTCTAGAACCAAATTGAATATCATAGAAGACACTGTTGCGAACATATTGATGTATTAATAATTAAGATCCCATGGTTAGAGGTGTATCACTCTTCAATTATCCAAAATCCAACCAAAAAGACCGAACAATTTGGATTCTTTAAAAGGGGGAAAGTTGACTAGGAAATTTTAGGAGACTAGAGATGACTGTGACCAAAATATTTCTGGTAGAGGAAACATTTGCGAACATATTGATGTATTAATATTTAAGACCCCATGGTTGCAATGTTAACACTCCTCAATTTTTTCAAATTTAATAAAAATGATAAAAAATTGATTTTTATAAGGGGTGATCACGACATTTTAGGTGTCCATAAATGTCAAGCACCAAGCCGAATCTTGTAGAGGAGACCGTTGCGCACATTTTGACGTATTAATATTTAAGATACAATGGTTGGAGTCGCAACACTCCTAATATTTCTAAAATTTGACCGAAAATATTTTAAAATTTGACTTTTTCAAGGGGGGGGGAGTTGATTATGAGACTTTAGTTGCTAGAAATGCGTGGATCCAAACTGAATCTTTTAGATTAGACTTTTATGAACATTTTGATATACTAATATTTAAGATCCCATGGTTGGAGTCATAACACTCCTCAATTTTCTAAAATACAATCAAAAAGACAGAAAATTCACTTTAATAGTGGGAGGTTGATTAGGTTATTTTAGGTGACTAGAAATGTCAGGCACCAAATTGAAACTTGTAGAGGAGACTGTTGCGCATATTTGACGTATTAGTATTTAAGATCCCATGGTTAGAGTCGCAACACTCTTCATTTTTCTAAAATTTGACTTTTTAAAGGTGATGGGGGGGGTTATTATGAGACTTTAGTTACTAGATATGTGTGGAACCAAACTGAATCTTTTAGAAGGGACTTTTATGAACAATTGGATATACTCATGTTTAAAATACCATGATTGGTGTCATAGCACTCCTCAAATTTATAAAATACAATCAAACAGACACAAAATTCACTTTTATAGTGGGGGTTGATTAGGACATTTTAGGTGTAAAGAAATGTCTGGAACAAAAATGAATTCTCAAGAAGACACTTTTGCAAACAGTTTGATGTATTTATATTTAAGATCCTAATGTTGGGGTCGGTGCACTCCTCAATTTTCTAAAATCTGATCAAATAGACACAAAAATTCGAATTCTTAAAATAGGGAGGGGGATGATTAGGACATTTTACAACACTAGAGATGTCTAGAACCAAATTTATTCCCATACGAGACACAGTTGCGAGCATTTTGATGTATTAATATTTTAGATCCCATGGTTGGGGTCATATCACTCATCAAATATCTAAAATCCAACGAAAAAGACCGAAAAATTTCAATTCTTAAAAAAAGGGGGGACGTAATTAGTTCATTCTAGGTGACTAGAAATGTCTGTAGCTAAATTAAATTTTGTAGAGGAGATTGTTTCGAACATTTTTATGTACTAATATAGAATATGCCATGGTTGGATTCATAACACTCCTCAATTATCTAAAATCCAACTAAAAACAGCGAAGAATTTGGATTCTTTAAATGGGTAATTAGAATAGAATTAGAAAATTTTAGGAGACTAGAGATGTCTGTGACCAAAATATTTCTTGTAGAGGAGAGTTTTGCGAACATAATTTGATGTATTAATATTTAAGATCCCATGGTTGGAGTCGCAACACTCCTAATGTTTTTCAAATACAATCAAAAAAACACAAAATTCACTTTTATAAAGGGAGTAATCAGGACATTTTAGGTGTCAAGAAATGTCTGGAACTAAACTGATTTCTAAAGAGGACACTATTGCAAACATTTTGATGTATTAATATTTTAGATACTATGGTTGAAATCATAACAATTTTCAATTACCTAAAATACGATAAAAAAACAAGTTTAATACTTTATAGACGGGGGGTTATTAGGACATTTTAGAGGGCTAGAAATATCTTGATGAAAAATTAATCTTGTAGAGGCGTCTTTTTCGAACATTTTCATGCATTCATATTTAAGATCCCATGGTTGGAGTTGTAGCTGTTTTCAATATTCTAAAATCCGACCAAAAATACACAAAAATTTGAATTTTTAAAAATGGGTGGGGGCTGCTTAGTACATTTTAGAACACTTGATATGTCTGGAGTCCAATTGAATTTTATAGAGGACACTGTTGCAAAAATAATTATGTATTGATATTAAAGATCGCATATTTGGGTAGTAACACTCCTCAATTTTCTAAAGTTTGACTTCTTTGAAGGGGGGGATTGATTAGGAGACTTTAGTTACTAGAAATGTGTGAAACCAAATTGAATCTTTTAGAGGAGACTTTTAAGAACATTTTGATCTTCTAATATTTAAGATCCCATGGTGGGAGTCATAACACTCCTTAATTTTCTAAAATACAATCAAAAAAACACAAAATTCACTTTTATAGGGGGGGTGATTAGGACATTTTAGGTGCCAAGAAATGTCTGGAACTAAATTGAATTCGCAAGAGGAGACCATTGCAAACATTTTGATGTATTAATATTGAAGATCCTATGGTTGAAATCGAAATTTAGTACTTTATACAAGGGGGTATTAGGATATTTTAGAGGACTAGAAATGTCTTGAATGAAACTGAATCTTATAGCCGCGAATTTTTCGAACATTTTCATGTATTAATATTTTAGATCCTATGGTTGAAGTTGTAGCTCTTCTCAATTTTCTAAAATCCGACCAAAAAGACACAAAAATTTAAATTCTTAAAAAAGAAAGGGGGCAGATTAAAAATCTTTAAAATCTAGAGATGTTTCAAATCAAATTGAATTTCTTAAAGGAGAGTGTTGCGAAAATCATTATGTAATAATATTTAAGATCCCGTGGTTAGGAGACCAGAGATGTGTGGGACAAAACTGAATCTTGTATAGGAAACTGTTGCAAATATATTTTGATTTATTAATATTTATCATCTTATGGTTTAAGTTGTAGCATTCCTCAATTTTCTAAAATCTAACCAAAAAGACACGAATATTTGAATTCTTAAAAAAGGGGGGAAGCGTGATTAGATCATTTTAAGTGGCTAGAAATGTCTGGAGCCAAACTGAATCTTGTAGTGGAAACTGTTGCGAATATTTTCATGTATTAATATTTAATATCCTATATTTGGAGTCGGTGCACTTCTCGATTTTCTAAAATCCGATTAAAAAGACACAAAAATTAGAATTCTTAAAAAAGGAGTGTAGGGGCTGATTAGGACATTTTAGAACACTAGAGACGTCTAGAACCAAATTGAATATCATAGAAGACACTGTTGCGAACATATTGATGTATTAATAATTAAGATCCCATGGTTAGAGGTGTATCACTCTTCAATTATCCAAAATCCAACCAAAAAGACCGAACAATTTGGATTCTTTAAAAGGGGGAAAGTTGACTAGGAAATTTTAGGAGACTAGAGATGACTGTGACCAAAATATTTCTGGTAGAGGAAACATTTGCGAACATATTGATGTATTAATATTTAAGACCCCATGGTTGCAATGTTAACACTCCTCAATTTTTTCAAATTTAATAAAAATGATAAAAAATTGATTTTTATAAGGGGATCACGACATTTTAGGTGTCCATAAATGTCAAGCACCAAGCCGAATCTTGTAGAGGAGACCGTTGCGCACATTTTGACGTATTAATATTTAAGATACAATGGTTGGAGTCGCAACACTCCTAATATTTCTAAAATTTGACCGAAAATATTTTAAAATTTGACTTTTTCAAGGGGGGGGGAGTTGATTATGAGACTTTAGTTGCTAGAAATGCGTGGATCCAAACTGAATCTTTTAGATTAGACTTTTATGAACATTTTGATATACTAATATTTAAGATCCCATGGTTGGAGTCATAACACTCCTCAATTTTCTAAAATACAATCAAAAAGACAGAAAATTCACTTTAATAGTGGGAGGTTGATTAGGTTATTTTAGGTGACTAGAAATGTCAGGCACCAAATTGAAACTTGTAGAGGAGACTGTTGCGCATATTTGACGTATTAGTATTTAAGATCCCATGGTTGGAGTCGCAACACTCTTCATTTTTCTAAAATTTGACCGAAATGATTTAAAAATTTGACTTTTTAAAGGTGATGGGGGGGGGTTATTATGAGACTTTAGTTACTAGATATGTGTGGAACCAAACTGAATCTTTTAGAAGGGACTTTTATGAACAATTGGATATACTCATGTTTAAAATACCATGATTGGTGTCATAGCACTCCTCAAATTTATAAAATACAATCAAACAGACACAAAATTCACTTTTATAGTGGGGGTTGATTAGGACATTTTAGGTGTAAAGAAATGTCTGGAACAAAAATGAATTCTCAAGAAGACACTTTTGCAAACAGTTTGATGTATTTATATTTAAGATCCTAATGTTGGGGTCGGTGCACTCCTCAATTTTCTAAAATCTGATCAAATAGACACAAAAATTCGAATTCTTAAAATAGGGAGGGGGATGATTAGGACATTTTACAACACTAGAGATGTCTAGAACCAAATTTATTCCCATACGAGACACAGTTGCGAGCATTTTGATGTATTAATATTTTAGATCCCATGGTTGGGGTCATATCACTCATCAAATATCTAAAATCCAACGAAAAAGACCGAAAAATTTCAATTCTTAAAAAAAGGGGGGACGTAATTAGTTCATTCTAGGTGACTAGAAATGTCTGTAGCTAAATTAAATTTTGTAGAGGAGATTGTTTCGAACATTTTTATGTACTAATATAGAATATGCCATGGTTGGATTCATAACACTCCTCAATTATCTAAAATCCAACTAAAAACAGCGAAGAATTTGGATTCTTTAAATGGGTAATTAGAATAGAATTAGAAAATTTTAGGAGACTAGAGATGTCTGTGACCAAAATATTTCTTGTAGAGGAGAGTTTTGCGAACATAATTTGATGTATTAATATTTAAGATCCCATGGTTGGAGTCGCAACACTCCTAATGTTTTTCAAATACAATCAAAAAAACACAAAATTCACTTTTATAAAGGGAGTAATCAGGACATTTTAGGTGTCAAGAAATGTCTGGAACTAAACTGATTTCTAAAGAGGACACTATGGCAAACATTTTGATGTATTAATATTTTAGATACCATGGTTGAAATCATTACAATTTTCAATTACCTAAAATACGATAAAAAAACAAGTTTAATACTTTATAGACGGGGGGTTATTAGGACATTTTAGAGGGCTAGAAATATCTTGATGAAAAATTAATCTTGTAGAGGCGTCTTTTTCGAACATTTTCATGCATTCATATTTAAGATCCCATGGTTGGAGTTGTAGCTGTTTTCAATATTCTAAAATCCGACCAAAAATACACAAAAATTTGAATTTTTAAAAATGGGTGGGGGCTGCTTAGTACATTTTAGAACACTTGATATGTCTGGAGTCCAATTGAATTTTATAGAGGACACTGTTGCAAAAATAATTATGTATTGATATTAAAGATCGCATATTTGGGTAGTAACACTCCTCAATTTTCTAAAGTTTGACTTCTTTGAAGGGGGGGATTGATTAGGAGACTTTAGTTACTAGAAATGTGTGAAACCAAATTGAATCTTTTAGAGGAGACTTTTAAGAACATTTTGATCTTCTAATATTTAAGATCCCATGGTGGGAGTCATAACACTCCTTAATTTTCTAAAATACAATCAAAAAAACACAAAATTCACTTTTATAGGGGGGGGTGATTAGGACATTTTAGGTGCCAAGAAATGTCTGGAACTAAATTGAATTCGCAAGAGGAGACCATTGCAAACATTTTGATGTATTAATATTGAAGATCCTATGGTTGAAATCGAAATTTAGTACTTTATACAAGGGGTATTAGGATATTTTAGAGGACTAGAAATGTCTTGAATGAAACTGAATCTTATAGCCATGAATTTTTCGAACATTTTCATGTATTAATATTTTAGATCCTATGGTTGAAGTTGTAGCTCTTCTCAATTTTCTAAAATCCGACCAAAAAGACACAAAAATTTAAATTCTTAAAAAAGAAAGGGGGCAGATTAAAAATCTTTAAAACTCTAGAGATGTTTCAAATCAAATTGAATTTCTTAAAGGAGAGTGTTGCGAAAATCATTATGTAATAATATTTAAGATCCCGTGGTTAGGAGACCAGAGATGTGTGGGACAAAACTGAATCTTGTATAGGAAACTGTTGCAAATATATTTTGATTTATTAATATTTATCATCTTATGGTTTAAGTTGTAGCATTCCTCAATTTTCTAAAATCTAACCAAAAAGACACGAATATTTGAATTCTTAAAAAAGTGGGGAAGCGTGATTAGATCATTTTAAGTGGCTAGAAATGTCTGGAGCCAAACTGAATCTTGTAGTGAAAACTGTTGCGAATATTTTCATGTATTAATATTTAATATCCTATGGTTGGAGTCGGTGCACTTCTCAATTTTCTAAAATCCGATTAAAAAGACACAAAAATTAGAATTCTTAAAAAAGGAGTGTAGGGGCTGATTAGGACATTTTAGAACACTAGAGACGTCTAGAACCAAATTGAATCTCATAGAAGACACTGTTGCGAACATATTGATGTATTAATAATTAAGATCCCATGGTTAGAGGTGTATCACTCTTCAATTATCCAAAATCCAACCAAAAAGACCGAAGAATTTGGATTCTTTAAAAGGGGGGGGTTGACTAGGAAATTTTAGGAGACTAGAGATGACTGTGACCAAAATATTTCTGGTAGAGGAAACATTTGCGAACATATTGATGTATTAATATTTAAGACCCCATGGTTGCAATGTTAACACTCCTCAATTTTTTCAAATACAATCAAAATGATAAAAAATTGATTTTTATAAGGGGATCAGGACATTTTAGGTGTCCATAAATGTCAAGCACCAAGCCGAATCTTATAGAGGAGACCGTTGCGCATATTTTGACGTATTAATATTTAAGATACAATGGTTGAGTCGCAACAAACCTCATTTTTATAAAATTTTACCGAACAGATTTAAACATTTGCCTTTGAAACGGGGGGGGGTTGATTATGAGACTTTAGTTGCTAGAAATGTGTGGATCCAAACTGAATCTTTTAGAGGAGACTTTTATGAACATTTTGTTATACTAATATTTAAGATCCCATGGTTGGAGTCATAACACTCCTCAATTTTCTAAAATACAATCAAAAGACAGAAAATTCACTTTAATAGTGGGGGTTGATTAGGTTATTTTAGGTGACTAGAAATGTCAAGCACCAAATTGAAACTTGTAAAGAGGTGACTGTTGCAAACATATTTGACGTATTAATATTTAAGATCCCATGGTTGGAGTCGCAACACTCCTCATTTTTCTAAAATTTGACCGAAATGATTTAAAAATTTGACTTTTTAAAGGTGATGGGGGGGTTTATTATGAGACTTTAGTTACTAGATATGTGTGGAACCAAACTGAATCTTTTAGAGGGGACTATTATGAACAATTTGATATACTCATATTTAAAATACCATGATTGGAGTCACAGCACTCCTCAAATTTATAAAATACAATCAAAAAGACACAAAAATTTGAATTTTTAAAAATGGGTGGGGGCTGCTTAGTACATTTTAGAACACTTGATATGTCTGGAACTAAACTGAATTCTAAAGAGGACACTATTGCAAACATTTTGATGTATTAATATTTTAGATACCATGGTTGAAATCATTACAATTTTCAATTACCTAAAATACGATAAAAAAACAAGTTTAATACTTTATAGACGGGGGGTTATTAGGACATTTTAGAGGACAAGAAATATCTTGATGAAAAATTAATCTTGTAGAGGCGTCTTTTTCGAACATTTTCATGCATTCATATTTAAGATCCCATGGTTGGAGTTGTAGCTGTTTTCAATATTCTAAAATCCGACCAAAAAGACACAAAAATTTGAATTTTTAAAAATGGGTGGGGGCTGCTTAGTACATTTTAGAACACTTGATATGTCTGGAGTCCAATTGAATTTTATAGAGGACACTGTTGCAAAAATAATTATGTATTGATATTAAAGATCGCATATTTGGGTAGTAACACTCCTCAATTTTCTAAAGTTTGACTTCTTTGAAGGGGGGGATTGATTAGGAGACTTTAGTTACTAGAAATGTGTGAAACCAAATTGAATCTTTTAGAGGAGACTTTTAAGAACATTTTGATCTTCTAATATTTAAGATCCCATGGTGGGAGTCATAACACTCCTTAATTTTCTAAAATACAATCAAAAAAACACAAAATTCACTTTTATAGGGGGGGGTGATTAGGACATTTTAGGTGCCAAGAAATGTCTGGAACTAAATTGAATTCGCAAGAGGAGACCATTGCAAACATTTTGATGTATTAATATTGAAGATCCTATGGTTGAAATCGAAATTTAGTACTTTATACAAGGGGGTATTAGGATATTTTAGAGGACTAGAAATGTCTTGAATGAAACTGAATCTTATAGCCGCGAATTTTTCGAACATTTTCATGTATTAATATTTTAGATCCTATGGTTGAAGTTGTAGCTCTTCTCAATTTTCTAAAATCCGACCAAAAAACACAAAAATTTAAATTCTTAAAAAAGAAAGGGGGCAGATTAAAAATCTTTAAAACTCTAGAGATGTTTCAAATCAAATTGAATTTCTTAAAGGAGAGTGTTGCGAAAATCATTATGTAATAATATTTAAGATCCCGTGGTTAGGAGACCAGAGATGTGTGGGACAAAACTGAATCTTGTATAGGAAACTGTTGCAAATATATTTTGATTTATTAATATTTATCATCTTATGGTTTAAGTTGTAGCATTCCTCAATTTTCTAAAATCTAACCAAAAAGACACGAATATTTGAATTCTTAAAAAAGGGGGGAAGCGTGATTAGATCATTTTAAGTGGCTAGAAATGTCTGGAGCCAAACTGAATCTTGTAGTGAAAACTGTTGCGAATATTTTCATGTATTAATATTTAATATCCTATGGTTGGAGTCGGTGCACTTCTCAATTTTCTAAAATCCGATTAAAAAGACACAAAAATTAGAATTCTTAAAAAAGGAGTGTAGGGGCTGATTAGGACATTTTAGAACACTAGAGACGTCTAGAACCAAATTGAATCTCATAGAAGACACTGTTGCGAACATATTGATGTATTAATAATTAAGATCCCATGGTTAGAGGTGTATCACTCTTCAATTATCCAAAATCCAACCAAAAAGACCGAACAATTTGGATTCTTTAAAAGGGGGAAAGTTGACTAGGAAATTTTAGGAGACTAGAGATGACTGTGGCCAAAATATTTCTGGTAGAGGAAACATTTGCGAACATATTGATGTATTAATATTTAAGACCCCATGGTTGCAATGTTAACACTCCTCAATTTTTTCAAATACAATCAAAATGATAAAAATTGATTTTTATAGTGGGTGATCAGGACATTTTAGGTGTCCATAAATGTCAAGCACCAAGCCGAATCTTATAGAGGAGACCGTTGCGCATATTTTGACGTATTAATATTTAAGATACAATGGTTGGAGTCGCAACACACCTCATTTTTTTAAAATTTGACCGAAAAGATTTAAAAATTTGACTTTTTAAAGGGGGGTTGATTATGAGACTTTAGTTGCTAGAAATGTGTGGATCCAAACTGAATCTTTTAGAGGAGACTTTTATGAACATTTTGTTATACTAATATTTAAGATCCCATGGTTGGAGTCATAACACTCCTCAATTTTCTAAAATACAATCAAAAAGACAGAAAATTCACTTTAATAGTGGGGGGTGATTAGGTTATTTTAGGTGACTAGAAATTTCAAGCACCAAATTGAAACTTGTAGAGGTGACTGTTGCGCATATTTGACGTATTAATATTTAAGATCCCATGGTTGGAGTCGCAACACTCCTCATTTTTCTAAAATTTGACCGAAATGATTTAAAAATTTGACTTTTTAAAGGTGATGGGGGGGTTTATTATGAGACTTTAGTTACTAGATATGTGTGGAACCAAACTGAATCTTTTAGAGGGGACTATTATGAACAATTTGATATACTCATATTTAAAATACCATGATTGGAGTCACAGCACTCCTCAAATTTATAAAATACAATCAAAAAGACACAAAATTCACTTTTATAGTGGGGGTTGATTAGGACATTTTAGGTGTCAAGAAATGTCTGGAACTAAACTGAATTCTAAAGAGGACACTATTGCAAACATTTTGATGTATTAATATTTTAGATACTATGGTTGAAATCATAACAATTTTCAATTACCTAAAATACGATAAAAAAACAAGTTTAATACTTTATAGACGGGGGGTTATTAGGACATTTTAGAGGGCTAGAAATATCTTGATGAAAAATTAATCTTGTAGAGGCGTCTTTTTCGAACATTTTCATGCATTCATATTTAAGATCCCATGGTTGGAGTTGTAGCTGTTTTCAATATTCTAAAATCCGACCAAAAAGACACAAAAATTTGAATTTTTAAAAATGGGTGGGGGCTGCTTAGTACATTTTAGAACACTTGATATGTCTGGAGTCCAATTGAATTTTATAGAGGACACTGTTGCAAAAATAATTATGTATTGATATTAAAGATCGCATATTTGGGTAGTAACACTCCTCAATTTTCTAAAGTTTGACTTCTTTGAAGGGGGGGGATTGATTAGGAGACTTTAGTTACTAGAAATGTGTGAAACCAAATTGAATCTTTTAGAGGAGACTTTTAAGAACATTTTGATCTTCTAATATTTAAGATCCCATGGTGGGAGTCATAACACTCCTTAATTTTCTAAAATACAATCAAAAAAACACAAAATTCACTTTTATAGGGGGGGGGTGATTAGGACATTTTAGGTGCCAAGAAATGTCTGGAACTAAATTGAATTCGCAAGAGGAGACCATTGCAAACATTTTGATGTATTAATATTGAAGATCCTATGGTTGAAATCGAAATTTAGTACTTTATACAAGGGGTATTAGGATATTTTAGAGGACTAGAAATGTCTTGAATGAAACTGAATCTTATAGCCGCGAATTTTTCGAACATTTTCATGTATTAATATTTTAGATCCTATGATTGAAGTTGTAGCTCTTCTCAATTTTCTAAAATCCGACCAAAAAACACAAAAATTTAAATTCTTAAAAAAGAAAGGGGGCAGATTAAAAATCTTTAAAACTCTAGAGATGTTTCAAATCAAATTGAATTTCTTAAAGGAGAGTGTTGCGAAAATCATTATGTAATAATATTTAAGATCCCGTGGTTAGGAGACCAGAGATGTGTGGGACAAAACTGAATCTTGTATAGGAAACTGTTGCAAATATATTTTGATTTATTAATATTTATCATCTTATGGTTTAAGTTGTAGCATTCCTCAATTTTCTAAAATCTAACCAAAAAGACACGAATATTTGAATTCTTAAAAAAGGGGGGAAGCGTGATTAGATCATTTTAAGTGGCTAGAAATGTCTGGAGCCAAACTGAATCTTGTAGTGAAAACTGTTGCGAATATTTTCATGTATTAATATTTAATATCCTATGGTTGGAGTCGGTGCACTTCTCAATTTTCTAAAATCCGATTAAAAAGACACAAAAATTAGAATTCTTAAAAAAGGAGTGTAGGGGCTGATTAGGACATTTTAGAACACTAGAGACGTCTAGAACCAAATTGAATCTCATAGAAGACACTGTTGCGAACATATTGATGTATTAATAATTAAGATCCCATGGTTAGAGGTGTATCACTCTTCAATTATCCAAAATCCAACCAAAAAGACCGAACAATTTGGATTCTTTAAAAGGGGGAAAGTTGACTAGGAAATTTTAGGAGACTAGAGATGACTGTGGCCAAAATATTTCTGGTAGAGGAAACATTTGCGAACATATTGATGTATTAATATTTAAGACCCCATGGTTGCAATGTTAACACTCCTCAATTTTTTCAAATACAATCAAAATGATAAAAAATTGATTTTTATAAGGGGGGATCAGGACATTTTAGGTGTCCATAAATGTCAAGCACCAAGCCGAATCTTATAGAGGAGACCGTTGCGCATATTTTGACGTATTAATATTTAAGATACAATGGTTGGAGTCGCAACACACCTCATTTTTTTAAAATTTGACCGAAAAGATTTAAAAATTTGACTTTTTAAAGGGGGGTTGATTATGAGACTTTAGTTGCTAGAAATGTGTGGATCCAAACTGAATCTTTTAGAGGAGACTTTTATGAACATTTTGTTATACTAATATTTAAGATCCCATGGTTGGAGTCATAACACTCCTCAATTTTCTAAAATACAATCAAAAAGACAGAAAATTCACTTTAATAGTGGGGGGTGATTAGGTTATTTTAGGTGACTAGAAATTTCAAGCACCAAATTGAAACTTGTAGAGGTGACTGTTGCGCATATTTGACGTATTAATATTTAAGATCCCATGGTTGGAGTCGCAACACTCCTCATTTTTCTAAAATTTGACCGAAATGATTTAAAAATTTGACTTTTTAAAGGTGATGGGGGGGTTTATTATGAGACTTTAGTTACTAGATATGTGTGGAACCAAACTGAATCTTTTAGAGGGGACTATTATGAACAATTTGATATACTCATATTTAAAATACCATGATTGGAGTCACAGCACTCCTCAAATTTATAAAATACAATCAAAAAGACACAAAATTCACTTTTATAGTGGGGGTTGATTAGGACATTTTAGGTGTCAAGAAATGTCTGGAACTAAACTGAATTCTAAAGAGGACACTATTGCAAACATTTTGATGTATTAATATTTTAGATACTATGGTTGAAATCATAACAATTTTCAATTACCTAAAATACGATAAAGAAACAAGTTTAATACTTTATAGACTGTGGGGTTATTAGGACATTTTAGAGGGCTAGAAATATCTTGATGAAAAATTAATCTTGTAGAGGCGTCTTTTTCGAACATTTTCATGCATTCATATTTAAGATCCCATGGTTGGAGTTGTAGCTGTTTTCAATATTCTAAAATCCGACCAAAAAGACACAAAAATTTGAATTTTTAAAAATGGGTGGGGCTGCTTAGTACATTTTAGAACACTTGATATGTCTGGAGTCCAATTGAATTTTATAGAGGACACTGTTGCAAAAATAATTATGTATTGATATTAAAGATCGCATATTTGGGTAGTAACACTCCTCAATTTTCTAAAGTTTGACTTCTTTGAAGGGGGGGATTGATTAGGAGACTTTAGTTACTAGAAATGTGTGAAACCAAATTGAATCTTTTAGAGGAGACTTTTAAGAACATTTTGATCTTCTAATATTTAAGATCCCATGGTGGGAGTCATAACACTCCTTAATTTTCTAAAATACAATCAAAAAAACACAAAATTCACTTTTATAGGGGGGGGTGATTAGGACATTTTAGGTGCCAAGAAATGTCTGGAACTAAATTGAATTCGCAAGAGGAGACCATTGCAAACATTTTGATGTATTAATATTGAAGATCCTATGGTTGAAATCGAAATTTAGTACTTTATACAAGGGGGTATTAGGATATTTTAGAGGACTAGAAATGTCTTGAATGAAACTGAATCTTATAGCCGCGAATTTTTCGAACATTTTCATGTATTAATATTTTAGATCCTATGGTTGAAGTTGTAGCTCTTCTCAATTTTCTAAAATCCGACCAAAAAGACACAAAAATTTAAATTCTTAAAAAAGAAAGGGGGCAGATTAAAAATCTTTAAAACTCTAGAGATGTTTCAAATCAAATTGAATTTCTTAAAGGAGAGTGTTGCGAAAATCATTATGTAATAATATTTAAGATCCCGTGGTTAGGAGACCAGAGATGTGTGGGACAAAACTGAATCTTGTATAGGAAACTGTTGCAAATATATTTTGATTTATTAATATTTATCATCTTATGGTTTAAGTTGTAGCATTCCTCAATTTTCTAAAATCTAACCAAAAAGACACGAATATTTGAATTCTTAAAAAAGGGGGGAAGCGTGATTAGATCATTTTAAGTGGCTAGAAATGTCTGGAGCCAAACTGAATCTTGTAGTGAAAACTGTTGCGAATATTTTCATGTATTAATATTTAATATCCTATGGTTGGAGTCGGTGCACTTCTCAATTTTCTAAAATCCGATTAAAAAGACACAAAAATTAGAATTCTTAAAAAAGGAGTGTAGGGGCTGATTAGGACATTTTAGAACACTAGAGACGTCTAGAACCAAATTGAATCTCATAGAAGACACTGTTGCGAACATATTGATGTATTAATAATTAAGATCCCATGAATAGAGGTGTATCACTCTTCAATTATCCAAAATCCAACCAAAAAGACCGAAACATTTGGATTCTTTAAAACGGGGAAAGTTGACTAGGAAATTTTAGGAGACTAGAGATGACTGTGGCCAAAATATTTCTAGTAGAGGAAACATTTGCGAACATATTGATGTATTAATATTTAAGACCCCATGGTTGCAATGTTAACACTCCTCAATTTTTTCAAATACAATTAAAGTGATAAAAAATTGATTTTTATTAGGGGGGATCAGGACATTTTAGGTGTCCATAAATGTCAAGCACCAAGCCGAATCTTATAGAGGAGACCGTTGCGCATATTTTGACGTATTAATATTTAAGATACAATGGTTGGAGTCGCAACACACCTCATTTTTCTAAAATTTGACCGAAAAGATTTAAAAATTTGACTTTTTAAAGGGGGGTTGATTATGAGACTTTAGTTGCTAGAAATGTGTGGATCCAAACTGAATCTTTTAGAGGAGACTTTTATGAACATTTTGTTATACTAATATTTAAGATCCCATGGTTGGAGTCATAACACTCCTCAATTTTCTAAAATACAATCAAAAAGACAGAAAATTCACTTTAATAGTGGGGGGTGATTAGGTTATTTTAGGTGACTAGAAATTTCAAGCACCAAATTGAAACTTGTAGAGGTGACTGTTGCGCATATTTGACGTATTAATATTTAAGATCCCATGGTTGGAGTCGCAACACTCCTCATTTTTCTAAAATTTGACCGAAATGATTTAAAAATTTGACTTTTTAAAGGTGATGGGGGGGTTTATAATGAGACTTTAGTTACTAGATATGTGTGGAACCAAACTGAATCTTTTAGAGGGGACTTTTATGAACAATTTGATATACTCATATTTAAAATACCATGATTGGAGTCACAGCACTCCTCAAATTTATAAAATACAATCAAAAAGACACAAAATTCACTTTTATAGTGGGGGTTGATTAGGACATTTTAGGTGTCAAGAAATGTCTGGAACTAAACTGAATTCTAAAGAGGACACTATTGCAAACATTTTGATGTATTAATATTTTAGATACTATGGTTGAAATCATAACAATTTTCAATTACCTAAAATACGATAAAAAAACAAGTTTAATACTTTATAGACGGGGGGTTATTAGGACATTTTAGAGGGCTAGAAATATCTTGAATAAAAATAAATCTTGTAGAGGCGTCTTTTTCGAACATTTCATGCATTCATATTTAAGATCCCATGGTTGGAGTTGTAGCTGTTTTCAATATTCTAAAATCCGACCAAAAAGACACAAAAATTTGAATTGTTGAAAAAGGGTGGGGGCTGCTTATTACATTTTAGAACACTTGAGATGTCTGGAGTCCAATTTAATTTTATAGAGGACACTGTTGCAAAAATCATTATGTATTGATATTAAAGATCGCATATTTGGGTAGTAACACTCCTCATTTTTCTAAAGTTTGACTTCTTTGAAAGGGGGGATTGATTAGGAGACTTTAGTTACTAGAAATGTGAGAAACCAAATTGAAACTTTTAGAGGAGACTTTTAAGAACATTTTGATCTTCTAATATTTAAGATCCCATGGTGGGAGTCATAACACTCCCCAATTTTCTAAAATACAATCAACAAAACACAAAATTCACTTTTATAGTGAGGGGTGATTAGGATTTTTAGGTGCCAAGAAATGTCTGGAACGAAATTGAATTCGCAAGAGGAGACCATTGCAAACATTTTGATGTATTAATATTAAAGATCCTATGGTTGAAATCGAAATTTAATACTTTATACAAGGGGGTATTAGGATATTTTAGAGGACTAGAAATGTCTTGAATGAAACTGAATCTTATAGCCGCGAATTTTTCGAACATTTTCATGTATTAATATTTTAGATCCTATGGTTGAAGTTGTAGCTCTTCTCAATTTTCTAAAATCCGACCAAAATGACACAAAAATTTAAATTCTTAAAAATAATGGGGGCAGATTAAAAATCTTTAAAACACTAGAGATGTTTCAAATCAAATTGAATTTCTTAAAGGAGAGTGTTGCGAAAATCATTATGTATTAATATTTAAGATCCCGTGGTTAGGAGACCAGAGATGTGTGGGACAAAACTGAATCTTTTGTATAGGAAACTGTTGCAAATATATTTTGATTTATTAATATTTATCATCTTATGGTTTAAGTTGTTGCATTCCTCAATTTTCTAAAATCTAACCAAAAAGACACGAATATTTGAATTCTTAAAAAAGGGGGGAAGCGTGATTAGATCATTTTAAGTGGCTAGAAATGTCTGGAGCCAAACTGAATCTTGTAGTGGAAACTGTTGCGAATATTTTCATGTATTAATATTTAATATCCTATATTTGGAGTCGGTGCACTTCTCAATTTTCTAAAATCCGATTAAAAAGACACAAAAATTAGAATTCTTAAAAAAGGAGTGTAGGGGCTGATTAGGACATTTTAGAACACTAGAGACGTCTAGAACCAAATTGAATATCATAGAAGACACTGTTGCGAACATATTGATGTATTAATAATTAAGATCCCATGGTTAGAGGTGTATCACTCTTCAATTATCCAAAATCCAACAAAAAAGACCGAACAATTTGGATTCTTTAAAAGGGGGAAAGTTGACTAGGAAATTTTAGGAGACTAGAGATGACTGTGACCAAAATATTTCTGGTAGAGGAAACATTTGCGAACATATTGATGTATTAATATTTAAGACCCCATGGTTGCAATGTTAACACTCCTCAATTTTTTCAAATTTAATAAAAATGATAAAAAATTGATTTTTATAAGGGGTGATCACGACATTTTAGGTGTCCATAAATGTCAAGCACCAAGCCGAATCTTGTAGAGGAGACCGTTGCGCACATTTTGACGTATTAATATTTAAGATACAATGGTTGGAGTCGCAACACTCCTAATATTTCTAAAATTTGACCGAAAATATTTTAAAATTTGACTTTTTCAAGGGGGGGGGAGTTGATTATGAGACTTTAGTTGCTAGAAATGCGTGGATCCAAACTGAATCTTTTAGATTAGACTTTTATGAACATTTTGATATACTAATATTTAAGATCCCATGGTTGGAGTCATAACACTCCTCAATTTTCTAAAATACAATCAAAATGACAGAAAATTCACTTTAATAGTGGGAGGTTGATTAGGTTATTTTAGGTGACTAGAAATGTCAGGCACCAAATTGAAACTTGTAGAGGAGACTGTTGCGCATATTTGACGTATTAGTATTTAAGATCCCATGGTTAGAGTCGCAACACTCTTCATTTTTCTAAAATTTGACTTTTTAAAGGTGATGGGGGGGGTTATTATGAGACTTTAGTTACTAGATATGTGTGGAACCAAACTGAATCTTTTAGAAGGGACTTTTATGAACAATTGGATATACTCATGTTTAAAATACCATGATTGGTGTCATAGCACTCCTCAAATTTATAAAATACAATCAAACAGACACAAAATTCACTTTTATAGTGGGGGTTGATTAGGACATTTTAGGTGTAAAGAAATGTCTGGAACAAAAATGAATTCTCAAGAAGACACTTTTGCAAACAGTTTGATGTATTTATATTTAAGATCCTAATGTTGGGGTCGGTGCACTCCTCAATTTTCTAAAATCTGATCAAATAGACACAAAAATTCGAATTCTTAAAATAGGGAGGGGGATGATTAGGACATTTTACAACCCTAGAGATGTCTAGAACCAAATTTATTCCCATACGAGACACAGTTGCGAGCATTTTGATGTATTAATATTTTAGATCCCATGGTTGGGGTCATATCACTCATCAAATATCTAAAATCCAACGAAAAAGACCGAAAAATTTCAATTCTTAAAAAAAGGGGGGACGTAATTAGTTCATTCTAGGTGACTAGAAATGTCTGTAGCTAAATTAAATTTTGTAGAGGAGATTGTTTCGAACATTTTTATGTACTAATATAGAATATGCCATGGTTGGATTCATAACACTCCTCAATTATCTAAAATCCAACTAAAAACAGCGAAGAATTTGGATTCTTTAAATGGTTAATTAGAATAGAATTAGAAAATTTTAGGAGACTAGAGATGTCTGTGACCAAAATATTTCTTGTAGAGGAGAGTTTTGCGAACATAATTTGATGTATTAATATTTAAGATCCCATGGTTGGAGTCGCAACACTCCTAATGTTTTTCAAATACAATCAAAAAAACACAAAATTCACTTTTATAAAGGGAGTAATCAGGACATTTTAGGTGTCAAGAAATGTCTGGAACTAAACTGATTTCTAAAGAGGACACTATGGCAAACATTTTGATGTATTAATATTTTAGATACCATGGTTGAAATCATTACAATTTTCAATTACCTAAAATACGATAAAAAAACAAGTTTAATACTTTATAGACGGGGGGTTATTAGGACATTTTAGAGGGCTAGAAATATCTTGATGAAAAATTAATCTTGTAGAGGCGTCTTTTTCGAACATTTTCATGCATTCATATTTAAGATCCCATGGTTGGAGTTGTAGCTGTTTTCAATATTCTAAAATCCGACCAAAAAGACACAAAAATTTGAATTTTTAAAAATGGGTGGGGGCTGCTTAGTACATTTTAGAACACTTGATATGTCTGGAGTCCAATTGAATTTTATAGAGGACACTGTTGCAAAAATAATTATGTATTGATATTAAAGATCGCATATTTGGGTAGTAACACTCCTCAATTTTCTAAAGTTTGACTTCTTTGAAGGGGGGGGATTGATTAGGAGACTTTAGTTACTAGAAATGTGTGAAACCAAATTGAATCTTTTAGAGGAGACTTTTAAGAACATTTTGATCTTCTAATATTTAAGATCCCATGGTGGGAGTCATAACACTCCTTAATTTTCTAAAATACAATCAAAAAAACACAAAATTCACTTTTATAGGGGGGGTGATTAGGACATTTTAGGTGCCAAGAAATGTCTGGAACTAAATTGAATTCGCAAGAGGAGACCATTGCAAACATTTTGATGTATTAATATTGAAGATCCTATGGTTGAAATCGAAATTTAGTACTTTATACAAGGGGGTATTAGGATATTTTAGAGGACTAGAAATGTCTTGAATGAAACTGAATCTTATAGCCGCGAATTTTTCGAACATTTTCATGTATTAATATTTTAGATCCTATGGTTGGAGTTGTAGCTGTTTTCAATATTCTAAAATCCGACCAAAAAGACACAAAAATTTGAATTTTTAAAAATGGGTGGGGGCTGCTTAGTACATTTTAGAACACTTGATATGTCTGGAGTCCAATTGAATTTTATAGAGGACACTGTTGCAAAAATAATTATGTATTGATATTAAAGATCGCATATTTGGGTAGTAACACTCCTCAATTTTCTAAAGTTTGACTTCTTTGAAGGGGGGGGGGGATTGATTAGGAGACTTTAGTTACTAGAAATGTGTGAAACCAAATTGAATCTTTTAGAGGAGACTTTTAAGAACATTTTGATCTTCTAATATTTAAGATCCCATGGTGGAGTCATAACACTCCTTAATTTTCTAAAATACAATCAAAAAAACACAAAATTCACTTTTATAGGGGGGGTGATTAGGACATTTTAGGTGCCAAGAAATGTCTGGAACTAAATTGAATTCGCAAGAGGAGACCATTGCAAACATTTTGATGTATTAATATTAAAGATCCTATGGTTGAAATCGAAATTTAATACTTTATACAAGGGGGTATTAGGATATTTTAGAGGACTAGAAATGTCTTGAATGAAACTGAATCTTATAGCCGCGAATTTTTCGAACATTTTCATGTATTAATATTTTAGATCCTATGGTTGAAGTTGTAGCTCTTCTCAATTTTCTAAAATCCGACCAAAAAGACACAAAAATTTAAATTCTTAAAAAAGAAAGGGGGCAGATTAAAAATCTTTAAAACTCTAGAGATGTTTCAAATCAAATTGAATTTCTTAAAGGAGAGTGTTGCGAAAATCATTATGTAATAATATTTAAGATCCCGTGGTTAGGAGACCAGAGATGTGTGGGACAAAACTGAATCTTGTATAGGAAACTGTTGCAAATATATTTTGATTTATTAATATTTATCATCTTATGGTTTAAGTTGTAGCATTCCTCAATTTTCTAAAATCTAACCAAAAAGACACGAATATTTGAATTCTTAAAAAAGGGGGGAAGCGTGATTAGATCATTTTAAGTGGCTAGAAATGTCTGGAGCCAAACTGAATCTTGTAGTGAAAACTGTTGCGAATATTTTCATGTATTAATATTTAATATCCTATGGTTGGAGTCGGTGCACTTCTCAATTTTCTAAAATCCGATTAAAAAGACACAAAAATTAGAATTCTTAAAAAAGGAGTGTAGGGGCTGATTAGGACATTTTAGAACACTAGAGACGTCTAGAACCAAATTGAATCTCATAGAAGACACTGTTGCGAACATATTGATGTATTAATAATTAAGATCCCATGGTTAGAGGTGTATCACTCTTCAATTATCCAAAATCCAACCAAAAAGACCGAACAATTTGGATTCTTTAAAAGGGGGAAAGTTGACTAGGAAATTTTAGGAGACTAGAGATGACTGTGGCCAAAATATTTCTGGTAGAGGAAACATTTGCGAACATATTGATGTATTAATATTTAAGACCCCATGGTTGCAATGTTAACACTCCTCAATTTTTTCAAATACAATCAAAATGATAAAAAATTGATTTTTATAAGGGGGGATCAGGACATTTTAGGTGTCCATAAATGTCAAGCACCAAGCCGAATCTTATAGAGGAGACCGTTGCGCATATTTTGACGTATTAATATTTAAGATACAATGGTTGGAGTCGCAACACACCTCATTTTTTAAAATTTGACCGAAAAGATTTAAAAATTTGACTTTTTAAAGGGGGGTTGATTATGAGACTTTAGTTGCTAGAAATGTGTGGATCCAAACTGAATCTTTTAGAGGAGACTTTTATGAACATTTTGTTATACTAATATTTAAGATCCCATGGTTGGAGTCATAACACTCCTCAATTTTCTAAAATACAATCAAAAAGACAGAAAATTCACTTTAATAGTGGGGGGTGATTAGGTTATTTTAGGTGACTAGAAATTTCAAGCACCAAATTGAAACTTGTAGAGGTGACTGTTGCGCATATTTGACGTATTAATATTTAAGATCCCATGGTTGGAGTCGCAACACTCCTCATTTTTCTAAAATTTGACCGAAATGATTTAAAAATTTGACTTTTTAAAGGTGATGGGGGGGTTTATTATGAGACTTTAGTTACTAGATATGTGTGGAACCAAACTGAATCTTTTAGAGGGGACTATTATGAACAATTTGATATACTCATATTTAAAATACCATGATTGGAGTCACAGCACTCCTCAAATTTATAAAATACAATCAAAAAGACACAAAATTCACTTTTATAGTGGGGGTTGATTAGGACATTTTAGGTGTCAAGAAATGTCTGGAACTAAACTGAATTCTAAAGAGGACACTATTGCAAACATTTTGATGTATTAATATTTTAGATACTATGGTTGAAATCATAACAATTTTCAATTACCTAAAATACGATAAAAAAACAAGTTTAATACTTTATAGACGGGGGGTTATTAGGACATTTTAGAGGACTAGAAATATCTTGATGAAAAATTAATCTTGTAGAGGCGACTTTTTCGAACATTTTCATGCATTCATATTTAAGATCCCATGGTTGGAGTTGTAGCTGTTTTCAATATTCTAAAATCCGACCAAAAAGACACAAAAATTTGAATTTTTAAAAATGGGTGGGGGCTGCTTAGTACATTTTAGAACACTTGATATGTCTGGAGTCCAATTGAATTTTATAGAGGACACTGTTGCAAAAATAATTATGTATTGATATTAAAGATCGCATATTTGGGTAGTAACACTCCTCAATTTTCTAAAGTTTGACTTCTTTGAAGGGGGGGATTGATTAGGAGACTTTAGTTACTAGAAATGTGTGAAACCAAATTGAATCTTTTAGAGGAGACTTTTAAGAACATTTTGATCTTCTAATATTTAAGATCCCATGGTGGGAGTCATAACACTCCTTAATTTTCTAAAATACAATCAAAAAAACACAAAATTCACTTTTATAGGGGGGGGTGATTAGGACATTTTAGGTGCCAAGAAATGTCTGGAACTAAATTGAATTCGCAAGAGGAGACCATTGCAAACATTTTGATGTATTAATATTGAAGATCCTATGGTTGAAATCGAAATTTAGTACTTTATACAAGGGGGTATTAGGATATTTTAGAGGACTAGAAATGTCTTGAATGAAACTGAATCTTATAGCTTCGAATTTTTCGAACATTTTCATGTATTAATATTTTAGATCCTATGGTTGAAGTTGTAGCTCTTCTCAATTTTCTAAAATCCGACCAAAAAGACACAAAAATTTAAATTCTTAAAAAAGAAAGGGGGCAGATTAAAAATCTTTAAAACTCTAGAGATGTTTCAAATCAAATTGAATTTCTTAAAGGAGAGTGTTGCGAAAATCATTATGTAATAATATTTAAGATCCCGTGGTTAGGAGACCAGAGATGTGTGGGACAAAACTGAATCTTGTATAGGAAACTGTTGCAAATATATTTTGATTTATTAATATTTATCATCTTATGGTTTAAGTTGTAGCATTCCTCAATTTTCTAAAATCTAACCAAAAAGACACGAATATTTGAATTCTTAAAAAAGGGGGGAAGCGTGATTAGATCATTTTAAGTGGCTAGAAATGTCTGGAGCCAAACTGAATCTTGTAGTGGAAAACTGTTGCGAATATTTTCATGTATTAATATTTAATATCCTATGGTTGGAGTCGGTGCACTTCTCAATTTTCTAAAATCCGATTAAAAAGACACAAAAATTAGAATTCTTAAAAAAGGAGTGTAGGGGCTGATTAGGACATTTTAGAACACTAGAGACGTCTAGAACCAAATTGAATCTCATAGAAGACACTGTTGCGAACATATTGATGTATTAATAATTAAGATCCCATGGTTAGAGGTGTATCACTCTTCAATTATCCAAAATCCAACCAAAAAGACCGAACAATTTGGATTCTTTAAAAGGGGGAAAGTTGACTAGGAAATTTTAGGAGACTAGAGATGACTGTGACCAAAATATTTCTGGTAGAGGAAACATTTGCGAACATATTGATGTATTAATATTTAAGACCCCATGGTTGCAATGTTAACACTCCTCAATTTTTTCAAATACAATCAAAATGATAAAAAATTGATTTTTATAAGGGGGGATCAGGACATTTTAGGTGTCCATAAATGTCAAGCACCAAGCCGAATCTTGTAGAGGAGACCGTTGCGCACATTTTGACGTATTAATATTTAAGATACAATGGTTGGAGTCGCAACACTCCTCATTTTTGGTATTTTTTAAGATATGAGGAAATTTTAAAGTCAATATTGGTGGGAATCTGAAGTGACACGTACCATATGGGCGCACCATACGATATCCCTCTTCTCTCACAAAATATATTTTTCATAATGAAATAAGTACCACAGTTAGTTATAAAATGTGATTTACTACTAAATTAAACCATTTGTTTGTCCATACATTGGAAATTTATGCAGATTTTGAGTAAATTTTGAAATAAGCGTAATCGGAAAAAGGGGATCATATGTGTTACCTGGGCGCACTTTACAAAATCTCATTTTTCTCGTAAAATGTATTTTTTATAATGAAACCAAATCCACAGTAAGTCTAGAAATGTGATTTACTACTAAATTGTATCACTTTTTTGTATACATATTGGGTATTTTGTAATATATAAGGGAATTTTGAAGTCAATCGTGGTGGGAATCTAAAGTCACACGTACCATATGGGCGCACCATACGATATCCCTCTTTTCTTATAAAATTTATTTTGTATAATAAAAAAAATGATACAGTTAGTCTTAGAATGTGATTTACTACTAAATGAAACCATTTGTTTTTCCATACATTGGAAATTTATGCAGATTTTGAGTAAATTTTGAAATAAGCGTAATCGGGAAAAGGGGATCATATACCTTACCTGTGCGGACTTTACAAAATCTCATTTTTCTCGTAAAATATATTTTTTATAATGAAACCAAATCCACAGTAAGTCTAGAAATGTGATTTACTACTAAATTGCATCATTTGTTTGTATACATATTGGGTATTTTGTGAGATATAACGGAATTTTGAAGTCAATCGTGGTGGGAATCTAAAGTCACACGTACCATATGGGCGCACCATACGATATCCCTCTTTTCTCTTAAAATTTATTTTGTATAATAAAATAAATGATACAGTTAGTCTTAGTATTGATTTACTACTAAATGAAACCATTTGTTTGTCCATACATTTTAAATTTTTGCAGATTTTGAGTAAATTTTGAAATAAGCGTAATCGGGAAAAGGGGATCATATGTGTTACCTGGGCGAACTTTACAAAATCTCAATTTTCTCGTAAAATACATTTTTTATAATGAAACCAAATCCAAAGTAAGTCTATAAATGTGATTTACTACTAAATTGTATCACTTTTTTGTATACATATTGGGTATTTTGTAAGATATAAGGGAATTTTGAAGTCAATCGTGGTGGGAATCTAAAGTCACACGTACGATATGGGCGCACCATACGATATCCCTCTTTTCTCTTAAAATATACTTTGTATAATAAAATAAATGATACAGTTAGTCTTAGAATGTGATTTACTAGAAAATGAAACCATTTGTTTTTCCATACATTGGAAATTTATGCAGATTTTGAGTAAATTTTGAAATAAGCGTAATCGGGAAAAGGGGATCATATGTGTTACCTGGGCGCACTTTACAAAATCTCAATTTTTTCGTAAAATATATTTTTTATAATGAAACCAAATCCATAGTAAGTCTAGAAATGTGATTTTCTACTAAATTGTATCATTTTTTGTATACATAATGGGTATTTTGTAAGATATAAGGGAATTTTGAAGTCAATCGTGGTGGGAATCTAAAGTCACACGTACGATATGGGCGCACCATACGATATCCCTCTTTTCTCTTAAAATATACTTTGTATAATAAAATAAATGATACAGTTAGTCTTAGAATGTGATTTACTAGAAAATGAAACCATTTGTTTTTCCATACATTGGAAATTTATGCAGATTTTGAGTAAATTTTGAAATAAGCGTAATCGGGAAAAGGGGATCATATGTGTTACCTGGGCGCACTTTACAAAATCTCAATTTTTTCGTAAAATATATTTTTTATAATGAAACCAAATCCACAGTAAGTCTAGAAATGTGATTTTCTACTAAATTGTATCACTTTTTTGTATACATATGGGGTATTTTGTAAGATATAAGGGAATTTTGAAGTCAATCGTGGTGGGAATCTAAAGTCACACGTACCATATGGGCGCACCATACGATATCCCTTTTTTCTCATAAAATATATTTTTTATAATAAAATAAATAATACAGTTAGTCTTAGAATGTAATTTACTACTAAATGAAAACATTTTTTTGTCCATAAATTGGAAATTTATGCAGATTTTGAGTAAATTTTTAAATTAGTGTACATGTGTCACTTGGGCGCACTTTACAAAACTTACTTTTTGTCCTAAAATTTATTTTTTATAATAAAATCAATTCCACAGTAAGTCTAGAATTGTGATTTACTACTAAATTGTATCATTTATTTTAATACATAAAGGGCATTTTTTAAGATATGAGGGAATTTTGAAATCAATATGGGTGGGAAACTGAAGTCACACGTACCATATGGGTGCACCATACGATATCCCTCTTTTCTCATAAAATATATTTTTTATAATGAAATAAGTACCACAGTTAGTTATAGAATGTGATTTACTACTAAATGAAACCATTTGTTTGTCCATACATTGGAAATTTATGCAGAATTTAGATAAATTTTGAAATAAGCGTAATCGGGAAAAAGGGATCATATGTGTTACCTGGGCGCACTATACAAAGTCTCATTTTTCTCGTAAAATATATTTTTAAAATGAAACCAAATCCACAGTAAGTCCTGAAATTTGATTTACTTCTTAATTGTATCATTTTTTTTTTGTATACATATTGGGTATTTTGTAAGATATAAGGGAATTTTGAAGTCAATCGTGGTGGGAATCTAAAGTCACACGTACGATATGGGCGCACCATACGATATCCCTCTTTTCTCATAAAATATATTTTGTATAATAAAATAAATGATACAGTTAGTCTTAGAATGTGATTTACTACTAAATGAAACCATTTGTTTGTCCATACATTGGAAATTTATGCAGATTTTGAGTACATTTTGAAATAAGCGTAATCGGGAAAAGGGGATCATATGTGTTACTTGTGCGAACTTTACAAAATCTCATTTTTCTCATAAAATATACTATTTATAATAAAACCAATTCCACAGTAACTTTAGAAATGTGATTTTCTAATAAATTGTATCATTTATTTGAATACATATTGCGTATTTTTTAAGATATGAGGGAATTTTGAAGTCAATATTGGTGGGAATCTGAAGTCACACGTACCATATGGGCGACCATACGATATCCCTCTTTTCTCTTAAAATATATTTTGTATAATAAAATAAATGATACAGTTAGTCTTAGTATTGATTTACTACTAAATGAAACCATTTGTTTTTCCATATATTTTAAATTTTTGCAGATTTTGACTAAATTTTGAAATAAGCGTAATCGGGAAAAGGGGAACATATGTGTTACCTGGGCGAACTTTACAAAATCTCAATTTTCTCGTAAAATATATTTTTTATAATGAAACCAAATCCAAAGTAAGTCTAGAAATGTGATTTACTACTAAATTGTATCACTTTTTTGTATACATATTGGGTATTTTGTAAGATATAAGGGAATTTTGAAGTCAATCGTGGTGGGAATCTAAAGTCACACGTACCATATGGGCGCACCATACGATATCCCTCTTTTCTCTTAAAATATATTTTGTATAATAAAATAAATGATACAGTTAGTCTTAGTATTGATTTACTACTAAATGAAACCATTTGTTTTTCCATATATTTTAAATTTTTGCAGATTTTGACTAAATTTTGAAATAAGCGTAATCGGGAAAAGGGGAACATATGTGTTACCTGGGCGAACTTTACAAAATCTCAATTTTCTCGTAAAATATATTTTTATAATGAAACCAAATCCACAGTAAGTCTAGAAATGTGATTTACTACTAAATTGCATCAATTTTTTGTATACATATTGGGTATTTTGTAAGATATAAGGGAATTTTGAAGTCAATCGTGGTGGGAATCTAAAGTCACACGTACCATATGGGCGCACCATACGATATCCCTCTTTTCTCTTAAAATATATTTTGTATAATAAAATAAATGATACAGTTAGTCTTAGTATTGATTTACTACTAAATGAAACCATTTGTTTGTCCATACATTTTAAATTTTTGCAGATTTTGAGTAAATTTTGAAATAAGCGTAATCGGGAAAAGGGGATCATATGTGTTACCTGGGCGAACTTTACAAAATCTCAATTTTCTCGTAAAATATATTTTTTATAATGAAACCAAATCCAAAGTAAGTCTAGAAATGTGATTTACTACTAAATTGTATCACTTTTTTGTATACATATTGGGTATTTTGTAAGATATAAGGGAATTTTGAAGTCAATCGTGGTGGGAATCTAAAGTCACACGTACCATATGGGCGCACCATACGATATCCCTCTTTTCTCTTAAAATATATTTTGTATAATAAAATAAATGATACAGTTAGTCTTAGTATTGATTTACTACTAAATGAAACCATTTGTTTTTCCATATATTTTAAATTTTTGCAGATTTTGACTAAATTTTGAAATAAGCGTAATCGGGAAAAGGGGAACATATGTGTTACCTGGGCGAACTTTACAAAATCTCAATTTTCTCGTAAAATATATTTTTTATAATGAAACCAAATCCAAAGTAAGTCTAGAAATGTGATTTACTACTAAATTGTATCATTTGTTTGTATACATATTGGGTATTTTGTAAGATATAAGGGAATTTTGAAGTCAATCATGGTGGGAATCTAAAGTCACACGTACCATATGGGCGCACCATACGATATCCCTCTTTTCTCTTAAAATATATTTTGTATAATAAAATAAATGATACAGTTAGTCTTAGTATTGATTTACTACTAAATGAAACCATTTGTTTTTCCATATATTTTAAATTTTTGCAGATTTTGAGTAAATTTTGAAATAAGCGTAATCGGGAAAAGGGGATCATATGTGTTACCTGGGCGAACTTTACAAAATCTCAATTTTCTCGTAAAATACATTTTTTATAATGAAACCAAATCAAAAGTAAGTCTATAAATGTGATTTACTACTAAATTGTATCACTTTTTTGTATACATATTGGGTATTTTGTAAGATATAAGGGAATTTTGAAGTCAATCGTGGTGGGAATCTAAAGTCACACGTACCATATGGGCGCACCATACGATATCCCTCTTTTCTCTTAAAATATATTTTGTATAATAAAATAAATGATACAGTTAGTCTTAGTATGTGATTTACTACTAAATGAAACCATTTGTTTGTCCATACATTTTAAATTTTTGCAGATTTTGAGTAAATTTTGAAATAAGCGTAATCGGGAAAAGGGGATCATATGTGTTACCTGGGCGAACTTTACAAAATCTCATTTTTCTCCTAAAATATATTATTTATAATAAAAACAATTCCACAGTACGTCTAGAAATGAGATTTACTACTAAATTGTATCACTTTTTTGTATACATATTGGGTATTTTGTAAGATATAAGGGAATTTTGAAGTCAATCGTGGTGGGAATCTGAAGTCACACATACCATATGGGCGCACCATACGATATCCCTCTTTTCTCATAAAATATATTTTGTATAATAAAATAAATGATACAGTTAGTCTTAGAATGTAATTTACTACTAAATGAAACCATTTTTTTGTCCATAAATAGGAAATTTATGCAGATTTTGAGTAAATTTTTAAATTAGTGTACATGTGTCACTTGGGCGCACTTTACAAAACTTCATTTTTCTCCTAAAATTTATTTTTTATAATAAAATCAATTCCACAATAAGTCTAGAATTGTGATTTACTACTAAATTGTATCATTTATTTTAATACATAATGGGCATTTTTTAAGATATGAGGGAATTTTGAAATCAATATGGGTGGGAAAAAGAAGTCACACGTACCATATGGGTTTCACCATACGATATCCCTCTTTTCTCATAAAATATATTTTTATAATGAAATAAGTACCACAGTTAGTTATAGAATGTGATTTACTACTAAATGAAACCATTTGTTTGTCCATACATTTTAAATTTTTGCAGATTTTGAGTAAATTTTGAAATAAGCGTAATCGGGAAAAGGGGATCATATGTGTTACCTGGGCGAACTTTACAAAATCTCATTTTTCTCCTAAAATATATTATTTATAATAAAAACAATTCCACAGTACGTCTAGAAATGAGATTTACTACTTCACTATAAAATTGTATCACTTTTTTGTATACATATTGGGTATTTTGTAAGATATAAGGGAATTTTGAAGTCAATCGTGGTGGGAATCTGAAGTCACACATACCATATGGGCGCACCATACGATATCCCTCTTTTCTCATAAAATATATTTTGTATAATAAAATAAATGATACAGTTAGTCTTAGAATGTAATTTACTACTAAATGAAACCATTTTTTTGTCCATAAATAGGAAATTTATGCAGATTTTGAGTAAATTTTTAAATTAGTGTACATGTGTCACTTGGGCGCACTTTACAAAACTTCATTTTTCTCCTAAAATTTATTTTTTATAATAAAATCAATTCCACAGTAAGTCTAGAATATTGATTTACTACTAAATTGTATCATTTATTTTAATACATAAAGGGCTTTTTTTAAGATATGAGGGAATTTTGAAATCAATATGGGTGGGAAACTGAAGTCACACGTACCATATGGGTGCACCATACGATATCCCTCTTTTCTCATAAAATATATTTTTTATAATGAAATAAGTACCACAGTTAGTTATAGAATGTGATTTACTACTAAATGAAACCATTTGTTTGTCCATACATTTTAAATTTTTGCAGATTTTGAGTAAATTTTGAAATAAGCGTAATCGGGAAAAGGGGATCATATGTGTTATCTGGGCGAACTTTACAAAATCTAAATTTTCTCGTAAAATATATTTTTTATAATGAAACCAAATCCACAGTAAGTCTAGAAATGTGATTTACTACTAAATTGCATCATTTTTTTGTATACATATTGGGTATTTCGTAAGATATAAGGGAATTTTAAAGTCAATCGTGGTGGGAATCTAAAGTCACACGTACCATATGGGCGCACCATACGATATCCCTCTTTTCTCTTAAAATATATTTTGTATAATAAAATAAATGATACAGTTAGTCTAAGAATGTGATTTACTACTAAATGAAAAGAATTTGTTTTTCCATACATTGGAAATTTATGCAGATTTTGAGTAAATTTTGAAATAAGCGTAATCGGGAAAAGGGGATCATATGTGTTACCTGGGCGAACTTTACAAAATCTCAATTTTCTCGTAAAATATATTTTTTATAATGAAACCAAATCCACAGTAAGTCTAGAAATGTGATTTACTACTAAATTGTATCACTTTTTTGTATACATATTGGGTATTTTGTAAGATATAAGGGAATTTTGAAGTCAATCATGGTGGGAATCTAAAGTCACACGTACCATATGGGCGCACCATACGATATCCCTCTTTTCTCTTAAAATATATTTTGTATAATAAAATAAATAATACAGTTAGTCTTAGTATGTGATTTACTACTAAATGAAACCATTTGTTTGTCCATACATTTTAAATTTTTGCAGATTTTGAGTAAATTTTGAAATAAGCGTAATCGGGAAAAGGGGATCATATGTGTTACCTGGGCGAACTTTACAAAATCTCATTTTTCTCATAAAATATATTATTTATAATAAAACCAATTCCACAGTAAGTCTAGAAATTTGATTTACTTCTTAATTGTATCATTTTTTTTTTGTATACATATTGGGTATTTTGTAAGATATAAGGGAATTTTGAAGTCAATCGTGGTGGGAATCTAAAGTCACACGTACGATATGGGCGCACCATACGATATTCCTCTTTTCTCATAAAATATATTTTGTATAATAAAATAAATGATACAGTTAGTCTTAGAATGTAATTTACTACTAAATGAAACCATTTCTTTGTCCATAAATTTTAAATTTATGCAGATTTTGAGTAAATTTTGAAATAAGCGTAATCGGGAAAAGGGGATCATATGTGTCACTTGGGCGCACTTTACAAAACTTCATTTTTCTCCTAAAATTTATTTTTTATAATAAAATCAATTCCACAGTAAGTCTAGAATTGTGATTTACTACTAAATTGTATCATTTATTTTATGACATATTGGGCATTTTTTAAGATATGAGGGAATTTTGAAATCAATATGGGTGGGAAACTGAAGTCACACGTACCTTATGGGTGCACCATACGATATCCCACTTTTCTCATAAAATATATTTTTTATAATGAAATAATTACCACAGTGCGTTATAGAATGTGATTTACTACTAAATGAAACCATTTGTTTGTCCATACATTAGAAATTTATGCAGAATTCAGGTAAATTTTGAAATAAGCGTAATCGGGAAAAGTGGATCATATGTGTTACTTGTGCGAACTTTACAAAATCTCATTTTTCTCATAAAATATATTTTTTATAATGAAACCAAATCCACATTATGTCTAGAAATGTGATTTACTACTAAATTGTATCACTTTTTTGTATACATATTGGGTATTTTGTAAGATATAAGGGAATTTTGAATTCAATCGTGGTGGGAATCTGAAGTCACACATACCATATGGGCGCCCCATACAATATCCCTCTTTTCTCATAAAATATATTTTGTATAATAAAATAAATGATACAGTTAGTCTTAGAATGTAATTTACTACTAAATGAAACCATTTTTTTGTCCATACATAGGAAATTTATGCAGATTTTGAGTAAATTTTTAAATTAGTGTACATGTGTCACTTGGGCGCACTTTACAAAACTTCATTTTTCTCCTAAAATTTATTTTTTATAATAAAATCAATTCCACAGTAAGTCTAGAATTGTGATTTACTACTAAATTGTATCATTTATTTTAATACATAAAGGGCATTTTTTAAGATATGAGGAAATTTTGAAATCAATATGGGTGGGAAACTGAAGTCACACGTACCATATGGGTGCACCATACGATATCCCTCTTTTCTCATAAAATATATTTTTTATAATGAAATAAGTACCACAGTTAGTTATAGAATGTGATTTACTACTAAATGAAACCATTTGTTTGTCCATACATTTTAAATTTTTGCAGATTTTGAGTAAATTTTGAAATAAGCGTAATCGGGAAAAGGGGATCATATGTGTTACCTGGGCGAACTTTACAAAATCTCATTTTTCTCCTAAAATATATTATTTATAATTAAACAAAATCCACAGAAAGTCTACAAATGAGATTTACTACTAAATTGTATCATTTTTGTATACATATTGGGGTATTTTTTAAGATATTAGGTAATTTTTAATTCAATATTGGTGGGAATCTTAAGTCACACGTACCATATGGGCGCACCATACGATATCCCTCTTTTCTCTTAAAATATATTTTGTATAATAAAATAAATGATACAGTTAGTCTAAGAATGTGATTTACTACTAAATGAAAAGAATTTGTTTTTCCATACATTGGAAATTTATGCAGATTTTGAGTAAATTTTGAAATAAGCGTAATCGGGAAAAGGGGATCATATGTGTCACTTGGGCGAACTTTACAAAACTTCATTTTTCTCCTAAAATTTATTTTTATAATAAAATCAATTCCACAGTAAGTCTAAAATTGTGATTTACTACTAAATTGCATCATTTATTTTAATACATAAAGGGCATTTTGTAAGATATGAGGAAATTTTGAAATCAATCGTATGGGTGGGAAACTAAAGTCACACGTACCATATGGGTGCACCATACGATATCCCTCTTTTCTCATAAAATATATTTTTTATAATGAAATAAGTACCACAGTTAGTTATAGAATGTGATTTACTACTAAATGAAACCATTTGTTTGTCCATACATTTTAAATTTTTGCAGATTTTGAGTAAATTTTGAAATAAGCGTAATCGGGAAAAGGGGATCATATGTGTTATCTGGGCGAACTTTACAAAATCTAAATTTTCTCGTAAAATATATTTTTTATAATGAAACCAAATCCACAGTAAGTCTAGAAATGTGATTTACTACTAAATTGCATCATTTTTTTGTATACATATGGGGTATTTCGTAAGATATAAGGGAATTTTAAAGTCAATCGTGGTGGGAATCTAAAGTCACACGTACCATATGGGCGCACCATACGATATCCCTCTTTTCTCTTAAAATATATTTTGTATAATAAAATAAATGATACAGTTAGTCTAAGAATGTGATTTACTAGTAAATGAAACCTTTTGTTTTTCCATACATTGGAAATTTATGCAGATTTTGAGTAAATTTTAAAATAAGCGTAATCGGGAAAAGGGGATCATATGTGTTACCTGGGCGCACTTTACAAAATCTCAATTTTCTCGTAAAATATATTTTTTATAATGAAACCAAATCCACAGTAAGTCTAGAAATGTGATTTACTACTAAATTGTATCACTTTTTTGTATACATATTGGGTATTTTGTAAGATATAAGGGAATTTTGAAGTCAATCGTGGTGGGAATCTAAAGTCACACGTACCATATGGGCGCACCATACGATATCCCTCTTTTCTCTTAAAATATATTTTGTATAATAAAATAAATGATACAGTTAGTCTTAGTATGTGATTTACTACTAAATGAAACCATTTGTTTGTCCATACATTTTAAATTTTTGCAGATTTTGAGTAAATTTTGAAATAAGCGTAATCGGGAAAAGGGGATCATATGTGTTACCTGGGCGAACTTTACAAAATCTCATTTTTCTCATAAAATATATTATTTATAATAAAACCAATTCCACAGTAAGTCTAGAAATGTGATTTTCTACTAAATTGTATCATTTATTTGAAAACATGTTGGGTATTTTGTAAGATATAAGGGAATTTTGAAGTCAATCGTGGTGGGAATCTGAAGTCACACATACCATATGGGCGCACCATACGATATTCCTCTTTTCTCATAAAATATATTTTGTATAATAAAATAAATGATACAGTTAGTCTTAGAATGTAATTTACTACTAAATGAAACCATTTCTTTGTCCATAAATAGGAAATTTATGCAGATTTTGAGTAAATTTTTAAATTAGTGTACATGTGTCACTTGGGCGCACTTTACAAAACTTCATTTTTCTCCTAAAATTTATTTTTTATAATAAAATCAATTCCACAGTAAGTCTAGAATTGTGATTTACTACTAAATTGTATCATTTATTTTAATACATATTGGGCATTTTTTAAGATATGAGGGAATTTTGAAATCAATATGGGTGGGAAACTGAAGTCACACGTACCTTATGGGTGCACCATACGATATCCCACTTTTCTCATAAAATATATTTTTTATAATGAAATAATTACCACAGTGCGTTATAGAATGTGATTTACTACTAAATGAAACCATTTGTTTGTCCATACATTTTAAATTTTTGCAGATTTTGAGTAAATTTTGAAATAAGCGTAATCGGGAAAAGGGGATCATATGTGTTACCTGGGCGAACTTTACAAAATCTCATTTTTCTCATAAAATATATTATTAGGACATTTTGGGTGCCTAGATATGTCTGGTTCCGATCTGAAACTTGCAGAGTGGACTATTGCAAACATTTTGATGTACTAATATTTAAGATCCAATGGTTGGAATCATAACACTCTTCTCTCAATTTATTATAATCCGAATAAAAAACAAAGTTTAATACTTTAAAGAGGGGGGGTTTATTAGGACATTATAGGAGACTAGAGATGTCTAGGACCAAACTGAATCTTGTAGAGGAGAATGTTGCAAACATTTTAATGTATTAATATTTAACATTTCATGGTTTGAGATGTAGCACTCCCGAATTTTCTAAAATCCGACCAAAAAGACACAAAAATTTGAATTCTTAAAAAGAGGGGAGAGCTGATTAGGACATTTTAAGAGTTAGAGATGTCTGGAATCAAATTGAATCTTGAAGAGGACACTAATGCGAACCTCTTTTGATGTATTAATATTTAAGATCCCATGGTTGGTGTCGTATCACTCTTCAGTTATTTAAAATCCAACAAAAAGACCGAAAAATTTCAATCCTACAAAAGGGGTGGTGGTGATTAGGACATTTGAGGAAACTAGAGATGTTTGGTACCAAAGTGAATCTTATAGAGGAGACTGTTGCGAATATTTTGATGTATTAATATTTAAGATCCCATGGTTACAGTCAAATCTCTCCTCAATTTTCTAAAATCCAAGCAAAAAGATCGAAAATTTTGAATTCTTTCAAAAGGGGGGGGATGATTAATATGACAATTTTGGAGACTAGAAATGTATACAAATAATTTAATCAATTTAGTAGTAAATCACAATTCTAGACTAACTGTGGTAATGGTTTCATTATAAAAAATAAATTTTACAAGAAAAATGAGTTTTTGTGTAGTGCTCCTAAGTAACACAAGTGATCCCCTTTTCCCGCTAACGCAAATTTAAAAATGTTCTCAAAATCGGCATACATTTCCACTGTATACACAAACAAATGGTTTCATTTTATAGCAAATATCATTTTAGGACTGTCTGTGGTATTCATTTTATTATAAAAATATATTATCAGAAAAGTGAGATTTTGTATTGTGCGCCCATATGGTACGTGTTACTTCAGATTCCCGCTAAGTTTGACTTCTCTTAAAATTTATTTTTTATAATGAAACAAAGACCACAGTTAGGCTAGAGATATGATTTTCTACCAAACTGAACCATTTATTTGTATATCTAGAGGGCATTTTTTTAAGATATAAGGGAATTTTGAAGTCAATCTTAGCGGGAATCTGAAATCACAGTTACCATATGGGCGCACCATACGAAATCTCCTTTTTCTGATAAAATATATTTTTTATAATAAAATGAATACCACAGTTAGTCTTAGAATGTTAATTACTACTAAATGAAACGATTTGTTTGTCCATTTAATGGAAATTTATGCAGATTTTGAATAAAATTTAAATGAGCGTAATCGGGAAAAGGGGATCACTTGTGTTACTTCTGCGCACTATAAAAAACTCATTTTTCTCGTAAAATATATTTTTTATAATAAAACCATACCACAGATAGTCTACAAATTTGACTTACTACTATATTGATACAATTATTGGTATACATAGTGGGCATTTTTTAAGATAAAGGGAATTTTGAAGTCAATCTTAGCTGGAATTTGAAATTACACGCACCTTATATGGCCGCACCATAAGAAAACTCTTTTTTTCTCATAAAATATGTTTTATAATAAAATGAATACCACAATTATTCTTAGAATGTGATTTGCTACTAAATGAAATGATTTGCTTGTCCATATACGGGAAATTTATGTAGATTTTGAATAAAATTTGAAAATATCGTATTTGGGAAAAGGGGATCACGTGTTACTTGGGCACACTAAACAAAAACTCATTTTTCTCGTAAAATATATTTTTTATAATAAAAACAATACATATTGGGTATTGGTTTTATTATAAACAGTTAGCCTAGAAAGGTGATTTATTATTAAACTGATTCAATTATTTGTATACATATTGGGTATTTTTTATCTAAAAAAACGGAATTTTGAATCAATCTTTAGTGGCCATGTGAAATGACACATACCACAGAGGCACACCACACAAAATTTCAATTTTCTAGAAAAATATATTTTTTATAATAAAATGACTATCACAGTTAGTTTAAAAATTTTATTTACTACCAAATGAAACCCTTTGCTTGTCCATTAAGCGGAAATTTATGCAGATTTTTAGGAATTTTTTAAATTTGCGTTAGCGAGAAAGGGGATCATTGGTCTTACTTGGGCGCACTAGAGAAAATTCATTTTTCTCGTATATATTATTTTTTATAATGAGACAAAGACCACTGTTAGGCTAGAAATATGATTTACTGCTAAATTGAACTATTTATATGTATTTGCATTGGGCATTTCGTAAGATATACGGGTATTTTGAAGTCAATCTTAGCGGGAATCTGAAGTAACACGTTCCATAAGGCCGCACCACACAAATTCTCACTTTTATCATAAAATATATTTTTTATGATAAAATGAATGCAACAGCTATTCTTAGAATGTGATTTACTACTAAATGAATCAATTTGCTTATCCATAAACTGGAAATTTATGCAAATTTTGAGAAAATTTTAAAATTTGCGTAATCGGGAAAAGGAGATTACTTGTGTTACTTGGGCGCTCCATAGAAAAACTCATTTTTCTCATAAAATTTATTTTTATAATGAAACAAAGATCACAGATAGTCTAGAAATGCGATTTACTACTAGATTGATCTATTTATTGGAATATGTATTTCGTATTTCAAGAGATATAAGGAAATCTTTGCGTGAATCTGAAGTGACATGTATCATATGGGCGCCCCTTAAAAAAGCTCACTTTTCTTGTAAAATATATTTTTTATATTAAAATGAACACCACAGTTAGTATTAAAATGTTATTTACTACCAAATGAAATAATTGGCTGGTACACAGAATGGGATTTTCTGCAGATTTTAGGGAAATTTTGGAATTTGCGTAATCTGGAAAAGGGGTTCCCTCTTGTTACTTGGGCGCACTATACACATACACACACACACAAAAAAACTCATTTTTCTTGTAAAATATATATTTTATAATAAAACCAATACCACATTTAGTTTAGAAATGTGATTTACTACTAAATTGTATCATTTATTTGTGTACATACTGGGCATTTTTTAAGATATACGTGAATTTTTAAGTCTATCTTAGCGTGAATCTGAAGTGACACGTACCATATAGGCGCACAATACAAACACTCACTTTTCTCGTAAAGCATGTTTTTCATAAAAAATGAATACCATAGTTAGTCTTAGAATATGATTTACTACCAAATGAAACCTTTAGCTTGTCCATATACTGGAAATTTCTTCCGATTTTGAGTAAATTTTGAATTTTGCATAATCTTGAAAAGTGGATCACTTGTGTTACTTGGCGCACTATCCAAAAATTCAGTTTTCTCGTAAAGTATATTTTTTATAATAAAAGCAATACCCAAGTAAGAGAAATATTATTAACTACTTAAATGATCCATTTATTTGTTTATGTATTGGGCATTTTTTACGATATACGGCAATTTTGAAGTCAATCTTAGCGGGAATCCGAAATCACACGTACCATATATGGAGCACCATACAAAAATTCACTTTTCTCATAAAATATATTTTTTATAATAAAATGAATACCACAATCAATCATTATATGTGATTTACTGCTAAATGAAACCATTTGCTTTTCGATAGAATATAAATTTCCGCAGATTTTGGAGAAATTTTGATATTAACGTAAGCGGGAAAACGAGACCACTTGTGTCACCTTGGCGAAATACACAAAAACTCATTTTTTTCACGAAATATATTTTTTATAATTAAATAAATAAAACAGTTATTCTAGAATTATTGTCGGCCACTAAATTGAACCATTTATATTTGTATATACAAAGGATATTTCTTGATATATACGGGCATTTTGATATCAATCTTGGCAGTCCCTCGTACTATTTAAAGTTGAAACATTTATTAAACATTTACTGTCCGAAATTCCATTAATTAAGATTATCATATTTCAAAGAAGGAATACGTAACCAAAGAATATCATTTACAAATCAGTCCTGATTTTTTTAGGCTAATTTAATAATTAATTTTTAGGAGTTTTTATTTTTAAAAAATTTTGCGACTCTTATATTTTGAGTTATAGATTTCAGATATTTCAACAAATACTGACGAGAATATAATAGAAAGCAAGATTGCGCTAAATTAGTTGAAACGTCTTTAAATTAGCTCGCCAAACTAATTTAAGTTAAATCCGTTAGAACTAGGGATGGGAAGAAATACCTGTAACCAGTATTTTATAATCAGCATTTGAATGTAACTACCTAAAACCAATACTTTTTTTTTCCAAATACTCAGTACTTCTAGTGACAAAGTCAGCTCGTGTTCGAGTATCCTCAGACAGTTGCAGGTATAATGTACTTGACCAGTTTCAAACACAGATCGAGTACGTGAATATAGGTTTCTGTTACAAAGTAAATAGCGAGTACATGAGTAATCAGAAAGTACGTGCTTGTTACTAAGTAATGAGTGTAGTTACAGTGTACTTGACTGAATGTAACAAGTACAGAAGATCCAATGATAGCACGAGTACAAGTAACAATGTCATCGATATGTAGATACAGGCGGATGAATTATGAGATTGTGGTAGCTTCTTCTGGTAGGGAGGCTGGGTGCGAGAAGGGAGGACAGTTATTTTAACTGGAAAATGGAAGAGGGATACTTGGGAATTGAAAGATCTGTTTGGGTTGGGGAGGGAGACATTATAAATTTATATTGCGAAATAAAATGCGCATGTAGATTTGTTTCGTTTCGGTTAATAAAATAAATGAGTTGAGAAAACCAATAGTTGTGGCACATCTCTTTACTGATTATCGTTTTTATTTTTTTTATTTATTTATTTTTTATTTATTTATTTTTCAAATATATCACGTTTTATTTTAAATATGAGAAAAGCATGATATTTTTGTTATGCATTTAGCAAACTTTATTAACTTTTCTATTTGTTTTTATTTTTTTTTTAAAATTTTATTTAATTTTATGAACATGTATAACATATTTACTTAAACCTTAAATTAGATCAGAATTCTTAAATTAAAAAAAAATATTTAAATAAAATCTGCTTACATACTTCCATTGTTATTTTTACTATGCAAATTTTTCATATTACTGAATCTGTACGCAATATGTGTTCCCTAGAATTGATTTTTAATCAAGCGCTCCGCCTTATCACTGGGGATGTAAAAACTACTCCGGTGGATACATTGTACATGTTTACAGGCCTCAGATCCATCAAATCGATTATACAGGAAAAGACCCTTTTGCTATGGGAGAAAATTGGATGTATACCAGGAGCCCTAGAGCTCTGTTATGAGCATGATATAGCTCTTAATCTCGAAAGGAACCTCAAAACACAGTGGGGTTTCATTCAGGGAGTCCTCCTGCTAAAGAGGGATATTGAGTTGCGGTGTGAACCGGAACCTCTGCCTCTCCCACCTTGCCCACTTGAATCTTCTAATTTTTGTGTGTGCCTTCATATAGCCGAGAGAATTTTCAAGAAAGTCACAGATACGGAGATCCTGAGGGTTCTCGCCTATGAGACCACAAACAATTATTATCCCGAGCCAGACTGGCTGAAAATTTATACTGACTGCTCCCGGTTTCAGAAAGGATCCAACGCTGCAGCAGGGGTCTATTGTCCTCTTTTTTCAATTGCAAATCCATCTGACACATTTGCATCCGCATTTGATGGAGAACTGCTTGCGATCAGGATTGCTCTTTCTCAGTTGACCTGCCATCTTAATAGGTTCTCCAAGGCAGTTTTACTTAGTGACTCCCGTGACGCATTGCAATCCTTGATGTCTACTTCAAATCCTGTATCCACTGTTGTCCATGAATGTTGGAACCTACTTCAGAGTTTGTCTTCCAATGAGAAAGACATTGTTCTTCAATGGTTCTCCGGATACTGTGGAATCCATGGCAATCAAATTGCCAATACACTGGCAAAAAGGAGGGCCTTGACTTTACAAACATCTTTTTCCTAGTGTATCTTTTTGGAGAGTTAAACGACTAATTAAAAATACATTATCTGAAAGATTAAAAAAGATTCTTGAATCTCTATCAAAGCAAAAATCTTGGAAAGACAGGTTTTTTGCAGTCTCAAAATGGCCAAGACATTAAATGGTGGCTGAGTTTAGGCTCGCCACCGGTCATGACTGCCTTCTTAATCACTTGTACCGTCTTCGCATAGCTTCAAGTCTTATCTGCAACCTCTGTAATCTGGGACGGAACATGGATCGTGACCCTCTATTCCATTGTAAGGCGTTATCGAAACTCTCAATTGCGGACTGCTACTGGGAGACCAGGGACCTTTTAGATACATAGACTCTTGTTACAGCTGTTTTATTTTTCATTTTTCTTTTTGTTATTTGTATTTTTGCTGTAATTGTCTTTAATCTGTACCATTGGAAATAAAAAAGTGCAGTGCGAACGGGGTCTTACTTTCTTCAATGTGCGCTACAAGCACCTTAGCATAACGGTCCAAAATTGTCCGTCACAAACTACCTACTTAATTCTTGCGTCATTCTTAGCTTGTCGGAAAAATAATCGACAAATATCGCTACTCACACAATAATATTTACTTTTATTTCATGAGTTATCCAAAAATAATAGATATCTGAAATTTTTTTCTTTTAAGCAAAATAACAAAACAAATTAACTGCTAATCTATTTGTGTATTTTTTCTGATAAATCAAATTTTCGTAAATTTGATTTACATATTCGAATGTGAATTGCCCATTGCAATTGTTAGCAACATGCTTAAAACAAATCAAATTTTGTTTATATTTGTCTTTAAAAAAAGTCAGTGCAAACTTAATATTACTTAACACATTAACAATGCATAAATAATGCCTTAACACAGTAATTAATACTTTCAGACACAATTATTAATACTTTTAAAGCGATCGTTGCTCTACCTATTGGTATGAAAATTTATTGTTGTATTTTTTTCTTCGTTTCCTTTTACTAAGTTGGCAACGGCTCTCCAAACTACACTCTCACAAGTTCTTTTTATCCGCTCTGTACTGCGGAAGGTGGATTGGAAAATTTTTCAACTCGTAGAACGTAAGAACTCAACGGCAAAATGGTAAGTTTTACAATCTTTTTTAATCTGTAAATTTTAAAAGTTTTTCTGGACTATTTAGCTATTATTTTACAATTTATTCATTAATTTTTGCTGTTTTATAATTATAATGTGTTAAAAACTTAGTTACGCCATGTTAATTACTTTTTTTATTATGTAACAGTTCATATCGTATGTCTACAAAAATAAACATTTTTAATAACACTTGGTACATTTAACATAAAATTAATTTTTAAAATAAATAGTTATTGTTAACTTGCAATGGATTTACGTGGCATAAAATGTCACTTTAAGCTTCTGTCTACGTGGTGTCATCCATCAACATAATTTAAAATAAATATGTCAAACCATCATATTCATGGCATTTTGAATTCCTTTGATGTTAATATGGTTAATCATAGTTTTTTATTTTTTTCCTTCCTTGAATTGCAGACTAACAAGTTGTGACATTTGGCCTTTAATATGTTCATCGTTACTTGTCGGTTGCTTGTACAATTACTACTGTTCTCACTCGATTTCTTGAAAAATATTTCACTGTAATTTTGAGTATTAAAATATAAGCAGAGCTAATGTTCAAAACATGGAAATATTATTATAGGAAAAAACTAAGAATACAGAAATGTAAAACTGAAAAAGGAAATAGTCTGAAATGCTAATATAGTGAGACTAAGGTTCATTTATTTATCGATTTACCTTCTTTAAGCTTTAGATTATTAGTCTTAATGTTAAATGAAAGAATAAATTTTCTAAAGTTGTTTTGAGATTGACTTGAAGATATCAATTTTTTGTAAAGTTTATTTTTCAACTAGCTAGTATTATAACTAAGTTAGATTTCTGGAAGTTTATGTACCCTTAATTTGACTCAATTTGTCTTTGAAGAAAATTTTGATCAATGAATTTCCTGATAATCATGATTGTCACTGACTGATATAAATTAGAATTTTCACAATTTTATTATTCAGAATGAAGTTTTTTCATAATATTATCAAATAAAATTACTATATATTGTTTACATTATCAAGCAAATTCAATATAATGTGAATAGGATGCTAAATTACTTTTATGAAATAAATACAAATTTCTTATTTCAGAACAGTATGTAGATCAAATTGTTAAGCCTAACAGTAACAGTATAAGGAAACAGTAATCAAAATTATTTAAATTTAATTAAAAAATATTTCAGAAATAAAATTAGTTGCCGAAATTGATTGGCAACCTGAAAAATGCGCCAATGGGAGAGATAGCTGCCTGAAAAACGTCGGGGGGGGGTGAAACTGTAATGAGAACGCGCGGAGCGATATTTTCATAAACGGCGGGAGTTCCTCCCAAATTACATTTACTACAATGAGAAAACATATATAACAATCATTACAAGCGTTCAATTAAAATTGCTAAGCATAACATTACATTAAAATAGTATTCGTCCTTTAAATAGATTGATAGAAATCAATATTACATAAAACTTAACTTTATGATTTCACTACTTAACTTTATACACTATAATTTAAATTCTAAATTAATAATTATATATAGGGGAAAACATTATTGATAAATCCACTGATTTTAAATAGAATGATACAAATCATTAAAAATTTTACAAATTAAACAAACAGATCTGAAGTAAATTAAAAATTTTACGAATTAAACAAATCTAAAATAAATTAAATAGTAAAACGCAAATAATAGTTGGAACTAAATCTTGCCTTCATTTTTCCTCCAATCTGAGATTACTACACTTACAGGCACAACATTATCTTTCAAAATTCCTAGCAATACATCTTTCGATCTGCTCGCTACCACTTTCATAAAACACCTTCCAGATTCTCTTTCGATCCCTCCAAACACCCACCTTCCATCAACTTTCTTTCCTCTATTATACTTTCTCTTTCCAAATTTACTTTCATCTATTTAAACAATCACACCAGGTCCCCTCCCACCATTTCATTCGTTTTCAGACACATTTCAACACACACCTCACAACAAAAACTCTTCCAATCAACCACAACATGACTAGATACGTTCAACTCATCACATATATTTTTATTTGAAAAATCTTTCACCCACATCTACGTCATTTGCAACAACACACACAGGCAATCGTCTATGAGAAAACCATGAACCCTTTCCTACGCTTCTTTTCACATCATGCTTATCCTTACCTCTCACATTACATCTCCATTCACACTTATCACTCACATCCATTCTATCGGCAAGTTTCATTTCTGCACCGCATTTACAACATAAATAATTTTTTCATTCATACACCACATAGTCGCTTCTTTCTCACCTTTTTCACTCAAACGAAATAATTCTTTCAAATTCTTAGCCTGCATCTCAAAGCGCGATTGATTCTGATTGAGCGAGAAAATGATAACGCTACGAGTAACTAATTCACAGCCTTGCTAAATGAAAATGGCTAAATTTTCACATTGTGAGCAAGTTTTTCCCAGGTTTGGAGTTGACAATTGATGGATGACATCCTATTTTTCCAAGAAATTGGGGTGACAAGTGACTGATGGCATCCTCCAAGACATTATGGGGAGACACCATGAAATTCCAGTAAAACATTCATGGAGAAACATTTGGCGACTTATCACTTTTGGTGATGTAAACAAGAACTAGATCTGGCGTCTTTTCGTGGCTCGCGACATTGAACATTGGTGAGATTTCGCGCTCCGCGAGGTGATACCGTAATACTCAGTTTAGCCTAAAATCCTTGTGTTCATTTTTCGTCCGTTGCTCAACATGCACAGCAAAATCCAAAATGAATATAAGTCGGGGCTTTATTTCTGTCATGATATCCGTAGTGAAATACTAAATATAAAAGACAGTAGTGAAATTTCGAAATTGTATCCACAATGGAGTAAAAAATGTGAATATAAAAGACAATGTTTAGATTCCACGCTATGTCCGAAGTGTAATAAAGAAATATGAAATAAGATTAAAAACAATCTAAACTGAAGAATTGGCTAGACATTGAAACTGTGTATTTTGTCGCACATTTATCTACTAATCGCTTTTAGTAATTTTTTTCCTCTATTGGTGAGCTGAGATTACTACTCCACTTAGTTAAATAATTAAATGATATTAGCTTTTTATAAAAATTCTGAATATTAACAAGCATGGTAATTCTAAGTAAATTGTTACAATTCTCTTATACCAATGTATAATAATCTTCATTACAGGAAAGAAAATTTACCATTACTGTTCTAAATATTTATTTCATGCAATGCTTTAAAACTAAAAAAAATATAATTTGTTTTTTTAACTAAATATAATTACCAAGAATTATTTTAATGACAAGGTTTTAAAAAATTTAATGAATAATTTAAATTTTAAAGTATAACAAATGTTTGTTTAGTTTTTGCTGTTTATAAAAACATTTAGAGCTTTTTGATATGTAAACCTGTTAAATACACATCTCAAATATTTATGAATGAAATTACAATTTTCGATTCTTTTCCATAGGTGAACTTTACGGTAGATGAGATAAGGGCCCTTATGGACCGGAAAAAAAACATCAGGAACATGTCTGTTATTGCTCATGTAGACCATGGAAAATCCACCTTAACAGATTCATTGGTTGCCAAAGCAGGTATTATTGCTGGTGCCAAAGCAGGTGAGACCAGATTTACAGACACCAGGAAGGATGAACAAGAACGTTGCATTACCATTAAATCCACGTAAGATTATAAAATTAAGTTTTTTTATTGCATGTAAAATAAAATCTTCGTTACTAAAAAAAATTGTTATTTTTTACAGTGGTATTTCTTTATATTTTAATTTGGATGAAAAAGATTCTGCTTTTATCAAAGAAGAGCAGCAGAAAGAAAAAGATGAAAATGGATTTTTAATCAATCTCATTGATTCTCCTGGTCACGTTGACTTCTCTTCTGAAGTCACAGCTGCATTGAGAGTTACTGATGGTGCTCTTGTTGTTGTCGATTGTGTCAGTGGTATGTTTCATTGTTTTTAAATTTTGGATTTTAAAGAGTACTTAATGCAATTAAAGACCAGAAAATTATATAGATTTTGTGCAATTTCTAGTTTTCACATCAAGGCTGTGAGGTTATCTCGCTGACCTAAGCTACGGCACTATGCATAAAATCCAGTTACAGTGCTGATTGCATTTGAGCTTAACTTTGCAATCAATTGCAATTATATATTCCAAATATTAAGGTTTCGAATATTTTGTTATAGTTACTATAGAATTATTAAAATACTAATATCTGGAAACTAATTTTCCAAAGATGTAATAAACAAATCAAAATGAAGTATCACTAAGTTTCCAAATTTGACATGTATAATAAAGCTAAATCTCTAACTCAAATTTTATTTTTATCAAGACTTGAATTGTAATTAACCAGGCAGTGACATCCCTTAATTAATGTAAACATTATTTTTAATGGAAACTTTAGTTTCTAATTAGTGTTACCATTCTGAACATATGCACATAAAATATCTCATACAATAGCAATTTTAGTAAAAATCAAAACTCCTAATCAATTCTGCTTTCTCAAGATTTCTTTACAATATATACTCCATGAGGCATGAATCAGACTAACTAGGAACATGATTACTATCCTGCGCTGATTTTTCAATGGCTGAAAAAGTAAATATTCCAAATATAGCTTTAAAAAAATTTAAAATCCTAGAACATTAATGAAATCTTAATTTATAACCAAATAAAATTTGTCTTTAAATGGTTGCACACGAAAATCATGTCGTGCAAACTCGTTCTGAATCAGCAACCCGTTTGGTGCACTTAATCTCTAGACAGACATTTATCCATCACACAGTCCTTAGTCTCAGGCCTTTCATCTTCTAGTAATTTCACTCTGCTATTTGTGTTCTACTGTCTAAGTTCATTATAATTTAGTTCAAGAAATTATCCATTTTAAAAGCAAACCTAAGTTTAATATTTATTGGAGAGCAAAGTGAACTGATAACATTATTTAGTATTTTAAGTCTTCAGGATAATATTAAATGAAAGAATTGGAGTGTTTCGGAGTAAAGTTTTGGCTTCATTGTGCTCCTGAAATGACAATACGATTTAATATTTTATAAGTTTATTATACATAGTATATTTTATACCTATACATACTCTCCAACTGCTACGGAATTTCCGTAGTTACTACGGAAATAAACGATAAACTACGGAGCTACGGGACGTCGTGGAAAGCTACAGATCACGTTTTTGAAGTCCTTTTTTTCTGAAATTGATGCTATCCGTTCTTTCGGTGCCTCACAGTAATGCAGGCAGTGAACGGATATTCAGCATGGTCAGAAAGATCAAAACTGAAACTAGATCTGGTATGAACACTAAAACTCTGGAAGCTTTGCTAATTACCAAAATAAGCTCAGGAAGCTGCTGTGAAGCAAAACTTAACAAGGATGAATTAAAAAATGCCAAAAGTGCATGCTATTCATTGCAAAAAAAAAGTGAAAATTATAAATAAAATGTTTTTTTTTTAAAAAACACCAAAATTTTGAGAGTTTTTTTTTATCAAGCTTTATTTTCTTTACATTATATATATTATATCCATAGAAAGAAGGTAAGTTCTTTTTAAAATTATTTTTGAAAATTTGTCGGTACTAAGGTATATGGATAATATAAGCAGTGCTACTGATGGGTAGGTTACCAATGTTGGAGGGTATGCCTATATGTAGGAAAGTATACATTTTCGCCATGTTTTTGCCCCTGTTTTTTTTTATATATATATATATATATATATATATATTGTGCCATTAATTACAACTGATCATGAAATATTCTGAATATAAAATACATAGAAATGTGTGGTATTTTTAAATTATTCAAATCTAAAACTTTCCAGAAATATCTGTCAAAACAAAATTAACATTTTAAAAGATTTGTATGTTAAATCTATAAGCTTCATTGGTTAATATTTTTTTCATTTTTATAAACATGCTTATAAAGTTAAGAAGCTTGTGTAAATTATTGTTAGAAGAACCTAATCAATGAGTTCAACTGAAGATCATCTTATAATGTAAAATCTTTAAAATATATATATACTGATGCTATTTATAACTTATTCATTGGCTTCTAGGTGTCAGTGTGCAAACTGAAACTGTTTTGAGACAAGCTATAGCCGAACGTATTAAACCTGTTTTGTTCATGAACAAAATGGATTTGGCTTTGTTAACTTTGCAACTTGAACCTGAAGATATGTACCAAGCTTTTGCACGTATTGTAGAGAATGTTAATGTTATCATTGCAACTTATTCAGATGAAACTGGACCGATGGGTAACATTAATGTAAGTATTTAAAAGAAAAATTGTGGGTTGTAAGTGATATTTGAAATAAACTGAAGTTTTGATTCTTTTTGCAGTTAGATCCTTCTAGAGGAAATGTTGGTTTTGGATCTGGACTTCATGGCTGGGCTTTTACTTTAAAACAAATAGCTGAAAAATATGCTGAAAAATTTAAAATTGATGTTGAAAAGCTTATGAATAGGCTTTGGGGTGAAAATTTTTTCAACCCAACTACAAGGAAGTGGGCTAAAAAGCCTGGAGATGGGTACACTCGTTCCTTTGTGAAGTTTGTCTTGGATCCTATTTATCAGGTATTTTTTCCCTAACTTTCTCTTTCCTTTTTATTTTAAAGAAGTGTATTAAGCCTATATCACTGTTATTCCCTAAGGTATTCAATGCTATAATGAATTATAAAAAAGAAGAAACAGCCACCCTTCTGGAGAAGATAAATGTTGTTTTGAAAGGAGATGATAAGGATAAGGATGGAAAAAACTTGCTGAAAGTTGTTATGAGAACTTGGTTGCCAGCTGGAGATGCATTGCTTCAAATGATAGCCATCCATTTACCATCACCTGTGACTGCTCAGAAGTACAGAATGGAACTTCTTTATGAAGGACCACATGATGATGAAGCAGCTGTTGGTAAGATCTTGCTATTAGTTATCATTTAAAGTGTTGATAATATGATATAGGCAGTAAAACTCAGTATTATGGTCTCACCTTGGTCAACTAGGCAAACATTTTTTTTTTTTTTTTTTTTTTTTTGTAAGTATCTGAGGGAGGCATTTTGGAAATTGATTGGCAACCCAAAGAGGGTGCCAACCGGCCTGTAATGCGCGGCCTGGAAACGGCGGGAATTTCACCAGACTAGAAATTCCCCCTCTTCCCACCTAACACTAAATAAGAAAACAATAGCTACAACCATGCAAATAAAACTGGGTTTCCCCATAGTTCGAATTGCTAAGCCTAACCACGTGCAAGGAAACAGTAATCATAATTAGAGTTGATTATAAAGATTCTATTTAAAAATATTTCAGGGTTAAAATTAAAGTAAATAAAGCAAAATGAATTTCAGCTACTAAACATTCAGACGCTTTGCTTGGTGACACATTTGGCAACTAATAGTTTTTGATTTTTTGGCCAAATTTCACTGATTTGGCGACTTTTCGCAGAGCCCATGACGACCTTCAGAGCTTTAAGAGGTTATACCGTAATGCTCAGTTTAGCCGTATGTTTTCTCCTAGAACAATATTTTTTGAAAATTATATAAATTGTTTTACTAAATCAGAGAATATTGTTTACATTTTCTCTGAGTTTTCAAATTTTGAACATAATTGAATTTTTTTATAAAAGACATTTAAATGTATAAATTGGCTTCTTCTGAAATGATTTCTTTGGATCTAATAACATTTACAGGTTTTTTACTAATCAAGTATTTTTGAGTTTCTGTCACATATTTGGGGTTAATTGAATTTTTGTTTTCTATTAATCTAGCAATTAAAAATTGTGATCCTAATGGACCACTTATGATGTATGTATCAAAAATGGTACCAACTTCTGATAAAGGCAGATTTTATGCTTTTGGTCGTGTGTTTTCTGGAACTGCTAATTCTGGTCAGAAAGTGAGAATCATGGGACCAAATTACACTCCTGGAAAGAAAGAAGACTTAGCAGAAAAGAACATCCAAAGGTATGATTTCATAAGCATTTCCTTATTAAAAATTTTCATGATATATATATATATATATATATATATATATATATATATATATATATATATATATATATATATATATATATATTGCATTAAGTTGTTGCCTGTTAGACCAATTCTGGGAAGAATTGGTCTAATTTTGAAGTAGTGAAAAATACTGTTGGTGTTTATTTTAAAATTTTATTAGAAAGTAAGAATGTAATGAAACAACTCTCAAACTCAATATCATTGGAAGTTTAATGTTTTGAAAATGAGAGTTTTTTTTAATTTATTTCTACTTACAATTGTTAGAAAGTGAATATGTATATAGGTTCTGAAGTCCATAAATTAATCCAGATTTGTTTATGGGTTATATTCTCATGAGAGCAAGGAGTGACTTTAAAAGTTTTTCTGCTCATGCTTTTATGCTTTTGAAAATGTGAATGAAAGTATTTAAATTATGTTTTTATATGAAGATTTTATAAATGGGCTTTATTGTTATCACCATCAGATATGGGGTGATAAAAATAACTCTGAACCTGGGGCACCCATACTCACTTAAAGAATGTATGCTCGTACATTCTTTAAGTAAGTATGTTTGTTCCAGTCCTGGGGTACTCAGGGATCTTTATTCTATTTTCTATGTTCTCCTTCTAATCTTTTCCAACCTTCTATGGTAAGTGAGAGAGCTCTCTGAGTTGCTATAGCCTCTATTTCTTTCCTGGTTCTCCTGAACAGTTAAAATTATTTATTAGCCGTGTATTGACCCTTCTGGCAGGTGCTATATTGTGGTTGCCAGTGTATCAGTGCCAGTAGCAATCAGCTACACTCATCTGGTTTCTCTTGAGAGACTTCCATCATAGAGGTGTCTGCTAGCATGAGCGCCAAGGCTGGGAGTGTCCAGAGTCAGTGGCTGGCACCCTTTGTAGGTCAGTGGTATTCTGTGTATTTGACTCTGAACCTTTATGAATATGGATTTTAATTATGTCATCATTTAAGTCAATCTATTTATTACATGTTGATAAACTAAGCATTTTTCAGACAGTATCAACTTTTCTAGTACAAATACTGCTCACGTCTATTATAGAATGTCAAAAAATTACAATCTAATTATCTTTTTTAATTTGGTAATCAGTAATTTAAAAAAAGTTTGTTCATTTCTAGTTGAAACATTTAACTTGAAGTGAATCTTTTGTTCCTAACTAATAATTATGAAATTCTTGGTCATGGAATTTGTACTGCGTGTTGGTCATGAAACGAATGCTTGTACTTCAGAAATGTTTGCAACTGTTCTGGTTCGCGTGCTGCTTATTTCAAATCTTCTCTTATATAGATCTTAGAAAAAGAAGTAATTCCTACATGATTACTTTCTCAGAAGCAAGACAATCTTTTGAATCAGATATAGTATGAACTTATTTTCTACCTTAGACCACGTCATAAATTAGAAAGGAAAAACAAAACAGCTATAAATCTGTTCTGAGTGGCATTAGTTTAATGGAGCTGTTTAACTTTCGTTGTAAAGATTTACCACCTAGAAAACTAGAATTGCATAATCCTTTGTATGCTATACTTGCTACTATATACTCCTGTGGCTGCTAAATACCTTGACAAACTAGTAAGCCCTTTCATGGTAGTAAAAATGTAAATCATTGAGGCTATCAAACAGAGAATTTCATCCATATTTTCAATCTTAGTCTGCATAATAATGGAAAAAATATTTTCTTGTCAGCAAGGTAGAACTTTCTATTTGTTGGAGCTTGCATTGTGCATATTGTCTTTGAATTCATAGTTGCAGTTGACTTGTGTGAAAGCGACCTTCCCACTTCTCTGGATCATGTAAATGTCGATTATAATGTTAAATATCCTTCTCGCTGCATGTTTCCCAAAGCTAATTGTACAGATGTTATAAGCATAATCACTAATGATATAGTGAAGAAATCTCTTAATGAAGTATTCAAGTATGTTACTGAAACCATCATTGCAGGTGGAAATAATTCAGAAATCGTGGCTATGCTTTCAAAAATTGAAAATTATCATAGAATGATCATTGTAGTGATGCTTATTTTAACCAAGGAAACCTTGAATTCTTTCTGCTGATTTTATTTTAGCTGCTCGTATAGCTTTTTAAAAATCAAAAGTATTGCATGTCAGCTAAAACAAAAATGGAACAAGCATCAAATTAATATTTGTTTCATCCATCTGGTTTTCATGGATTTGTTTTAACCTTTATTCATTTGATGATTACTTAAATAATTTTGTTCAAGATTGATTTTTAGCTCAGCTTTTCTCATTTGAGGATTTTGTGCCAGTAAAATAGAATCTAATTTTTTTTTCACCATCAGTCAATCATAGATTTTATATTTAAAGTACACTTTACTTTCATAATACAATATTTATACTTATTTTTTATAGAACTGTTTTGATGATGGGTCGTTATGTTGAACCCATAGAGAATGTACCTTGTGGTAACATCTGTGGTTTAGTTGGTGTAGATCAATATATTGTTAAAACTGGAACCATATCAACCTTCAAGGATGCACATAACATGAGAGTCATGAAATTCTCTGTAAGTCCTGTTGTGCGTGTTGCTGTGGAACCTCTCCATCCTTCTGATTTGCCAAAATTAGTAGAAGGCTTAAAAAGATTAGCCAAGTCAGATCCTATGGTTCAGGTAAGTGAATACAAAGTTTCATAGAAATAACATTAAGGTACAAAGTGTTTTCCTATAATAATGATTTGAAATAAATTCTAGTGTCATATTGAAGAATCTGGGGAACACATTGTAGCTGGTGCTGGTGAGCTCCATTTGGAGATCTGCTTAAAGGATTTGGAAGAAGACCATGCTTGCATTCCACTTAAAAAAACAGATCCAGTTGTCTCTTACAGAGAAAGTGTGGCAGAGGAATCTAACATAATGTGCTTATCCAAATCACCTAATAAGCACAATCGTTTATACATGAAAGCCTGTCCTATGCAAGACGGTCTGGCTGAAGATATTGATAAAGTATTTTATTTCTGTTTTTAAATTCTGTTTTTAAATTCAGTTTTATTACGACTTTTGAATGTTTTTTTTTAATATTTAACAGCTTGATTGTAAAATGGTCCTAGTAAAACATTGCATTTTCCTAGGTTGTATGTAACTTTTAAGGATTAAATTTGAGTAATATGCATTTTGTGGATAATCTGTTATATTTCTAAAATACTTTTGAACACAACTTAGGGGTATAGAATTTCATAATGGTAAAAATATTTGTATTCACATCATATGTTGTAACATTGCTCCACATTCATTTGTATAGACATCTATAATTTCATTGAACGATGTAGGTCATGCCAAAATTATTTGTATGCTAAGCGGACAAACACATCATTTTCGTGAATATTTGCAGCTAAATTGTAAATACTCAATCTATAAGTTACATAAATACCATTTGATTTCCTTGCTATTGCTTTGAAATGTTCTTCCTCTAAAGTACCAGTAAATATATGTGCTCATTATCTTAGCCCTACTTGTTAATCCAATGTGAATTCAACAGTAAAATATGTTGGTAAAATTCTAAAAACCAGAAAAGGTTTGGCATGATTTCCAATTTTCATGCCAAGCATTATTGCAGTTATCTTATCAGCATAGATTATGTTGCTAGGCACATTTAACTATAAATCTCTGAAATGTTAGAATTTCAACTTTGAACACAATCTTGTATTAGATAACATATCAAAATTTTGAATGTTCCATTATAAGGTGATATTCCATTATATCCACTTACAATAATCTTTATAATGGGAAAGAAGTACTAGCAATGACTGTCATAAATATTTGCATTGTGTATTGTTTAAAAAGATTACTAATTTTATATAGGTTTATAAACTATATTACTATTTATTGACAAAACTTATTTGAACGGCAAAATTTATTTCTGATCGAATGTGGGGATATATTGGAATGGTGCCCGTTATAATTATTAACTTCAGAAGTATTACAATACCAATATCTAAAAACTAATTTCACAGTGATTACACATTGAAAAAATATGCAAGCTAAAAGCATAAACTGTAACTATAGCAGGAGATAACAAGGCAATAAAATTGAGTCAGCAACATGGCTAACACTTTTATGAAAACTGGTTTTTAATTAACCTTGCAAAAATACCCATCCTAAACTTAACTGTAATACTATACTCTGAAGAAAACCAGCCAAAAGATCTAAATGTATAATAATTTTTAACAGTAAGTAACAATTTAAAACAGTTTTTTGAAATCGAAGAGTTTCAGTTTTACAATTTAGTCAACATACATGTAGCATATAATAATTTTAATTAAAGTTTGACATGCTATCAAGATGTAACCCTAAGTGATTACCTCATCAAAAGTTACTAAAACTCCAAACAAATTTTGAGCTTGCTCATATCAGTTTTTGTTATAAAATTGGTGTAATACCTTCTGTTATGTAAACCAGATTGGCAACACTTGATAATTAATGACTAATGTGGGACATTATATGCATATTCTATTTAAATTTTCTTTACTGATTTAATTCTGGTGAATTCTGTTGATTTTTATTTATTTTGTAGTGAATTTAATGTTAACTGGCTAAACATTAATTTGAAATTTTCAGGGCACAGTTAACTCAAAAGATGATTTCAAAGCTCGTGGTCGTTACTTAGTTGAGAAATATGAATGGGATGCAACTGAAGCTAGGAAAATCTGGTGCTTTGGACCTGAAGGAACTGGTCCTAATCTTCTGGTTGATGTAACTAAGGGAGTACAATACTTGAATGAAATTAAAGACAGTGTAATTGCTGGATTCCAGTGGGCCACTAAAGAAGTGAGTTATTTCAAAAAGAAATTTCCTGTGTATTTTGAAATTCAAATTTAAATAAAATCTTACATGTGACGCTTCTAAAATGGTAAGCTATGCACTTGTCTACAAGTGACATGACCTTATTGCTGTAAACATTGAGTTTTCTCATTCAAACCTAGTACTTAAAGCAAATTTCATTTGAATTCATTGTTCATTAATAAATGATATAATAATTGATAGAAATGTACTTTTTCAGCTATCGATTTTTTTTATGTTCTTACTATTTTGAGATTTTAGTGTTGTCAGTTATTAATCTATTGATATTGTTGCTGGCCCTTGGAATGCTATATTTAAACCTAAGTATTTTATTGATTTCTGTAATATAACTTTCTTAATTTTAGTAAATTGATTGGAAATTTTTAAAAAATTCTTAATTTTTAATGAATTTTTCTTAAATTTTAGAGTGTGCTTTGTGAAGAAAACATGAGAGGAGTGAGATTTAACATCTTTGATGTCACACTGCATGCTGATGCTATCCATAGAGGTGGTGGACAAATTATTCCTACTGCTAGACGATGCTTTTATGCCAGTATGTTAACAGCTCAACCTCGTATCATGGAGCCTGTATACTTAGTGGAAATTCAGTGTCCAGAGTCTGCTGTTGGTGGTATTTATGGTGTTCTGAATCGTCGAAGAGGTCATGTATTTGAAGAGTCTCAAGTAGCTGGAACGCCTATGTTTATTGTTAAAGCTTATTTGCCTGTTAATGAATCTTTTGGTATGTAATTTTTTAATCACCTTTAAATTTTATATCTTAGTGTTACACTTAGTAAATTGTATGGTAAAGGATAGATCTGGAACTAAGCAAGATAATAGTGTCATTTTTTAGATCCTTTTTATGTGAGAAAGAGCTTAAAATTTGTTGGTTATATTCCCTTTTCTTTCCTCTTCTCCCATAATCATCCCATAATTTAAAAGATAATTTAGTTTTTCTTTTGAATTAAAACAAATCATTTTCATTTCCTTTAATTTCAACTCTAATGATTTTTACTTTTTTCTAAAAAATAATTTTTCATTGAAGGGATAATGCTGATTCCTTAAAAATCCAATTATAAGTTATGAAGCATTGTTTTATAGATTTACAAAACATGCTAGAATTTTAATTGAATTGATATAGCTTGTAATATAAAATGTTGTGCATTTACAATTTGTTGAATTCTACAGGTTTCACAGCTGATTTGCGTTCGAATACTGGTGGACAAGCATTCCCACAATGTGTGTTTGATCACTGGCAGATTCTTCCTGGAGATCCATTGGATGGAAAATCCAGGCCATATGGTGTTGTGATGGAAACAAGAAAACGTAAAGGATTAAAGGAATCCTTACCAGAACTTGATCAGTATTTAGATAAATTATAAATGAACATTAATTTAAAAAAAAATTGAAAACTGGACAGCTGATGTATGTACATGTGATGGATTACTGAAAATAAATTGCTGGCTAGAATTTGTATTGTTTTACTTTAATATTCTTTTAGTTCATTTTAGATGGTCATATTTAGGTCCAATCTCACTTTGAAAAATTCTAAACTATTATGTATGAAAAGCTGTCAGTTAATTGTGATTTTTTTATTTTAATACCACAAACTTTCTAAAGTTTAGTGTCTTCTAACTGTATTCTAAAAATAATTGGAAGAAAAGTGAACTGGTGTGTTGCTGAATTGAGTGAAATTTGTTATATCTAACTACAAGTACTGAGGTTTTTCTTACATTAGTTTCTTGATTTTATTGGAGAAATGTTATCATTCTAAATTGCTCTTTTTAATACAAAAAGTTAATAGTGGAACGCCCTTTTATCACCATAGGTTATTTAAAATTATTTTTTATAAATATCCACATTGTTATTGTAGGGTTTGTACATCTGCAAATAGTCAATAACTAAGAAACTAAAGTTTGCCATGCGTGATGCCATTCTAAGTTTGGATTTGTTAAGGAGGTAGGAATTGTGCATATCTTTTTCTTTTGAATTCTGCTTGCCAAAGTAAGGGAAGCATTTAATTGTTTTTGGTTTAAAATGTACGCGCCATGATATTTCTAGGTTATTTATAGTCAATGCTATTGACTTGGTGTACTTACGAGTCCTTTTAGAATTTATTGCTCCCTTGTCTGCTTGGTGGTCATGTATCTATCAATTTTAAATTTTATAATGTGTTTTATACTATTCTTACTTATCTGAAATATTTCTGGCTGTTGCTCTGGTATGCGATACAATAAATGACTGCAGCAAAAATTTTCCACTTAATGTGGATGTATGAAGAATTGTAGAAATTTTGTTGTATAAGGTATTACACAGTTAACTTTAAAAAGAGAAGAAAAGTTCATGTGTTAAGACTCGTGAACGATTAAATACAACTTACGGCAACTGGTACAAATGATCCAGAAAAACAATTATAAACATTCTCCATGAGAAATATTTCAAAGTAAAAGTAATTCTTATTTAATGATTTATTAAACTATGGTCATTATAAGATATAACTTTAAAAAAAGTAAGTATGATCATTTTATGTGAATGTAGTTAATAATGGGTAAATTTAATCAAATTCATTAACTGACTTATGCTTCCATTCAAGGGAATTCAAATAGTATTCATATTTCTTAATTTATTGTATGAACATATAATCAATTTTTTTATTCATTGTTGCATATTGTCATCAATTTTTTTAAATGGCTTGTGATTTTTCATATGGTTTTTTTTATTCGATTCATGTAGACATTTCTCGCAACTTGCTACAAATGAAACAGTGATTTCTCAAAAATACTCTATGGGAAATAACGCGACATCAAGAAGCTGTTTTAATAGAAGATAATGGGCATCCGCATAGAATTTTTATTGTGGAGGTTTGGGTTGTTTGTAGCTCAACGGTCATTTTTTGCTCACGAGGGCTAATTAAACCGGGACCTACGTCTTAAAGTGGATTCCGAACCCACGAATGTGATGTTTCGGTAGCAGAAGTTTTGATGCGAAAACAAAATTCAATGTTTGTTCTATAGCCAATAAAACTCGCTATCTGAGAAAATTGACAATTCTCATTAAAATTTAATTTTTAGTTTTAAATGTACTCTTTTATATATTCTAGTCATAGTATCTATTAAAAACGCAGGTAATATAATGAATTACATAACAATTATGGAAGGAATAATGCATTCAAGAGACAAAATTTGCTTAATTCTGAAATTATTACATAAATAGAGTATGTGTAATATATAAATGTGATATCTTGAATGAAATCTTTTGAACATCATTTTTAGATAAGTGTGGTTATGTATTAAAAAATAAAAAAGATATAATGAAAAACAAAAATTTATTGATGTAACAATATACAAAAAAAATTTGCATAACAGCATTCTTTTGCAGGGAAGTTCTGTCTGGAATCACTAAATATTTTTAAAATTAAAATATAAAGAAACAAAATGTAAGATATTTAATGTAACTTTGCAATATATGTAACTATAAATTCAATATGCACATTAATAATTCTATCCAACAAAATAATCACCATAACGTCTTAAGAATTTTAGAGTTATATTAATTTTTAATGTCTTTTTATATATTCCTTTATTTTGCAGTCCCAATTTTTATTTTTTCATTAATTCAATATATTTCGGAGTTTAAAATAAAATGCTATTTTCTTAATTTTATAATTACAATTCTCATTTTATTCATGTATTTATTGAATAGACACAAAATGCTAGGCTACTTTAAATTGTTCAAAAAAGGAAGATAAAATGTATGCAGAATAAAGTATTGCCATTACTTATAACATAATTTCAGCAAAACAAAATACAGTGCTGGACATTTGCAAAGGACGGATAACAGTATCATCCATAGCAACCACAAAATGTGGAAAAGAATAAGTGCGTGATATAGTAAGAAGTATGCGCATTTTTTTCCCACGTCTGTACATCACGTGGTAGCGTTCATAAAAGCTCTAAAGGTTTTGACACGTGTGGACAGTTGTTTCTAGTCAAAGTTTTACAGGAAAGATTTAATAGACGAACTTGAAATTTTTGGCATATCTTCCCGACATCACTTAGATGATTTTATACGTGGCCGAGTTATTGGAAAGATCGATGAAGGGCGAAAAATAACAGATGTTGCAAGGGAGTTCAACATCGCTCGCAGCGTTGTTTCACGGCTGTGGAAATCATTTAAAATTACTGGAATGTGTAGTTGGCGGCACACGAGGAGGTCTTGTTAGAAGTACGACGCTTGTAGAAGACAGATATATCGTCCTATCAGCAAAAAACAACAAGCGCACCACAGCTCAGCAGGTGGAAAATCAGTTTCTTGCTGCCTCAGGAAAGCAGATCTGCCGAACAACTGTGGCCAGACGTTTGAGGGGAGGACTATACACCCACACACCTGTTGTGTGTGTCCCATTGACCAGACAGCACCGTACTGCCCGGTTGCAATGGTGTCGTGAGCATCGCAATTGGACTGAACAGAACTGGGCATGCGTACTATTTTCAGAATAGAGTAGGTTCAGTCTATCATCGGATTGTAGACGCCAACTGATCTGGCATGAGACTGCTACTGCTTATCGTCCAGGAAGGGAACCCATATCCGATATGCAGTGCTATGGTGGGGGCCGGCATCATGATCAATGGCCGCACGCCCCTATAAGTGGTTAGGAATGGGACTATGACGGGTTAACGATACATTAATGAAGTTCTACTTCCTCATGTTCGTCTTTTCCGTGGTGCTGTCGGTGATAAATTTTTTGTATGAACGACAACGAAACATGTCATGGAACACTCTCTGTTCAGGATTGTCTAGACATCAAGGGTATTCATCGCCTCGTATGGCTATCACGTTCTCCAGATCTAAATTCCATTGAAAATGTGTGGGATACTTTGGGGAGGCCACTTGTTGGTCGAAAGTATCGTTTGACAAACAAGAACGCCCTTATCCGTGCACTCACAGAGGAATGGGATAAATTGCCTCAACAACTGCTGGATAATGTTGTGCAAACTATGATACGACGAGTGGACTGTTGCATCACACTCCACGGTGGACATATCCCGTACTGATACCTTTCTTCAAGGTGCCTGCTGACTTTTAGATGGATTGTACCATTTTTTCGTATGCAGCATCAAATGAAATATTTTTTTTTCTTTCAGATGTTTCACAGCTTTTGTACTTTGCAGAACAATAAATATTCTTTATTCTAATGTCTGAACAGTGTGGTAACTATATTCTATCCTACTAGGCCTCGTGTCTCACTTAATGTTATGCTGCATTGCAATTTGTGGTCCGTCCTTAGCAATTGTCCAGCAGTGTAGTAAAAATTGAAACAAGATTTATTTAATAAAAGGTATTCATATTATAAAAAGCTTAAAAAACTTTTTTGATATACATCATAATTAACTATAAGACTTTCTATTTTGAGAAACATTTGAGATTTACTGCTCATTTCTGCATATGTAGGCTCATTTGATCTATAGATCTTATATTTAATTTTGACTCAAAACCACCAAACAATCCATGTCCAAGGTGGGACTGGAACTCTTGAATTATTTAACTGAAGGTTAGAAAATTAATCATTAAATCCTTTATGTCGAATCGTATTCTACAACCAAAATTTGTCACCTTCCTGAAATTCATGTCCTGTCGTTCTTGTGTCATACCTTGTCTTCATTCTTTCGGTCGTTAGGTTGATTCAGTCTCGAGCGAAGCCATGGATATCTTCAAGACGTGCCTGAAGGTATTCCTTTGGCGATGAAGATGTATCCGGTGGACGATCAAACTGAAGATCACAAGGGAGATGAGGTTCGCTACCAAAGAGCATTTGTGAAGGAGTATATCCGGTAGTCTCATGAACAGCATTGCGATATGCAAGCAGAAACAGCGGTAGCTTCAAATCCCAATCTTGATGATTTCTGGAAACCTCAAGTGAAAGATTACTCAAGATGGTTCTGTTAAACCTCTCTACCATGCCGTCCGATTGAGGATGTAATGGCGTGGTCTGCGTCTTGTCATATTCCTTTAAACACAACAGAGGTGAAATTTGTCCCTTGGTCTGAATGAATTTGTAAGGGTGCGCCGAATCTGGAAACCCACTGCTGCACTAGAACCTCGGCTACTGTAGTCGCTTCTTGATCAGGGATTGAAAATGCTTCAGGCCAGTTAGTAAAGTAGTCCATGACAACTAGGATGTATTTGTAGATCGTGGTAAAGGAATCAAAATGTCAAATGCTATCCGCTCAAAAGGTGCTCCTACATTGTACCGCTGCAACCTTCCTCGGCTACGTTTCTTTGGTCCCTTACGTGCCACAGTCATCACAAGATTGGCACCACTTCTCTACAACTTGTCTAGTTCTGCTCCAATAGAAGCGTTCTCGAACTTTCTGTAGAGTCTTCATTACTCCGAAAAGGCCTCCAGTTGAGCTACTAAGCAATTCTTTCAAAACATCTGAAATTCTTGATTTTGGAAGAACAAGCTGCCATTTGAAATTTCATCCATCATCGGACTCCCATTTCCTGTATAACACGCCATTTCTAATATGGAGAGAGTCCCAAAGAGCCCAATATTGTTTAGTTGCAGGACTGTAGGTGGAGATGTCCTGCCAACTTGGTCTCATACTGGAAGATTCTTTTAATTCAAAAATTGGATTTATATCTGTGTCTTCTTTTTGAGCTTCTCTTAGTCATTCATCACTCCATGGGTCTGGTTTCCATGGCGGTGAAACAGTAACTTGGCGTACCGAAGGATTTACTAATTGATAGTTCTTCTCTACTCTAGAACAATATCGGCAGCTTCCATTACACGGTTTCATTGATACTGCATCAACATTTCCATGAAGAGTTCCTTTGCGGGAACTAAACGGGAAAGTCGCTGAATATCGGGAGCGAATTCTTACAGAATTTCACCCGCATTTTGATAGCGGGACTTTAACTGTAGTCTGCTATATTCTTTAGTGAACTTTAATCCAAACCGCAGCTCTAGCGCACTTGATAAGGCTTGGAAATCACGCTCTGCTCTTCCGGAAGCGTCTCCTCTTAAAGAAGTCGCCAGATGAAAACCTTGGTCTCGGGGATTCCATCCATTAGCTTCTGCTACCGTCATAAACTGGGTCTTGTATACTTGCCAGGATGATTTTCCATCGAATGTTGAGAGTTTAATCGTAGCTGGGGAAGGCATAAATGCCACTTTGGGATCCTCATGTCTGACATTTGCTTCTTTAAGCATTCAATCTCCTTATTCATTTTGTCTAATGATTCTTCAACGTTTTCTTCTATCTTCAAAACTTTAGTTTCAACTGCAATTACCTTATCTTCCATTGCATTCATCTTCTCCTGAATGATGTTGGGGAATTCTTTTTTAACACTTACAATGTCCTTCTTAAGTTCCTTTTTAAGCTCCTCCTGCCCAGATTTCATCATCTCGGTCATTTCTCTTTCGTCATCTCGGTTTTAATTTCTTGTCCAGCTTTCAGCTCCGCTAATTTTTCGAGATTTTTCATTAAATCGTCATGTCACCAAATCATTAGAAAACCCGCTTTTAACGTATAACACTGTAAATACCGCAATTTTTGCC